>JAAMXJ010000139.1:0-403406 GCA_019693375.1 Asterochloris erici | reverse complement strand
GGGGGGAAGGGGGGAGGGGGGGGGATGGACGAAGGGTCCCACAGGCATCCTGTCTGACAAATCACCTACCTGGTGATCTGGCCAGGCACAGCAGTGAAAGAGGAGATGGATACAGCCTGCGGCAGGGCAACCTGCACAGGCCCATTGCCTGTGCCCACTTGCACGCCACACACGCTCAGCAAAGCCTGCAGCCCCTGGGCGCAGTAGGCAGAGGAGCCATACTGGGCTGTCACACGGGCCTGCACAGCAGTCAGTGCAGGCTGGCTGCCGTGGGTCCAGCTGGCTGCTACAATGAGGCATGCAAATTGCAGCGTGCTGGCCTGAGGAGCAAAGCAGAAGTGTTGGCAGGCTATGGGCTGAGCAGGTGCAACTGCTGGGTCTGCATTGCTGCATGGACTTGATGTCCAAAGCAACAGTGCACAGGTGATGCAGCAGTGCACAGGGAGCAAGGCAGTGAGACTTCACAGCTCTGAATGAGCAGCACCCCCTCATGACAGGGGCGGGCATGAGTGCCAAGGCACTGTATGAGCTTGGCGCCTCACAGAGATCCCTCCCGAGCTGTTGGACACGGTGAAGTAGCTTGTGGCTGCAGACGTCACGGTGAGACCCGGGAGAGAAGTGACCTCCTGGCGGCTGCCATCGCTGAACGAAGCATACGCATTGACATAGCCTGGCGCCTGCTCAGTATTGAAGGCCTGCACAGGCACAGGCGTTGGTGATTGTGCAGGGTAATGCACTCTGTGCAGCTCATAGTAAGATGTCCCGCAAGACTAGGCAACATCGGCTTGGACCAAGGTGCATAGCTGCAGCTATGACACAGCGCTCCTGTCATGGGGTTCAAGGCACCACGCAGCTGGCCACTGCCCCAGATGGAGCGCATTGCTGCTCACCTGGAAAGCATTAAATGCTGCCGTGGTGGTGCCATACAGCCCCACAGTGGATGGGGGCTGCAGCCACTGGCCGCCTGTGTAAGCCACAACACTGATCTTGGTGAGGCAGACATAACTGTCCACCACTTGGACAGCAGTAGTGGCAGTGAGAGCAGTAGCCTGTGCAGTGACGGGAATGCCAGTGCCGGCTGAAAGCCCCTGCATTGCCACCAGGCTTGTGAGTGCCTGCATGACCTGCAGTGACTTCTTGCATCAGCAGCAGCCAAAGCAATCTCAGCTTGAGCCGCCACTAGGAAGCCTGGACAGCACTTACACACAGCAGGGACTTGCTGGGTCATAAGACAGACTGCTGGGCCCAGAACTCTGCAAGATCAGTGACCTATGGAGCAGCACAGCATCACGCGTGCAGGCATTCAAGCAGGCAGTCAACCTTGGCTGGCGCAGCACGCTCTGGTGGCTCACATCAGGACGTACATGGCAGATAGTCATAACCGTCCGGCGTGACTCACCTGCAGCGAAGTGCCTGACACTGCCACCTGGCTGGAGCTGCTGCTGAAGGTGACTAGGCTGGAAACATCAATGCCAGTGATGGAGGTGCGCCCAGGGCACACAAAATCAGCAGTGGCACGGAGCGTGGTGGCCTGGAAGGCCGGCTGGGAGCACCCAGTGGCTGCGCTGCGGTTGGCATCCGGCAGCAGGCGGCTGAGGGTCGGGTTGTCTGCCACAGCTGCCAGGTTCTGAGGCACCCAGATTGAGATTGGAACCTGGAGAGGCAGGTGTCATGTCAGAGCAATCCCCAATGACATGCAAGTCAGCCTGACCACCACAAATGCCATGGCTTGAGGCACAAAGATGATGACGTTTGCATGCAGAAGCACAGGAGCATTACTGACATCCTAGCGACCAGCCGGCCTCTTCACAACTGGCACCTGCAACGCTGCAGGGCGACCCAGAGCCAGCAGGGGAGCAAAGTGAATGGGAGTTGGTGATTGAGGCTCGCATCTCCCCACACACTGAGCTGCCCCTGCATCGTGGTGGGCTGCAAGCTGTAGGCACAGATATTGACAAGCGCATGGCTACATGCCACTCTTCTGTGGCAGCAGGTTGTAGGTGCCTGCAGCCCTGCAGGCTTGCTATATGTCCAAGAGCACATGGCAACACAGCCTTTCAGAGGCTGCAGCGCCATCAAGCTCACACTGACAGTGAAGCTGTTGGAGCCAGACAGCGTGACTGACAACGCCGCCTGGTTGGTGCCCCCAGAATTGCTGGAGCCGGCGACGATCAGGCAGCCTGAGGATGACAGGGTGGTGCTGAAGGCATTGCCATTGGTGGAGGCGCTGCAGCTGATGCTATTGCTTGCAGAGGTGCCATCCAGAGAGTCCTGGTACCAGCTGCGCACGCTGCATGGTCAAACAACTGCAGCTGAGTGGAGCAGGAGGGTGCCAGATACCTTGAAAGCAGGCCATCCTCTGGAGCAGAGATTGCAGCATGTGCACAAAGCTGGCAGAGACCCAGGGTGGCAGCGTTCAACAGGCATGGGCAGAAGCTGAGCTCCTATGCGAGAGTGCACCACAAGCACAGCCCGTGCTGGTAATCAGTAGGAGTTTGACGCCCTGGACCATGAGCAGCAAGCAGGTGAGTGCATAAGCTGAGTTCTCACAGGAAGGCCTGGACGATGGTCTGGACTGCCTGCCCGTTCAGCAGGGCAGTGTTGAATAGCTCGCTGGCTGCAGCGTAGGCATACATGCCAATGGTGGATGAGGTCACGACTGACAGCTGCGCCACTGTCTGTGCCCCACCACGCCTGTCATTGACCTGCATGTGCAGCAGGCTTTGAGGTGTGGCTGTGCCAGGGCATTCCAGGCAGCATGAGCAGAAGAGCTGCGCCCTGCAGTTGCATGATCTGTCACGTAGCTCTGCAATGAACACAGGTTCTTTTTTCAAAGCTGGGCGTAGAACCATGCTGCCTGTGTGCTTGGTCATACAAGGCTGCCTCCAAGATTGAAGCCAGCCTCCCACGTCTGCAGGCTCATAGCTGCTGGCAGCAGGCCAAGCCTGATCCAAGCACATACCTGAGCAGTGAAGCTGGTGGCAATGTTTGCTCCCAAGCTGCTGTCTGTGGTCAGCACAAGGTTTGCTGTGTTGCTGTACGCAGAGTTTTGGCCGACAAACAGTGCGCCTGTGTACAGCTGAGTGCTGGCTGCAGAGTTGACTGTGAACTGAATGGTGGCGAGGCTCACACTGCTGCCCTGGGCAGCAGCTGTATTTGAACTGCCACCGTTGCGGCCAGGGCAGTTGAGCGAGAAGTACCTGCATGCATGCAACATGGTGGCAGTGACACGCAGTGCTGGGACCTGCCACGTGACCCTTTGAGGACAGTGGCCAGGCCATGAGACATGACATGGTCTCTAGAGGAGGAAAGGACTTCATGCCTAGTGAAGCATGAGTACACATCAGCGCAGGGGAGTGTTTCATTCACAGCCAGCCTGGGTAGCAGCATGCGCAGCAGAATGACTGACACCTGTGCCGCACAGAGTGCTGCCTGGACGGGACATGCAGCTCATGATTGTGCATCACAGGTCTCAGCAGCTGACTGAAAGGTGCTCATGCACCCGAACACGCACCGCAGGACTCTGTGCAGGCTCACTTCTAGGATGAGCTGCCAAGCATGGTGGACTGGATGCTGCTTGCCTCCAGCAAGCTGCTTACGGGAAGAGTGTGCTTCAGACATGCACTGTCAGGCATTTACAACAGGGCTGTGAGCAGCCTCACTGGTATGTGGTGCTGCCCAGGGTGGTGGACTGGATGTTGGAGATGGGTGTATTCCAAGTAGAGGCTGTCGTGTAGCTGGTGTAGGTGATGACAGCTGGGTTGAAGTACAGCGGGATGACCCAGTTGCTAATTGCAGCGCTCGGGCTGGCGGCCACAATGTTGACCGTGAAAGTCTCACCTGAGGGGACACCAGATCGCTGTCAAGAGCACCAGTGCTTCCTTTGCCAGCCCCACACAGCCAACAAGGACGTCAGAGGCCAATTATCGAGGTCAGAGTAGTGCCAACTCTCTGAAACGTGACGACCTGAACTGCAGTGCACTGCACAGGCACCCTACACCTGTATGGAGTTATAGATGAAACCAATGCGGATCTCAGCAGATGCTGCAGTGCCCATGCCCAATCACCTGCATACAGATCCCTGTATGGCACTGTGGCCGTCATGGTCACAGCAGAGACCAAGGGCTGTGCAGGCGAGGGGTTGAGCCGTACAGTGGTGGCTGCAGATCTGGCCACCTCTGTGCCGCTGATGCGCGCACTGACGGCCAGGCTGGCTACGGCAGCGGCACTGCCTGTGGCGGGGAACAGTAATTGAGAGACCAGAAAATTGCAATTGGCTGCACCACTGCTCGCAGCTGCAATAGCGCTGTTGTTGCAGGTGCCCAGGTCGACCTGCACCAGAAGAAGATGTTCTTCACACCATTGGGCCGGAACTCGTGCTGTGGCCGCTTGGCAGGTGCACACGCAGAAGGTGTGCATCAGCATGTCCAGTGACTTCGAGTGGCAATCAGCAAAGGCCCTCAAGGAGGGTGCCTAAGCAGCCCCTGTTTGCAAGGAGCAGGCGCATGCATCCCAGGGCTTCAGGGAGCAGGCACAGAAGCACTCCCAGTGGCTGCCTGAACCCGCATGTAAAGCTGTATCACCGATGCCTGGGCACGGCAATTGACATCAGAGAGTAAGCAGCACTGAGCTGCGAAGCAACCAGGTGGTAGGCTTGTAGGCAAGCCTTGCGCCAGGTCAGTGACTGGGCACATCTTTGGGGTGGAGGGGCACGGCCAGAGGCTCTTCTGCTGCGCTCACCACTGAAGACTGGCCTGAGGGTCGACCAGAAGTGTAAGTGATTTGGGGCACAATGGTCAGGTTGGATGTGCTGATCTGTGTATGGCCATACTGGTCTGCCAGCTGGTACCTGCACATCCCAGCAAGAGATTCAGCGTTCAAATCCTGCACAGTGCGAGTCTTGCTGTGCGGCATCCTGTGCAGGCAGACTGCAGCGCCTGGAGTAAGGACGACAAACTTAGCATCAGCTCTCATTGCAGCAGGCAACTCTGGGCACTCCTCGATACCTGTGCAGTCCTTGGTCAGGTTCACAAGCACCACGAATTGGTGCCGCAGTGCTCATGACCCTCTATGAAGGGTCGTGAGTATCTTGTAGGTGAGATGCATCCAGTGACCAAGAGAAAGTGCTGCATCAGGCTTTGCTGCCTGGGGCCATTACACAGCACGCCAACTGAGGTGAGGGTGGGATGATGTTGAGGGCAATCCTGAACATCTTTATCCAGGGTGCTTTTCTAGGCGGCTCATTACAGCAGTTCAGCAGCAGCTGTAGTCCTCTGCAATCAGCCAGGTGCCACCATCTGTCCATCACTCACTGTATGCTCATGACGCGCCCCTGGTTCACATCAGGCGCGCTGCTGGGCAGCTGCTCGATCCAAGGGTCTGTGGTCCTGACGACGGCCACAATGCCGGCAGGCGACAGGGGCTGCGTGGTGAAGCTGAAGGTGTTGTTTGTGGGGATGGCAAAGGAGTTGACAGAGGCCTGCAGCTGGCCTGGCGTGCCTGGGGCTCGGTTGTTGAAGCCTGAAAAGTCACGGTAGAAGCTGCATGGCAGGGAAGTGGCGTCAGTGGCGCTGTTTTCAGCAAACACTGCAGGAAGCCATGCTCAGACTCCCATAGAGCAACTCAATGTGCATTTGAAGCACATGAAGCATCTGCGCAGGTTGGCTGAAGGGCCCACAGGAGGCCATATGCCTGCTGGCATGACGGACTTGATGCAGCTGCAGGGCACCAGGCTCCAGAACCCTGGACGTATGCAGGACACTCACTTATCACCAGTGCCATCACTGTAGAACTGCCCCACAGGCAGCCCAGGGCTGGAGCTGGTGGTGGTCAGTGTGGGCCTGAGCTGCCGAGTGAAGGTGCTTGGGGAGCAGGTGAAAGTGTTGCTGGCATTGGAGCTGTTTAGCACGCGCAGGGAAGGAGCCGTCTGAAGGTTGGGGGGGGACACAAAGTCCTGGGCCACAAGGTAGACATTGTAGACGGTGCCCTGAGTGATGCCGCAAGAGCCTGCAGGGCAAGCTGGGTCAGTGGGGGGGTGCTGGCTGCTGTGAGTGGGGCACACACTGTGCAGGCTGCAGCAGCGCGGCGCCTGCACTCCAGCCTCAGCTCAGCACGACGCCCAGCCATGTCTGACGTGCAGGTTGGAGATGAAGCACACAGCGCCAAAGGCGTGCAGCTCGAGCTGGGCCAGACCCTGGCCTGACAATGGCTGGCCTGTCAGCCAATCTCCCTGAGCACTGATGGTGCAGCTGGGCAGCCCTTCCCCAACCTTCAGAAGGCAGCCACCCATGCCATGCAGCTGGGCCTGACCTGAGGAGAAGGGCACGCCTGCCTGTGTGGCACTGATTGTGCCATTGAAGTCTGGCTGCAGGCCATTCAGCCCCAGCCAGCTGTACACAGCAGAGGAGCTCGGCGGCCCCTGGTCGCGGGACTGGAGCAGTCCAATGTAGTGCACTGTGGCAGGCTCATCAAGCACCACCTGCAAAGGCCAGGCTCATGAATGCAGCACATGCAGAGCCCCAGGGTGTGGTGGGCACATCAGGCACCGCATGCATGGCGTCATGTATGCCAAGCGGACCACTATACTGTCTGCAGAGCAGAGGCAGTCTGCCTACGTACTGAATGCAAATTTTGGTGAGATACTGCAGGGCAGGCAATGGAGTGACGAGCATGTGTTTGCAGCAAGAGGCATGTCATCAGCTGTTGTCTCAGGCCAAGGCTGCCCTTTTTGGGCATAACAGAAGAGCAAGATGTCTGGCCAGGCAGGCTCACCTCGACATAAGCTGTCGTGGGAGGTATGTACTCCACCAGCAGGGACTGGAACACCGGAGGGGCAGTCCGCACGGTGGTGACGCTCACTGCTGTTGGCTGGGCCTGCACGTTGCCCACCACATCCCTGGCGATGAACCACACCTGGTAGGTGACCTGATTGCGCAAGTTCTGGTTCACCAGGCTGGTGTAGTTTGTGACAGCCTGCAGCAGAGAAAGCCAGGCTGGCAGCATAGGGTTTCAACACCACAGGGTCTGGTGACAGACGTGAAACAGCTTGACGCATGCCCTCAGCAATCCTTGATGCAGCCTGCAAATGCTGTAGATTGAGGGCTGATAGACGTTAGGGGACCAAGGCAGCACATGTCTGTGCTGATGCAGGAATATGCCAAGCTTGTGCCATGTGAAAGTGGGTGTGAGTCGTCCTACAGAGGGGGAGGCTGGAAGCCCCACCTGGGTCGCCTGAATAGTGTTGCTTGCCAGCGCTCCAGTGACAGTGCCAGCAATGAGCGATGCGATGCTGGGCTGGGGCGAGGCATTGGGCAGCACCGCATAAAAGACAATTGAGGGCTCATTGAGCTGCACCAGAACGGTGAACGCTGTCTGCTGCACTGCTGCAATGAGAGGCGTTGAGCCCGTGAATACTGGCGGTGTCACGTCAGGGGTGACTACCTGCAGGGGAACAATTGTTCTCTTTGCAAGCCGCAACATCTGAGGACAGTCTTCACTCAAGCCCAACATCAAAACACAAAATTCCCATGCTTCACATCAGAAGCAGCTTTGACAGTTGCCAGATGGTACCTCTTGCACCGCGAGGGCGCTGCCGCAAGCCTGACATTGCATTGTTGGACACAACACCAAGAAATGCCTGAACATCGCTCTGGGGCACGGCACATGCATCTCACCTCCAGCTCAGTGGGCGGACTGCGGTAGTTGGGGCCTGGGACAGTGTTTGTGTCCCGTCCAGCCACAAACACGATGTAGTCTGAGGAGTCATTCAGGCCCTGCATGTGCAACAAAGTCACGCGGGCTTGATCAAGCCAAGTGGAAGGCAAGGTCAGCCAGACATGGCGTACTGCAGCGGCCATGCTCACAGGAGCCCTTGCAGTCGCATCCAGAGGCCACTCAGCAGATGACGAACCGGGGCTGGCTGCTCGCGGAGTCAGCATGCCCTCCGGCTGCAGACCGGAACCACCAGCGTCACCCACCGTGACGGTTTGTGTGACATTTAGGAATGCCTGGGGCACAGAGATGTCTCCAGTGGCAGCTACGGTGGTGCCTGGGAAGACGGAAGTGGCTGGCTGGGTGGACAGGGCGGCAGTGTTGAGGCTGGCAGCGCTGACCAGGCTCGGGGAGTTGGGTACCACCACATAGTGCACAGCGCCTGAGGTGTTGAGGGAGACCACCAGCGCGAAGCTGCAGGCAGTCGCGATCGAGCTGGGTTGGCAGTGTGGAGGCTGGTCGCATTGACCAGGCTGGGTAGCACCGCAACAGAATGGTCAGCACTGGAAGCAGTCACCAGCATGAACTGCAGTCAGTGAACGCTGGTCAGGGCAGCAGCACCCATGCTGGCTGTGCTGATCCGGCTCGGGACATTGGGCGCCACGACTTAGTGCACGACGCCTGAGGCATTGAGGGAGATTAGCAGCATGAAGCTGCACGCTCATGCATGCCACAGCATTGTCGTGCAGCACTAAGCCAAGCCTGACACCAGGGGTGAGAGGGAGGAGCTGGACAAGCCTTGGGGTTACATGCTGCATGTCTCAGCCCTGTTATGCCTCAGGCATGACTAAACAAAGATACGGAGTATAGTATAAGCACACAGTAGACCCCTGGAGGCACAACAGTGCCGCCCTGGGCAGACACAGGCATTGCTGTCAGGGACCCAGCATGCTGTTAGACCAGGCAACCTCTGACGACGACATTTTGGCCTCGGAGCCAAAAGAAAGGACACTACCACTGAAGAGCTGTAGCGGGTCCAGCAAGGTATGTCCCCAGCCACATCAAGCACAGCAGGGCATGCAGCCGGGCGGCTCCCAGCACAGCTGACCTATGCCCAGAGGCCTGAGAGCCAGCGACAATGCTGGCGTTCAGCTGTGGTGGGATCAGCAGTGGCTGTGTCCAGGCCACAGGAGTGGCAGTGGTCTGCCGCAGGGGTGATGACTGCATATCCTGTGCCACCAGCCACACAGTGTAGGGCGTGGCATCGGTGAGGTTGTGCAGAGTGGCAGTTGCATTGAGGTTGGCAGCAGTTGTGTAGACCTGGCCAGAGTCCACCAGCACTGCATTGGAGGCTGGTGTGGCCGCAAAGACCTGCAGCGCAGGTGAGAGGCTGGGCAGACGCAAAGGAGGGGGGGGGGCTTACGCATCCTTGACCACCATTTTCTGACTCTGACCTCAGCATGAGGAGCTCGGCCGGCCACTGCAGAACGCTGCAATCTCAGGTGCTGCCTGCTGACCTTGGGGGCAGTGCAGCCCCCAGACTGACAGCAAGAGCAGCTCATGAACACTAGGCTGCGGCAGAGGCTGTCCACCTTTGACAAAGATAAGATACTGCTGAGTCATGGCTGTGCCCTGCAAAGCTGCGAGCAGAGATCTCACCTGGTCTGGGCTTGGTCTGTTCGGGTTGAGGCCTAGCTCCACAATGTATCTTGAGTAGGCCGGCTCGTCTGTTGCAACAGTGAGCTGGGCCTGCCCCTCCACAAAGCTGCCAACAGCTGCCACTGTGTAGACTGGGGGCACAGTGTTGGGCGTGCTGACGTTGAGCAGCGTTGGCTGCAAGCATTGTCTGGTGGTCAGCCACAAGAGGCAGTGTGAGGCACCAGCTTGTCAAGAGCGATACCGGCTGACGTTGACAGTGAAGCATGCCGCTGGCAGCATGGTCTTCACAACTGCACAGTGCAGCCCATGCAGGTTCAGGACATGTGATGTAACCAGAGTCTAATTTCAGCCTGGCCACACAGCTGAGCCAGGCCACACAGCCTCCCTGCAGGCTGCCTGGGCAAGGTGCCATTCAGCAAAGTTGAACAAGATAGTGCCGGGACACCAGTCAAGGATGGGCATCATATCTTCAAGGTGCTCGCGCGACGCGGGCATCCACTTGCTGCCTGTACCTGTGTACGGACAGCAACCTCGTCTGCAGCTCCGCACCTGGGGCATGATGTTGGGGCTGGTGTTGTTGTCCTGGCCGACTAGCCACACGCTGTATGCAGTGGTCTTGCTGACTCCTGTGACAACGCCAGTGTAGTCTGTGTAGGTGCTGTTCACGGGTATCCTGCTCGCAGCCACTGGCGTGGTATTGTTGAATGGCTGGGCTGAAATGACCTGAGCGGAGTTGGGTGCAAGGGAGCCCTGGCAGTGACAGGCGGGTATTGTAAGAAAGAATGCGTATTGCTGCCATGAACCACAGGGAGGTGTGGCTCTTGCACCTAGTGTCAGGAGGACGCCTGTCTGTCATGATATGAAGCCCAGTGATGTGTGACTGCTGCTGCTGCCTTCAGGAGGATGCGCAATGGTGTGCACATGCCAGCTTTGCTATCAGCTGACTGCCTGGTGAAGTTGGTGGTGACAGAGGCTCAGAAGCAGGGTCAAAAGGGCTGACCGTGTAGTCAAGGGGGCAGTCTGTGCAGCCTGCATTGTAAACAAGCGCTTGAAACAAATTGCGGGCAATGCCATCCTCCAGTCACGCTTCTGAAGCACCACCTGCTGTGTCAGGTCAAAGCTTGATCAGACCTCAGGGCCAACTGCCAGGGGACCTCATGTATCTGGATGGTTCTCCACCGAGCAGAAGACCAGCCCACTCTGGACCCCCGTCTTTCTATATGCCAGGGGCGCATCTCAAAGCCACGCTGCTACATCAGGACCTGCCTTTGCCAATCCTAGTTCAAGCAGCGCTCTGAGGCACATGACCAGGATACCCTGTACGCCTCCCCCAGCTCAGCATTGCTCATTTATATCTGATGTCTACCAGCGGTCAGAACACACTGCTGCAGGCACGTCAACTGGGGCAGCACCAAGGTACAAACCAGCAAATCCTGTCCATCTGGACCGCCGGCGGCCAGTAATGCATCGCTCCCCAAAGTGTCATCCACACATCACCTCACCTGGAGCAGCACCACGTAGAAAACCAGGCCAGGCTTGTTCATCTGGACGACCAGCTCAAAGCTGGTGGCTGCAATGTTCTGCACACGCGGCGTGGCCCCCACAAACACGGGCGGTGTCAGGTCCTTTGTCCGCACGAAGAAGACATAAGGCAACGGGGACCTGCACCACAGACGATGACATTTAGTGCTGCAAGCAGTGCTCTTTTGACGAAGCTACAGAGGCGCCTTGCCACGATCTGCCCTGGGGTGCAGGTCCTGCACAGCTGCGCGGGGTCCTGCTGTTAGCGCCATGGCTAGCGTATGACTGACGGTGGCACAGACTGCTGCGCACTGCGGGGGTCTCATTCCTGAAAGCAACTGCAGATGCAGACTGACTGCATTGTCGCGCAGCCGTAGGAGGCACTGCTTGCGCTGCCCTGCTGCCACACGAACCACAAGGCTGCTGCCCTTTAGGGAGGACATGCCTTGTACTACATCTAGGGCCCTGCGTGCCACAAAGTGCTGGCTGACAGGTTGAGCCAGCAGAGGCCACTTTTTACAGATCTAGTCAGCAGATACCAATCCTGGTTGGTCAGATCAGCACAGGCCAAAGGGGTGCACACCTGTTTGGGGTGGGGAAGTTGTTGTCCTCTGTCACAATCTCGACCTGGTATATGGAGTTATTCTGCAAGCCCTGCAGCATGCAAAGCTTCAGTTATTACCATGCCAGTTGATGCCCACACCTGTGCTGAAGGCTGGTGCAAGCAAGCAAGATGGTGTGTGGCAGCTTTTGACACATTGAGGCCTGCAGAGGAATTGGATGCAGCTGACAGGTCTCGAGGTCATCACTGGTGGCAGTTGTGCAACTTATGCAGTTACCTGGATGGTGGAGGGAAGCTCAATGTTCTGGCCGGCTGTTGGAATGGTCAGGCAACCTGCCGCAATTGCGCTAGAGGTATTGCTGTACGCCTGCAGCAACACAGAGGATCCTTGACTTCAGCTCCCTGCCCTCCTGTCGTCACGATCTGTGCAGCTGCTCCCTGCACATCTTGGGCACCACCAATACTGCCCATCTGACAGGCAAGTCAATGACTGCCAGGTAGCAGCAGGACAGGCGTCCGAGATGAGGCACAGCCTATATGATCACATAAAACCATCAGAGGGCCCACCTGGCTGATGCTGAGCTTGCAGGTGACGTCCAGGCTCTGACAGGTGGGGCCCACAGTGCATGCCGGTCCCAGTGCTCCCGGAGAGGCAGTGTTCTGCAGCAGTCGCCTGCCAGCAGCCGTGGCGCCGTCAGGCAAGCCAGCCGTGCTTTGAGGCAGGCTGTGGGCAGCTGCACCCTGCCAGCCAGCCTGGGCAGCCCTCCTGGGCTGCGCAGCGTGTGCAGTGAGCTGCTGGCTGGGCTGGTGCTGCAGAGGCGGGGATGGTTTCTCAGAGGACGGCAGCTGCATGGCTGCCTGCTGGCCAGAGGCAGCCTCCCAAGGGGTCCAGTCCTGTCCCAAGGGCAAGGCTGAGATCTGGTCGTCTCTAGCAACGCTGGGCAGCCACTTGCTCCCAGGCCATGCTGTTTCACCTGTGCTCAAGGTGGGAGGCACATGTCAGCCCAGAGCAAGCCCCAACGGACATGGCATGCATCACTGCATTGTGTCTGACACACACTTGCGCCAAGCATGCAGTGCTGCTCCGCTGTGGACAATCTGCGGTGCACACTGCACTGCAACTTCAGACACAAGCTCACTGGAGAGTCCCCAGCGAGATGCGCTGAAGACCTCCTGCCTTGTGCTGACCTGATTGTGTGTGCAATCAGACAGTGCAGGTCAGACACCATCTTGCCGAGGTGCTGCTGCGC
Source organism: Asterochloris erici (assembly GCA_019693375.1). NCBI lineage: Eukaryota > Viridiplantae > Chlorophyta > Trebouxiophyceae > Trebouxiales > Trebouxiaceae > Asterochloris > Asterochloris erici. The sequence goes on along the minus strand of JAAMXJ010000139.1, from coordinate 390,704 downwards.
TCCTTGCATCACTCAAGGGGCAGGCAATAGTGTGTCGTTGGTTGAGAAGGGGGATGGCTTCTGGCCTGGCGCCTGCTGTGTGTGCAGGCAGTGCAGGTGTTCCACGAGTTTGCTGGGCTGCCCCTGGCACTGTGCTCCCTGCACAAGCTCACCTGGCAAGCCCCAGTCATGCTGTGTATCTGTGTGCCAGTCGCTGAGTGCGCGGGTGGTCTCCTGCCAAGTGCCTGCCTGCTGGCGCAGCTGCCGCCGCCTGGAGGGGTTGTTGACCAGGATGCTGTCAGCCACGCCCTGTATGGTCACATTGGTGGCCGGTGGGGTGGAGGTGCTGCTGCTGCCGGAGCTGGTGATGATTGCCACAGAGCTGGGCACGTCAGATGGGCTCAACAGGGTGCCTTGGGCCAGCACGGACCCGCCGGGCTGCACGCTGGAGGCGGCAGCCGCTATGGCTGTTGTTGTGGTGGTGGGAGTGGTCACAAAATAGTAAACCGCTCCCGCTGTATCCAGGCTGACGCCCACGTCAAATGCTGCAGCAGTCACCTGCAGCACAGCACTGAAAGCTTCCGGGGTAGATGCTGCATCAACCCTTTGCAGCACCGCTACATGGCTCTGCCGAAGCAGAGCCTGCCCGTCAACTCCTGCAGTGCGGCTCACCGTCGTCTTCTGCTTGATGCACAGGCACAACTTCCACGGGCAGGATTGAGTGTGCATAGGATGGCAAGCCAAACTTCCTAGCCTTGGGTGGAACGGGCTGGCATCTTGGTTGGACTGACCCCCTTGTGGAAACGCTGAATGCAAGCAGCAGATATGTGGCCATGGCACCCACCTGCTGAGGCCCAGATCCTTGCAGGAGCACAGGGGGAGCAGTGTCTGGCAGTGTTGTCAAAGCCACGCTTGTGGCAGAGGCCTGAGCGTTTCCGTTGAGGTCGACAGCCACCAGCCACACCTGCAGGGTGCCATGGAATTTAAAAAAGGACTAGGGCCATGGCCAAGCGGGGCAGATTGTGCCGACGCTCAGCCCCCCCTGGACACCTCATGCATGGCTCTACTAGCCGCTGAATCCATGGGAGAGCTGAACAGACTGTGGCACCTAGGCACAATTCGCCCTGTTCCCAATAGGGTTCCACCTGTGCCCATTGCTGGTCTTGGCCCTGCTGCATGCACATCAGTGCGCTACAGCATTGTGTTGTGGTCTGTCAACCACCGTGCCGGGTGATGACACCAGGGGCAGCACATCAACAAGTGGCACCTGAAGAGGCGCCAGCTAAACGCCAGGGCACAGCTCACCACGTAAGGGGTGTTGCCAGCCAGGGCATACACGCTCTGCTGGCAGATGGCGCCGGGGCATGGCGGCGCGACCCAACCGCTTGTGAGCACATCGCCTGAAGGGACGACCAGGCTGCTGTTGGCAGCCAGCGCTCCCTGGAAGGCTGTGGGTGTGATGGAGAGCACCTCGCTGCTGCTGGGGGCGATTGTGCTGTAGACTGCTGCCAGCTGCTGGTACTGGGCAATGACGGAGTTGTAGAGGATGGCCATGTAGACAGTGCCTGCAGGCGACGGCCAGGCCCTCAAGAGAGTCATGAAGCTGCATCCACTCAAAGCAGTGAAGGCCAGCCTGCAGGCAGCATACCGGGCAAGCCGGTGCTTGACTGCTGGAAGTAGCCCCTTGCCTCATCCTTGACAAGGACAGGCGCAGAAAAGGCGCCTGCTGGTGCTTGGCAGGCTGCAGCCCGGTCGCCAAAGCTTGCGAGAGTCCATGCAGTGCAGAGTCAGGCATGCACGTCGGTCGAGATGCCATCGGCCTGTCTGTCGACATCCAGAAGCACAGTGTCCCACCAGGCTCATCGAGTTCCACGTTCAGGGTGAATGTGTTGATGGTGACGTTGTTAATGTAGGGGGGAGTCACAAAGGTGGGCGGCGTCACGTCTTGTGTGCTGAGGGCTAGCAGGTGTAGCGCGCCGGAACGGTGCAGCCTCTTGGCACTCTGGGGCACCAGCAGGATGGTGTAGTCTGAGGCTGAGCTGAGGGAGGGGCACCTCTGGCAAAACAAGTTGGGCTGCGCACCTTCAGAGCAGAGGTTCACAAAAATCATGCGAGCTGGCACATGGTCCCCCCCAGCAGTGCAGACGGTCATGTGCAGGCAATGTCACACCACAACGCCCTTGCGGCAGGTGTGCAGCTTGAGGGCAGCGCAGCATTGCTGCAGATCAGACAGCTGACCTGGTATGCAGTCAGGCTGGCGCAATCCTGGTGGCGGCAAGCCATGCACTGAAGGCTGGAATATGCAAGCCTGCCTGGCACACCACTTATTGCAGCTCTGGGGCTGCCAGTGAAGCAGTCTGCTGGTATGCAAAGGACTGGGGCTGCAGCCGGCAACGCAACACACCCAGCCTCCTACTCTGAGGTCGCCAGACATGTTCACGGGCAAGCCTGCAGATCCTCTACAGGTGCAGCATGTGGCACCAGCTTCAGGGCGCTGGCCACACATGAAAAGCCACCTCATCACACCACATATCACCGAGCCTCCCACCTTTGGGATCGTCAGACACGAGCTGAGTCGCCTGCTGGCACTCCAGGGTGTCCAAGGCGGGAGGGGCCTCCACTGACAGTGTGACGTTGGACTTGCCAGCTGGTACGCTCACGTGCCCACAGGCGACAGTGTAAGACTGCAGCGCTGCAGGTTTCTGCCCGCCGCTGACTGTCAGCACAGCTTTGCTGGAGAAGTCCCTGCAGCAACACACAGGCAGTCTCCCCAGCCTTGTGTGTAGCAGGGCTGAGAACGCACATACAGACCAGGCGGCTGCAGCCAGCTGGGACCTTCTGCCATGTGCCCTGGCCCTGACTGTGTTCGGCAGGCAAGGTACACGCTTGGATGCTGCGCACAGCTGCTCTCATGATGTGAGCACACGAAAAGGTTGCCAACAGCGCTCAGCAAACAGGTGCATGCGGTGCAGGACTCCCACCAGGTCCCTGCTCGTAAACGATGCTGACCTCAAGTTGGTGTCATCTATGAGGTCCTGTGTCGGCACGACGACATACGCCACGGAGCCCGCCCTGTCCAGCGCCAGCTGCACATCGAAGCCGTAGCCAGAGGTGCCCACCAGGGAAGGGCCATACACGAATGAGGGGGCGCCCTGCCCCAAGAGGACCGCGCATAGCGTGATGAGCAGAATGAGGCCAGCCAGCATCAGGGCAGCAGCGATCCACAGCCAGGGATGCCGCCGGTAGCTGCAGGCAGCAGGCTTTGAGGTGTTTCTGGTGTGTTTGCGGCCAGGCTCATCGCAGCAGGTTATGTGCACACCTGACTGGTGGCTTGCGCGAGGCAACTCGTCGCTGCTTGTGCATCTTGCAGAGGGACAACTTCACCAGATGCAGGACAAACAGAAGCAAGTGGACAGCAGCAGGCCGATGACTGTCAGCAGCCGGCAGGGCAGTTGAAATGCCCACCTTGGCATCTGCAGCAGCCTGATACCATGTGCAGCTGCTGTGCACCGCCGGCAGCAGCTGTGCTCACCTGTCCATAGTCACAGCCCACCACCGATATGACTGGAAGGTGGGGAAGAGGTGCGAAGGCAGGAAGACAAAATTGTAGGTCCCGCTGCCGTCGCGCTCTGCAGCACCAGGCACCCTCTCAAGCTCATCATGTGCTGTGAAGCCCAGCAGTCCTCACTGCAAGCAATTGCCAGAAGTCACCGCTTGCAGAGTTGTGATGCAGCTGCTGGCCCTAAAGACTGTCTCCTGATCATGGCAACGGCAGATGCCCCATTGGGGCCACCCTTTGTTGCTGCCATCTAAGTTGTCACCATCCAGCATGATTAGCTGGCTCCCATGAACACTGCTGCCATGCTGCCAAAAGTCAAACACCCTGCTGTCCAGCCAGGGATGCAGGCACCCTCCCCTGGCCAATCTGGTCAGCAGCACTCAGACAGCATGCGCGCCACCTGCGCTGATTCCTTTAGCACCTCCCAGTGCACTGCTGCCATGCTGCCCCCTAACCCACCTTCCCCGCCATCATGTCGCCGATGCAGGTCCTGCACCAGTTGCTGGATGCGCCCCTCTCGGTCAGTCAGCAGGCTCCTCAGATCGTCCACTTCACGATCCCGATCCTCCAGCAGCATACGCAGCTTGCCCAAGCGAATCTGCCACTCATTCCTGCACAGCAGCAGTGCGCAGGGATGTGGTGATCAGCCACTTCCCCCTGCACATCAGCTGCTTCATGTGCAGATCTGGAGCTGATGCGCTTCATGCCACGCATGGCAAGCCTGCAGTCTTGAAGAGCACGTTGATGGATCTGGCTGTCTCTTCAGGCCAGCCTGCAGCTTGAACAGCGTTCAGTCGTCTAGCCCCTACCATGCAATTGAAGTTTGTAGATCACAGCCACAGTCACAACTCGCCCTCATGTGCTGAAGCCAGCCAGCCTGACGTGCTCACCTGATATTGCATCTTGCCCTGCCTTGCTTAAAACCACAATCTTAGCGGCCCCAAACAAGTTCTTCAGTGAAACTTGAGCTGATGCCTACCCATTGAAGTCTGCCATGTTGGCGTGATCCTGGTCATACAGCCCCTTGAGGTACTCGTACAGGTTGTTGGTCTCCCACACAATCATGTCCTCCAGCTCCCGCCGACTCATCACCACTGAGTCAGCCCTCGCGCCGCTAGCGTCGACATGAAGCTCCACAGACTGCAAGGGGACACGGTGCGCTTGAGCAAAAGACCAGTGACACTGCTGGGGCTGGTCACAGAAGGTTGTGCAGCTCCACGTTCTCCCACACAGAGCTCCACAGCCTGCAGGGCAGGCACGTCTGCCTCTCAGTCATTGTTCCCACAGAAGGCAGCACCAGCTGTAACATGTCCTGCACCTGCATGCAGAAGCGAGAGATCCCGTGATGTGGCCACTGATGCTGCCTGTGCTGAGCCGCATCATCTATTGAAGCCCCCCCTCTTTGAGGTGCAGCTCATCAGGAGCTGCCTCACCTGTGAGGTACTGTGGATTCCCAGGTAAAGCCAATGCTGAGGCTGATCTGCATGCAGATCTGGCTGCACTAGCAGCTCCGGCTCCAACGCAAGGCGCTCTGGTCTGGAACGCAGTTGCAAGCTGTGCAGCTGCCATCCTGCGGGGCATACTGCATTGGCAGCGCAGGTGCCGGCCAGGAACCTCCTGGCAAAGGTACATGACATGACCTGGCTTGCAGCTTGCTGGGCAGCCCCTCTCACATTGGGCAGCACAGCAGCCTCGTCTGCTGGGCGCAGGAAGGACTTGCTGAGTGGTGATCGCTGTGGGGAGCCATCATCCACGCCTACTGGCTCCAGAAGCGCCACCGAGGGGTCCCTGGTGGGGGACTCTGAAGGCACTGGGCTGGGCAGCTCACTGCGCTGCCAGGCCATGCTGGGCCCTGCACCTGCAGGCAGCAAGAGGATGCACCTACTGGCCATGGGTACTGAGGGCAGGAAGGGGTCATGATGGGCTTTGCAGCTCGCTGCGCGGGGTGTGCTGCCAGGCCATGCCAGGTCCTGTCATTGCAATCAGAAAGAGACGTTGGTCAAGTCACGTACAAGTGCTGTGTGCAGAGTCTTAGTGGGGGGGACAGCTCTTTGTCCTTGCAATGCTTCCTGGGTGTGCCTAGGCACTGAGATGAAGCATCTAGGAGTCTGTGATATGTGCAAGATACAGGAGTTGCACTGATCAGGGCAGTTTGCCGCGCGCTCAATGATGCCAGGCTGTGCCAGGCCAAGCCCCTGCACTAAGCGACCAGCATCCATAGGGATGTACCTGTGCTCCAAGAAGTTGACAACAGTGTTGCATGGCAGCAGCAGCCTCTCTGCTTTTGCAGAATGCTGATCCCCTTGGATGGGTATCCTTGTCAGGAGGCAGCTGGAGCACAGGAAGCTTGACGCCGGGGTGAGTCAGTTGCTCCAGATCATGTGGCAGCAGACACAGAGCACGCTCTCCCTGAAAGGCTTGTAGCGGCCAAATGACACACCCTGGCCTCACCGCCGCTGGCAGTGCGCCACTGCGGCGCGGACGCGCCAACAGGGGACTGGGCAGCCGTGCTGGTGGCCTCCCCAGCGCCACTCAGCGGCACTGCCGCCTCCTCTGGGCCCAACGCCGTCAGAGGGCGTGCTGACGTCCTGGCTGCCCGCCTGTGCTCAGTCTGTGCCTGCAGGCAGTTGCGATTTGGGATTTTGCTGTGCTGGCAACTCAGGCTGCAGGTTGTCTCAAGCCTGCAAGACAGCAACAGAGCAGTTGGCAGCTCTGTCATCCACTCGCTGCGCAGAGCACCCGGCCCTTCGCGGTGGATGGGCAAGATCGGCCTCAGCATCCACGCAGTGGCCGCCGCAGCTGCCTGCAGCCCAGGTGCCCTTTGTGTAGCTAAGCAAGCAGCGGCGGAGGGGAGCCCTTGCCTGTGATTGGCTGAACCAGCCGCCGCCTCTGCCTGTGAGAGAGGCGTACCGCTGCAGCGGGACAGCGTCATCATCCAAACCTGGCTGCAACAGCTGCTCATCTGTGTTGCCCGGCATGTGAGAGGCGCCCTGCATTCACGTGGCATGTCCTGGCGAGATTTGCATGTTTGGTGCATCATAAACAAATGGATGGAAGGATTTGGCATGCTCACCTTGAATTAAGATGCTAGTCTCATTGGCAGGGCAGCAACGATGAGGCTCACGAAATGCAGGGAAGCAGCAACGGGTGTCACTAATGGGATGACAGACAGATGATGCCAAAAGGATGGAGACGTGCCATCACGAGATCAGACTCATCTATGAGCAGGTGTGGACGCTGCAGCAAAGTTGCGTTGACCAGCCTGCTGGAAGACGAAGTCAGACATGCCATACGAGAGGAACCCAGCGTGAAGACAGCCAGGCTTCACAATCTAGAGCCTCAGACCACTTGCTGTCTCGGACCAGCCCAATGAACATCAGCGGGCACTGCTGACACCATGGTGACCATCCTGCTTCAATACATGCTGGAGCTTCCGGGCTATCTTTGATGCTGTATGCTGCCTGCAGGGGCTCCTGTCCTTGCTGAGGCGGCTCCGCAAATCTGGGGGAGAGGTGAGTGCGTCCCATGGATGCCTTCACCTTGCAATGCATCAGCACTCTCAAGAGCCTTACCGCTCGGCTGCGTGCTCTCATATCACCACATCCTTAGACAGACCCTGCGCACATAGACCTCTGAACCGCCACCTGCAGGCTCGAATCCTTGTGCTAGGCCTTGACAATGCTGGCAAGACCACCATCCTGAAGAAGCTTTCAGACGAGGACATTACCACTATCACCCCCACACAGGCATGTCTCTCAGCCTACAGACATCTTTGCCCGTCAACTGCCTCTGTGCTGCTTGTCACCTGACAACAGGGGCCTGCATGCTGCTGGCCCTGGGAATGCTTGCAACCTGGAGCACTCACCTGAGCTTTTGCGTTCAGGCTGCAGCATCCTTCGCACACCTGGCAGCCAGCAATGTCGAAGTGGTCGCGTGCCAACAGGTCGACTGCCTGCCGACACCAGCTGCTGCCTACAGGGGTTCAACATCAAGTCGCTGATGCATGAGGGTTTCAAGCTCAATGTTTGGGACATTGGCGGGCAGAAGGCCATACGGCCATACTGGTGAGAGCCTTTGGCCCCTGGGTCACCATCACAGGTGCTTGTCGCGCCGTGCATGTGGGCACTGCACTGCCCAGGTCTGCAGACCAAGGAATGCTGAGCTGGGTGCTGCACATGAGAACGCCAGCCTCATAGTCACTCATCTGGGTGCGCAGAGGTCCTCTGATGGTGGCAGTCAATGCAGGACGCTGTTTCTCTGTAGGCGCAATTATTTTGAGCAGACGGATGGCATGGTCTTTGTGATTGACAGCTCAGACCGGAAGCGGCTGGAGGAGACCGGTGACGAACTGGCACGGCTGCTGGAGGTGAGTCCCTGCCCATATCCTGCCTCAGTCTGCCTCTGGCAGTGCTGAGCACGACAAGGGCTGACAAAGCCTGCCAGAGGCGGGTGGCTGCTCCACACCTGGCCGAGAGGGGCGCAATTTGCTGCATGCTGGCGCGTCATGCTTGAGGTTGGTGCTGCCCGCATGCGCGGCAGCCTGGCGCTGGCTGCGCTGGTCGAGACAGGCAATGAGGCTGCCACGGCTGTTGAAGGTGAGCTGCGCAGGCTGGCTTGCCACAGAGGCCAGAGGAAGGGACACGACTACATGAGGTCAGTGACATGCTGTGCACTGGGGCTGCTTCATTGGGCGCAAGATGACGAGGTTGCCTGGCTGCTGGAGGTGGCTGGCGCAGCTGTCCCACAGGAAACAGCTATGAGGCTGATGCTGCTGGCAGTGTGCAACATCATGTGATGACCTGGCGCTGCCGCATCGCGTTGGTGGCTGCCCTGCCTTATGCAACAGTCCTGTCACACTACTTGGGGAGCAAGGTTACCCTCATCATGAAAGTCTTGGGGAAGTGGACTGCACTGGGCAGGGCCGGAGGTCAGTCTTTGCCAGTCTGTGGCAAATGTGGGGCTACACGCTACACACTCTGTACTCTGGTCTCAAACTTCACCATTTGTTTGATGGTGGACATTGTGCTCTGGGTTGCCTGCGCACAGGCACTGCCGTTGTGATGGTTAGGGTCCATCCTATTGTCCACCCTATGGTGATTCTAAACACATTCAGCAAGCAGTTGGCAGCTCAGTGGCAGCCAGCCCTGCTCTTCCTGCAGCAGCGTCGTGCAGCTATCAGGATGCTGTGGTGTCTCGTCCACTACAGCACCCACACCAGGTGGCACATTCATGCAGCCATATGCTGGCATCAAAGCAGGGCCTTCAGCAGTGCAGCAGTGCTTCAGCCATGTCTTCTGGGAGTCTGCACATCAGCGCCTCAGCTTAGGCCAGCGGCGGACCAGCAGCCCAGCAATGCAGCCTGCTGGTGCGTGCAGGAGGACAAGATGCAGGGTGTGCCTCTGCTAGTGCTGGCCAACAAGCAGGACCTCATCAACTCTCTGCCAGCTCCAGAGGTGACAGGTCTCTCGTCACCTGTCAAGCAATTTGTGACCCTGTGCAGTGAGGGCCCAATGCGCTGAGCTGCTTGTCTGGGTGCGATATGCAGATTGCAGATGGCCTGAACCTATTTGCCATTCATGACCGCCCGTGGCAGATACAGCCCTGCTCTGCGAAAAGCGGCGATGGCCTGCGAGATGGCATGGAGTGGCTTGTCAAGCAAGTCAAGTGATAGCAGAGTCAGAGAACCAAGCTGTCCGTCGCCCATCCCTCCCTCTGAAATAGTGACATTACACGTTCATGAGCAAAGCAATAATACAAGCATGCAAGACAAATTTCAGTGGCCAGTGAGGATCAATGTCAGGGGTCGCAGTGCACACAAAGGGTCGGGGTTTGCAATGCACATCATTGGGCTGTTTGCGACGCCTGCAGCTTGGCCATGACCATTTGGTGGTCTTGCTGAGCCTTTCTGACCAGCATGTGGTCCTGCCCAAAGCCTGCAGTCATGGCCTGGAGGGCCCTGCCCATCTTTGCAATGTCCTCTTGCCGCTTGCCTGGGGCCAGCACCTCGTCAAAGACAGTGGCATGCTTGACCTCATCTCGCTCTGAGTCCAGCATCTGATAGAGGTTCAGCAGGCTCAGATTTAGCTGGGCTTCGCCTGCCACTGGATTGTCGGGGCCCAGCCGTTTGCTGAAGTAGTCCACACTCCGCTCTAGGAGCTGTCGGGCCTCTTGCAGCTCCCCGCGGCTGCGCAGCACTGTGCCCAGCCTGCATCATGCACAGCAGGCGGTTCACAACAGCTGCAGAGCCCTCTGCTTCTTTTTACGACATGAAGCCAAGATGATCTGCACCGCAGAGCACTCATTCAAAATGCTGAAGAGAGAACTCAAAGGCTGAGTCAGACTTAACACCCTCAAAATGGGCAGAGCTCTGCCCAGGCCATCACCCCAGGCACTACACCCCAGACCTTGCCTGTGATGCCTCAACATTCTCTGATTCTCGTCTGACTTGTGAACAGAGCGGGCTATGTCCAAGCTATATCTGGCCAATGCCAGGGCCTCTCCAAGGTGATCCCTGCAGGCAAACATGGCCCTATGCTCTGTGGCCGTGATGCAGCCGAACCACAATTGGCCTCAGGTTTCAGACATGCAATCAGGCATGTAATATGGCAGGCCTTGCTTTGTGGCCATGCATAAACAGACAACGGGCCAGGGAAAAGGGTGCATCAGCTGTTACGCATACAAATGCTTACTGGGTGTACTGAAGCGTCGCAAACTGGTAGGTAAGAAGCGCCAAGTCCTCGCTTGCTGCATGTGCACCAAGAAGCTGTCATGTGCTGGCAGGCAAGATTCAAGGTGCTTTTGGCTGATCCACATAGTCACTACTGTGCTGCCAGACTCAAGTGCTTCACCTGCTCTATGGTAGAAGCTTGCACACTGGCACAGCATGCACTGAAGCATGGCTTCTCAGGCATTCACCGCATCCAGTGCATGGTATCAAAACAGAAAAAGGCTCACCAGGGTCAATACCGCTGTGCAACCGAACCTCCTGGCGGAACATCCAGGCAGCCCTCTCCCAACGCTCCGCCACCATCTCTGAATCCAAGATTCTGCATGGAAGGTGCAAGCCAGAAGTCACACGCCCCTCTCGACCCCAGCAGGCTGCCATAAATTTGACAACAGAGTGCTGCAGGAGATAAAAGGCCCACTCTGTCCCAATGTGAGGACACATGTGAGGGAGGCGCACCAAGCAGCAGCCACTGAACAGGAACAGTGTGCTGCAAGAGTGTCCAAGCACATACTGCAGTGTGTGCACAACAGGACCACCTTCCCCAGATCGAGCCGTTACTGCCACAGCAGGCATGCGGTCAGCATACAGCAAGCGCAACAAGCTCAGGCAATCTATTTTGATGACGAGCACCAACATTTTGCAATGAGAACCTTATTTGCCATGTGACTGCCTGTTCAGAGCAGGCCATCACTTCTCCTTTCCTGGCAGTCAGCTGCAGGGGCATGCTCAGACAGGCAGGTCGCACAGCTTCAGAGCTTTTATGTCTGGCCTTGTTCTACTTGCAGACTGTCCACATTGCCGATAGGCCTGGACAAACAGGTCTAAACAGGCTTAGGCAGGTGATCTCTGCTACCAGAGAGCTGCAGACACATGCAGCAACAAGACTGCCACGAATGCTGCACTGACAGCACTTCCCACTAGTGGGCAGAAAATCTTTTGTCGCCCACTCATGAGAACTTCTGTCAGTGTGTCATGCCTGCGCATGCAGAGCTGACCTTGACTGATGTCCTCCAAATGGGCAGTGCCCAGAGTATACCTCAAAGAAAAGTGGAAGAGTGACAGAAACCAGCCCAGCAGGAGGAAGCAATCTCTTGTGTCACTGACAGCATGTCAGAAAAGCAAAACCAAACGCTGTCTTCAGCCACAAAGTCCCAGAGGGGCATGCAGCTGTAAGCACAGGGCACGAACCAACATCCAAGGATGTGAGTCTTCTTGCAAGTGGCAATGAGCATGCATTCAGCAGGTGCTGCTCAAGTCTGCTCAATGCAGCCATTTCCTCTCAAGCCTTAGCAGAGCTGACCATCAAATAGGCAACTGCAGAACCCTGCACAGGCCATATTGACGTTCAGCTCTGCTAAGCATGGCCGAGTAGCCTGCATTAGGATGTGTACAGCAGCGGCTGGCAACTGCAAGCTGTGCAGGTGCTGCAGAACCTAATCAGCACCTCTTTGGCACATGGCCACTTGTCTGTCAGCCGACAGGTCTATCCCCATCATGCAGCTGCAGATGGCACAGAGCAGCTGGTGTTGTCCTGGCGGTTTGAAGGATGCACGGATCGCAGTTGCCAGCTGGCACCTGCGATCTGTGCCTCCGCCAGCCCAAACACGACAACACCTCTGTTGCACATTGCCAACTGTCTGTCATCCAACAGTTCAACATCAGGCAGTCCCTGCTGCAACCATTCCAAAGCTGTCCAGATGTTGGTGAGACTGGCATGCGTCAGGCAAAAGCCACAAAGAGGGCAGTGTGTGACTCTGTCCACAACAAGCACAATCTGACCGGCCTCCTTGCTGAGCAGGCGAAGTCTATGCTGGCCTGTGCAAGCAAAGACATGGGCAGGAAGCAGACAAAACGAACATGTTGGCACGGAGAGCACAGGTACTGATGCCTGAGGCTGCCAAGTCATAGCTGTGAGCAGCCAGCAAGGAGAATGAGGGCAACTGGATGCTTGAGAGGCAGCCTAGCGACGCCAGGACCAACACTGTGCCAATGACAGCATGCAGTTCATCAAGGGAAAGCCTGCACAGCAGTGCAGGTGCAGCAGACAGGGCTGCTTAGCGCATGCTTTCCTTGAGCCTACAAAGCTGTGCGATGGGCAGCAGCCAGTGCCCTTGCAGAGTAGTGCATCATCAACACTCTGCAACCAACTCCTCCTTGCCATGTTCTGGACGAGCCTGACCCCTGAGCGTGAGGCTTCCCTGTCAGCCAGCTGTACAGGCCTGAAGAGATGCAACGGCAGCAGCCAGCTGCACAGGCATGCACAGATGCAGGGGCACAGGGCAGAAGATGGCTGCTACTCTGGGAAGCCAAGGAGAGCAGCCCGGTGTGGGCAGTGGCGCACACTGTGGCTCCTCTGTGGACCGCCTTCTCAGGACACAGCAGCTCTGCTTGACCCCCTTTCAGGCAGCTGCGCACGCAAGCAGGCCAAGAGCACCAGCCCTGGCAAGAGGTGTTGCTGTGCCAAGCTGGTTGGTCAAGCAGCAAGGCAACAATCAATGTCCTGCAGCAACACTCTGGGACCAGAGCATAACCGGCATTGTTTGCTGCAGATGTGACAGGCAGCTGCAAAATCGAGCAGCAGGTCATCGGCATAGAGCAGGCCTCATGGCTCTGTCAGAGGACCAACAAGTCAAGCTTACTGGCCTTTGACGACAAATCTCCTGAAGCAAGCGACCTGTGCCGCAACCGTGCTGCACATGTGAGGCAATTGGAGGACTTCAAGCAATCTTCTGGCGGGCAGGTCTCTGGACAATCACGGCAGGATGTGAGGCAGTGCGGTGACTGTCTGGTTTTGCCTCACGCTATGTAGCAACGCCAGTATGCTAGAGCCACCAAAGACACTGCTTGACAAGGAGCCACACTTATACACGTGAAGCAGCACACCAAGGCAGCTCAATCACAGCTGCAAGGGCCTGCACAGGGCAGCCATGTGCACCAGTACAAGGCGGCGGCAGGTTTGCTTGTTGATCAGCCGTGCTATGACCCACATCTTACTACGATGTCAACAGAACATACACTTTGTCTTTGAGGCCTGCCCCTGCCAGGAAGCTGGGCAGGTCAGTTTCACAGTTGCGAGCCAGACGCAGCCCGGGCAGCTTGCTCACACCATGCAGCTATTGGGTTTGCCCTGGACACAAAAGCCAGCAGCACACTTCCTTGTTGATGCAGATGCACAATTGCAACAGCAGAAGTGGTTCTGTCAGTAGCTAGCTGCTGAGTGAGCCAAAGTGGTTCCCTCAGCAGCGAAGTCCTGGCTGAACCAGGTCTCTGCTGCTGCAGGTGCAGTCTTTGCATCAGGGCATAGTCCGTGCTCTGCTGAAAGCTGTTCTGGGCAAACATAGGCTCGCTGCAGCACCTGTGGAATTGCGTCTGATAGATGCCCTGGCAATGCCCATGCCAAAGCATGTGGCAGGCTGCCGCCACTGCTGACAGACTGCAGAGAGGTGCCTCAGTGGAAGAGCTGTCACGAGAACTGAGATCTGCACTGAGGGTGTGTGCAGGCAGCAACTGAAGCCTGCTGGTCACAGCCACAAGATGTGCCCTTCACTGGCCAAGTGCATGAAGGCTTTGTGCCTTGGTGTAAGCAGCAGCCACCTCATGCGGCCTCCTGACGCAACCCCAGGACCTGCGCATTGTGCCTGCAAGGCGAGCCGGCCCTGGCGCTTGCCTGTTGTGCTCCCTGAGGCCTGCCCGCACCAGCATGATTCCGGCACCCTGGTTTCCCTTCATTTGCAGCAGCCCCTGCATGGCAGGGCAGTGTCATATTAGCACCTTGTATGTGAACCCATGGAGCATGAATTCTGCAGCAGCAGCAGCAGCAGCTGCAGCAGCAGCAGAAATCTGCAGCACCCCCAAGGCAGCCACCCACAGCCAGCCCCTTAGATTGGTCATGTCTACAACACCAGTGTAGCAGCTGTCTAACAGAGACCACCTCGCCTGCGCGCTGCCATCGCGCCTACCATCACGTCAGCTGTCACAGCAGCACCTGTCTGCGTGTCATGCGCTCTGCTGGTGCGGCGATGGCACAGCTGGACCTCACAGCACCACCAAGGCAGTGGGAACCCTGTCTTGACTTGCCTTGTCAGCAGCGCTACCTGGTGTACCCCATTGAAAAGCTTGAGCGCCCCGTCAACTGTCAGAAGCCCTGCTCCTGACCAGAAGACCAGCTGCCAAGCACATAAGTGCATGAACCATGGGGTTGAGCACCATGCCACCTCAACCAAAAAGTTGCGTCCTCTCTTTGCTGCACCCATGTGAGGCAGAGGCCCAGAGCCCTGAACTGCTCCGCTGCACGTGTCCCTTCCAGGGAGACATGCAGAACTCCACAGACATGCACAGACCTGCCCCCAAGCCCTGCCGCTGCCCAGCAGATCAGTGCAGCGGCACAAAGTGGGTTCCTTGCCCTGACACTGAGGGGCTTGGACCCCCCTTGCACCACCATGTTCCCCTGTGCCAACCAGCCCTCCCCACCCCTACGTCAGGGCCCTCACCTGCATCAGGCTGGTGTCCAGGGCCTTGACCTGCTCCTCTGAGCGTGCCCCCACCAGGGCCAGGAGGGACAGGTAGAACTTGGCTTCCCCTACTGCCTCAAAGGCGCCATTGAAGCTCTCGTGCAGCACACGGTGGGCATTGCGCAGCAGGGGCTCTGCCTCTGTGTAGCGCCCCAGGCCTGCAGCAGTGCAGGTCTGAGGTGCAGCAATGTTGGAACAGGACGGGCGCTGCGTGCAGGACCTGCAGTTGCAGAAGGGTGGCAGAGTCAGCTCTGAGATGTGCCTGCAGTTCTGCTGTGTGTTAAAGGTCAGGCCTGCAAAGTTCAGGCTTGACTGTGAGGTCAGGCCCTGCATTGACTGCCCTATACGGGGCAGGTACAGTTGTGCTGCTGTGCAGGCATTCACAAAACTGACTTCTGTGCAGGAGCATTACTGTACCTGGATGCACAGTTACAGGGTGTAAAAATTGATAACAAGAGCTCCTCAGACAGCGATGCCATGCGTGACAGAGGGTCTTGCCTCTCTGTGGCAGCCCAGGCCTTCACACTGATGACCACAGACTTGAGCGCTAAGTATAGAAAGGAGCAATGTCTGCTGGAACGTCATGAAGCTGTTCTGCAACTGGGACATGAGCAGCAGAGGCAGCTGCAGGGCATTGCAGACAGCTCGGCAAAGCAGAGCACAACATTGGGCTGGCTGCAGACTGCCCACATCTCCTTGTCAGCATAAAATTCCTCTGACTGATCTGTCACAGAGCGGCAGAGGCAGCTGCCTGGGACTTGTCTACACTGTACAGGGTACAGGGCAGCCTGGTCACAGACATTAACATTCAGGCAACCCACATCGCTGATGCAGACAGCAGGTTTGCTCTAGGAAGCCAAGCAATGCCGTTTTGTGCTGTCAGGAAAGGGCACGTCGGCCTGAGAGCAGCTGGCAGAGAGCGGCAGATCCACATTGCAATCTGGTTAGGCATCTATCGCACTGTCAACTTTGCAGCCAAAGCTCTGACAGCCGAAGCTCTGGCAGCCAAGTTGACGATGCAATAGATCCCTGACCAGAGTGCGAGGTGGATCTGCCACTCCCTTGTGAGGGTGAGAGGGCAGATTGGTCGCCCAACACAAAGCGGCATAAGAGGCGAACATGTCGCATGTCGGTACAGCGCGGCAGCACCGCCCAGCGGGCCTTTGTCTGCCATCTCAGCCTGCCCAGAGAGCATAGGAGACCTTTGAGAGGCTCGCTGTCCCTGAGGGCCAGATTGGCAGGCAAAAGCCGCTCATCTAGCAGCTGCGCTGTGTTCTGACTGCAGAACATCTGGCGATGCAAACTAGTCAAACCCCGGTGTCCCACATCATCAACCTATGGCCTGCTACTGACAGCGGCACGCGCTGGCAGGGCAAGCAGCAAGCACTGTAGAGGAAGCATCAGCAGGCTGGCTGAGTGGAGCACAAAACAGCAAACCTGTGCAAGGTGCGCTGTGTTGAGCACGATGCAGCCAGCCTGTGCAAACATGACAAGCTTTTTGAACAGCTGCAGCTCGTGAGAAGCAGCAAATTTAGGAAGGCACCCCTGGCATTGCCACCCTCTGCTGGAGGGTGCTGATGTTGTGGGTCAGTGAGCACAGCTGTCCAGTATACAGTCCCAGGAGCCAGTTAAGATGCGAATTCTGAATCCCATCAGGTCCATTGCTGACAGGACAGAGTGTACGTCGCTAGAGGCACACCGCGCTTGCACGTCAGAGGCAATTGACTGGCGGCTGGAGAAGCTGCGCCTCACAAAGCGCAGATGTGCCAAGGCCATGAGCAAGGCATGAGGAACCCTGATGTGTGCACCTCAAGCTTCAACATCTCCAGGGTGCTGGCGGCACACAGGGCATGAAAGCAGAGGCGGCTCCTTCAAGGCTGACTGGGTCAAGCCGCGCACAGCTGTGTTCCATGAGTGACACTGCTGCAGCCCGGACGGCATCCTTGTGGATCATGCCCAGCCTCGACACACTGGCTGCAGTGGCAAGCGAGCCTCGGCAGCATCCAAAGACATCCTTGTCCAGGATGCCTGCGTCAAGGCCAGGCATGATGGACAAAGATGTCTTTCAGTCTGTGAGAGCTCACCTGCCACTAGGGTCAGAAGGACCCCAACGATCTCGCGCCAGCAGTTCCAATGGACGATTCAACCTGGCAGCACACAGCTGTGCTTTGTTGTTGAGACTGCCGCGGCCCCAAAGACAGCCAACTTGGTGATGCCTGGCTTGACACAGGACAGGGCATGGACATAGCTGTCTTTGGGTCTGCAGCAGTCACAAATCACAAAGCACAGTTGTGAGCAGCATGATGCAAATTACCAACCAGAAGTGGCAGTCCTTGTGTTACAGTGGCAAGTGAGCTCTCGCAGCCCCGAAGGCATCCATGTCCATGGCGCCTGGTGTCAAGGGCCAGGCATAACGGACAAGGACATACTTCTGGGTCTGCGAGAGCTCACCTGCCACTGTACCCCAAAATCTGGCGCTAGCAGTCGCGACGGACGATTCAATCCTGGCAGCACACAGCAAGGCCAACAGGGGCGCCTGCCTGAAGGCTGCCCTGTGTGATGCACAGAGTGGCAGTCTGCAGACTGCCATATGTACGCCTTTGTGAAGGAACAGAGCAGACACAGCAGGAATGACTGCCTGGGAACTCGCGGCCCATACAGCACAGCTGTGTGAACGCAAGCTTCCCCCTAGCACCAAAACTGCCGCATCCATTCTATTCTCATGGGACACTGATTGTCCTAGCCAGTCAGCTCCCCGGCAACCAGGTGCAACAGCCTAAATGGAGCTGTTTTCACACCAGTGTGAGGGCGTGTGCATGCGCTCAAAGCCCAGTCAGATCCAGCGCTCCAGGCTACATGCCTCGTCATGAGTGACGAGCTGGGCCACCATCCATCCATCAGTGTACATTGTATACCAAGCTCACAAGCCTCATCCAGGCGTGACTGCCATATGGCCAATGCAATCAACACTTCCCTCCTGGCTTTCCCGCTATATCCCAAGCCGCAGCTAGCCCATGTGCTGCGCAGCATTGGGGCCACAGAGTCAGCTCCTCCAGCAAGCACCCAGCATGATGCACTCATCAACAAGCCGCCCCAGGCGCAGCTGGCACGCAGTCACCCCTACCCTCCCTCAGGAAGCAAGTTTGCCCAGGCACAGCCGCAGAATGTGTACAGCTGGTGCTTTGGGTGTGCCTCTTGTGCGGCTTCAGTGTCCGCAGCAAACCCCCTTGGGCCCTGTCCCTCCTATCTCCGATCAACACTCTCTGAGCAGCAAATTCCCCAGGGGCGGCTGGCATGGCCATTGCGGCGACCACCATCTTCCTCACTCACCAAGCTGACCCCAGAGCAGCGCTGCCTTGGTGTGCACCTTTAGTTGATCAGCTGCAGTAAGAGGGCTGCGACCCGACAGTACCCCAGCAGCAAGCCCCGTCTCACTGAGCAGCACACTCCCCAAGCGCAACTGGCACATGGCCACAGCTGGATCATCCTCCCCGCCCTCAAATGCGCTGTCCACAGCAGCCTTGCTCTTCAGGGCCATCTGCTCAGCCTCAGCGCAGGCGCCGTCGAAAAAGTAGAACAGTGCCAGCTGGTCATAGATCTGGGCTACAGCCGGATGCGTGCTGCCGAGGCCATCCTCCATGGTCTTGACCCCTGCAGGTCAGTAAGACGGGAGGGCTGTCTGTGGTACAACATGAAGCATGTGCAGCAGGGAACTGTTGATGCCCAGCTTCTTGTATCGCTTTCAAGCTGCCAATGCCTGCAGGCAATTGACAGGCTGGGGGGTGGCAGCAGCAGACTGGCACTTAGGCATGTATGTGATGTCCATTGCTAGAGCAAGACCACATGGGGAGAGCAAGTGTGGAAGCGAGTGCCATGTGCTGAGGTCTGCGTGCACTGCAGCAGGTGGTATGCTGCACTCTATGTGGCAAGCCTGCCAACCATTTGCTGAGTGGGCTAGACAACTTATACTGGGACAGCACACACCTGGGTTGTGACTAGCCTCCCTGTCTGCCTCACTGCCGAGAACCCATGTGCAACCCCCTCAGCTTGAAGCAGACCATCCTCTGAAATCTGGCTGTGACAACCCGGCCCAGCTTCAAAAGGCAGTCTGAGACTGCCACTCTTCTGTGTTCACACGCCACACTCCACACCAAGGCCCAGAAACATACACCACAGAAAGGCAGCATGTTAGGCCAGGCAGCCAACCCTGACTTGACATGCTCTGGAAAGATGATACACACCAGAATGCAGGTTGTGGGGCCACTGTTTGAACAGACCAACCACCTTCCAGGATCAGGTCCTCTGAACGGAACCCACCTACCTTCAAGCAGCAGCTGAATGGCCTGATCCACGCTGCCCTTGCCAAGCTGGCTGTAGGCTTCAAGGATCAGGTGCTCCATGGCCTGGTGGAGCGCCTCAGCTTCCCGCTGCTCCTGCAGGGCAGGGAAGGCCAGCGTTGCAGTCAACCAGGATTTTGCAATGGGTGACATAAGGCATGCCTCAGCTGTTGGCTGCTATATTTACGGGTGCAGCAGTGAGAGGGGCAATCCTGGTGGAGCGCTGCATCCACTTGTTGCTCCTGCAGGACAGTACATGTCAGCTTCACACTCAGCAGCCATTTGAGGTGGGCTGTGGGCCTGCCTCCGCCTCTGACCTTGCAGCAGGCAATGCAGAAGGGCAGTGCAGGTCAGCTGGCCAAGGTGAGCTGGACAGCACACAAGAGGGTTCCCCAGCTGCTGCCAACAGGCAGAGTTGATCCCAGGTGGCAAGTGGAGGCGGCTTTGCAGCAAATAGCAAGGGCCCTCCACAGCCCACATCGGCGGTGCTTCTACAAAGCACAGATCAGGTTGTTTTGCAGCAACATAATTTACTGCGAGCGCGTTCTGCATGCAGCAATTTGCTGGTTGGCATGGCATGTGCTTGCCCCACATCAATCCCAGTGGAACCCAGTGTAGGGCAGGCAGCAGCCTCCAAGGGATCTTCAAGTGGGCAGTGAGAATGAATCAAGTGCGGGTGAGCCCATGGTCGTGGACAACCCACCTGGGACACCTCTGTGTCATTGATGTCTGGCTGCTGGGCTGACATGGAGACAAGATCCACACTGGGTGGCGGCTGGGCCTGCCCCTCCAATGCCACATTGGGAGCTGCTGTGGCTGCGGCGCCTGACTTGTTGCCGCTGTCAGCCACATCAGCAGGTGCAACAGCAGGCGTGCCCTTGGGCTTGTATGTGCCGTCTTGCATATGCAAGCCAGTGTGGAGCTGGGACACATGCATGTCCATGTGGGGCCCTGTACACCAGCCTGCACAAGGCTGCTGGAATGCGCTGGCATGCTGGGCTGAGGACTTCGAGCTCAGAAACAGGTGTGACAGCCGGGTCAATCGCAATGCCTGCACAATGCCAGATCGCTCAGGTCTGCAGCTAAACACTCTGGTGATCAGATAACACCAAGGGGCAGCTCACCCGCAGTCTGTGCATGTTGCAGACGCTGATGAAAAAGAGCAGAGGTGTCGCAGGAGTGCTAAATTCAGCTAGCCAGCCACAGCCTTGGTGAGTCCAAGCATTGGTTCCAACCAGACCTGTGCAGGGCTGATCTCACAGGTTGAGTTAGGTCAGGTGGCATCTTTCGTTCTTTCACGATCTCGGCTTGCATGTTTTGCTACTTAGATCTACTCTGACACAATCAAGCAAAGTCATTGAACTCTCAAGCAAGATTGCTGTAAGACTGCTCATGCGAAGCATTTCAATTCGCTCCTTAACCAGGCCTGCAGGGCCTGCTGCAGACTTGGTGTCTGCTGCCTCCGGACAGACACAAGCAAGGCTTTTGCCCCAGCAAGTTAAAGACAAACATGCGAGACTGCTCAAATGCTGGACAGGGCAGCATGCCTGGACTCTGCAGCATGCCTCTTCAGCAGCTACTGCCGCAGCCCCTGCCCTGCAGCAGTCAGCCACAGCAGAGGAGACATTGGGTGAGCAATGGCAGGAGGCCGCTACGTCCTCATCAGAAGACGATGAGGCAGATATGGAGGCCATGCATGCAGCAGCACAGAGCATGGAGGCAGAGCCTGGCAGCTACAGAGTGGTCAACTTCTACCACCTGGTTGATGTGTCACATCCCCATCATGTGAGCTTGACAGCCTCAGTCTCTCTGCTGGCCCCCAAGTTGCATTCACAGTCTTGCCTATCTGCCCCTGCAACAAGGGAGCAGACAGCAACATTGACTGCTCATGGCTTTGGCTTTGTCGGCATCCACGGCTGGCTTGCTGATGAGCCTGCTCTGTCTCCAAGGGGAGGATGATGCAATGCTACTCTTCATTGCTTCCCAGATGCTGCAGGAGGTGGCTCAACACCGCGAGTGGTTGAGTGGCAAGGACGTTCACGGCCGAATTTACATCTCCACTCAGGGCATCAATGCTCAGCTAAGCGGGCCCAGCGCAGATGCGGAGGGCTATGCCAGGTGGACCCAGGAGCGGCAGGTCTGGCAGGTGCGCTTTCAAAGATGAAGTGTGCCTGCACTGCAGGGAGAGCTTGTCCCCTGCCAGAGCGCTGCAGCAAAGCCTGCAGTGCACATTTGACTTGATCTGGCTAGGGATTGCATGCAGGTTCCGGGCGAGACTGCATCGTGCAGCTTCGAAGCGTGTTGACAAGCTTTGCTGCTTGAATGCCTCACCTGGCATTGCAGTGCTGTCCAAGAACTCTGCCAGCAACCCTGCAGGGGCTGACGTGGAACTCCGAGCCAGTGGACTCGCACCAGTTCCCAAAGCTGCGCCTGAAGTTCAAGCCCAACCTGGTGCAGCTGTCAGGCGGCATGACAAGTCTGCCAATCACTGACCCACAGGTGGGCTATGGCACGAAGGCATCCTGCCAGTCTGTGCCTTCTTGCATCCATCCATTGCAGCATGACGTCATGCCTGAGTGGAACCAGCCTGCCCTCTGCATCGCAGCCCCTCAAATGCAGAGGCCATTGCTGCAGCTACTGTGACAGACAGTTTTAGGTGCGGTGCTGTGCAGGCGCGTGCCAAGCCCCTGCGGCCCAGGGAGTGGCGGGAGCTGCTGGCGGCCTCCCAGCTGATCTGCCCAGCAGACTCCCCTGCCCAGCAGAGCAGCGCCGCTGGCGCTTCAGCTGTGGCCCCAGGCCAAGCCAGGGGCGCTGCTGCAGGGCTGAAAATGTCGGCTGGCAGCCAGCTGGGTCAGGGCTTTGAGGCGGCTGCTGCTGCAGCAGACAGCACGGGCGGCGCCTTGGGTGCAGACCAGCAGCAGCCGGTGCTTCTGGACCTGAGGAACGGCTACGAGTGGGATGCAGGGCACTTCCAGGGAGCGGCACGCCCCTTGGAGGTGAGGCCTTTGGGATCTGCTGAAGTTCGTGATAACTGGGCAGACAGGTAAGTCTCGGCGTCCCTGAGGGGTGACAGCTCTTAGATCCCTGATGGACAGACCTGTCCAGGCCACAGAGCAGCACGACACCTACAGGTGATTGCAGTTGATCACTGTGGGTCCTGGCTGCATATGGGGGGTCGATGCATGGAGTGTTAAACTTCAGTAGACTGGCTCTACCTGGTTTCTGAGCGGCCCATGGAGATCATGCCTGTGGCAGTGCTGTGCACAATAATGATTGGCGCACAACAGGTTGTAAATGCAGTACACCACTCTGCTGCTGCAGGACCACTTTCATGAGACGCCCACTGATGCTACCCCCTCGCCTGTGCCTACCTATCTTCAGGGACGGGACAAGGATACGCCTGTGATGATGTACTGCACAGGAGGTGAGGCTGCCCTGCGAAGCCCAACCCCAGGATCTGGGTTATGTTGCCAAGTCTCTGCACCTGCTCATCCTGCAGCCACCAGCAGTATGGGGATGGCAGGCAGCACCTCTGCACAATCAGGCTAGCTGCTCTGAACTGGACAGGGAGTCAGGCCGCGGCCATGCTGAAACACTGATTGAGGATGGCTGGGGTGTGACACCGCCTGCATATGCTGCTTGCACTCTGCCCTCGTCCGAGTTGTCCCTGTGCTGAACCCTTGCAGAAAGTTGCTGCGACATCTGTTTTAACCTCTCTGCAGAAGCAACTGGCTGTCACAACAAGCTCTGCAAGAGTTTAAGAAGTGAGCTGAGTGATTTGTGGCTGCAGGCATTCGCTGCGACATCTACTCCACCTACCTCCGGCATCAGGGTTTCAACAACCTGTTCACACTGGAGGGTGGCGTCCAAAACTACCTGAAGCAGGCTGGGGGCGATATGTGGGTTGGCAGTCTGTTTGTGTTTGACGAGCGCCTGGCAATCCCTCCACCAGGTGTGGCAATCTGCCTGCCACATCAACCATGCAAGACCCAGCATCCAAATTGCATGGCAGTGTGTGATGCACAAGCCAGCTGGGTTGTTGGCAGCAGCGCTGTGGCAGTCCTCTGGACAACAACTAGTGTATCAGAGGCGAGACCAATGCACCCACACATGCTCTCCTGGTTGCCCGTGCTGGGTGGCGTTCTGCTCCCAGGGTGTTGTTCTGCCCCACCACGCATGGACACAGAGGCACGCATTCAGCCCTGTGCTGCACAACATGCACCATATATCTTGCATGCAGGGCAGCAAGGGCCCTCCGGGGCGCTCCCTGTGGCTGTTCCCTGTGCCTGTGGGCAGCCTGCAGCGCTGCCCCACCTGAACTGTGCCAACGTCGACTGCAACAGGCTCTTCCTGGCCTGCCCAGCCTGCCAGGTGGGCAGCGCGGTGCACCAGACGCCCTGAGCCTCCTGGTGTGACGGACAGTCATGTTGGACTGAAAGCCCCAGAGAGATCTGGCGTCAGGAGTTGCATCCGGCGGTGCTTGGCCAAAGGCTACATCCTGTGTGCCACCTGCCAACAGTGGGGAGCTGAGGCCCTTATGCAAGAGCCCAGCAGCAATAGCCTCGGCCAGCAGCCAGAGCACCACGTCGTGCCTGCCAGCAGGCAGTGCTTCTGACAACAATCCTGGCAACCAGCCAGACAGCATGGCTGTTCAGCATCGCTTCCCTGCTGTACAGGCCAAGCTCAGTGGCTGCTGCTGCGAAGCGTGCATGCAAGCGCCGCGGCTCCTTCGCCCGCCCAAGGCGCAAGGTTACTACGGAACGTATGACCAATATCTCAGCTCTGACTCGTCGCAGGTAAGCTAGTAGCACGCTCAACAACGGCTGGGCAGGAGCCAAGCTTGCACATGTGGACAGACATCTGCCACAGGCTGGCTTGCATGCAAGGGCAGCATCAGCGTCCTGCCACCAGCCCTGCCACCCTGCTGGCAGGGGCACCTCCGGCCTTCTTAGGGACCAAGCTAGCTGCCTAAGATGGCGCATGCACATAGCTGACAAGCTTGCCTGCACCCTGGGCCTCCTAGTGACACTCCCTCTTGCCTGGTCCACAAAGTCTGAAGGCTTGTGTGCCAGGCAGATGGTGTCTGGCTTGGTATCCGGGTGGTAACTGCTTGTGCTCTGCAGGGGGAGAGCATGGCGTCTGGGCGCGGGGACGGGCGCCGGGAACGGCGGCGTAAGCGGCAGATGCGGGTCAAGGCTGAGGTGGCCGCAATGCGGGCAGAGGCGCAACGTCGCAAGGCGCTCTGGCATGTGAGGGCTGGGCTGGGCGGCTGCTGTGATCAAACGGG
The DNA here is from genome assembly GCA_019693375.1 of Asterochloris erici. NCBI lineage: Eukaryota > Viridiplantae > Chlorophyta > Trebouxiophyceae > Trebouxiales > Trebouxiaceae > Asterochloris > Asterochloris erici. Next base: position 366,304 of record JAAMXJ010000139.1, on the reverse strand, counting down.
GTGCCCCCAGCTGTGCTGTGCAGCTGGCAGTGGGCGCAACCACAAGGCGCTCTTGCAGGTAGCGGCGGGGCAAGTTGGCCGTACCCCTGGCTGAGTAACTTGCAGACAGTGGGGTGGCCGCCAAACCATCTGACAGGTGGGTCATGGGTGGGCTGCTGCTGTGGTCAGAGAAGTAGTCTGCATGGCTGCATCGGTGTTGTCCAGCAGCAGGCACAGGGGCAGGGCCGCAAGGCGGCTGTGTCAGATGTGCTGCTGCGTTCCACTGGCATTCTGACGGGTGGTACCTGCTGTGGCTGGCGATTTAGAGACTTGGGCGCTCTGGGTAATGGTGCTTCGATTCAAAAGATAGGGCTGGGGTGGACTGCTGCCGTGTCAAAGTAGGGTTTCTCCAGGGCCACTTGCGCATGGACTTCCGCAGCAGCAGGGCGAGACTGAAGGATGCGAGGCACTCTGGCAGGTCAAGCTAGGGTGCACCACTGTCTTTGCTCAGGTTGGGGTCCTTCAGCGGAGCTGCATAAGTGTTTTAGCTGCACTGGCAGGCTGAGGGGCAAGGTGCTGCTATCAGGAGGGGCCTGGCTGTCATGGCTGGCTGCTTGAGCAGCGGGGTGCCTAGGGTCGCAGTGCGCTCAGACTGCCGTGTGGATCAACGGTGGCCCTTTTGGCAGACCTGGCATCGAGGTGTGCATGGCGGCGGAGAGAGCAGCACTTGTCTATGGCTCGCGCTGGCCCTGTTGAGACTCATTGAGCGGCAGTGGACCCCATTGCTGTGCACCTGACCGTCCTGCACGATGTCATCTGTGTGCTCAGCACTTTGTGTCGCGCAGGCCGAGGTCAAAAAGAGGCAGGCGTCAGAGCACAGCAGGACCAGTGCTGCAAACGAGGAGGTCCAGAAGCGCAGGCTGAAGTTGGAGGAGCTGCGAAACCACCTGCATCATAAACGTGTGGCTGAACAACAGCCGTGCTGACGGACAACTGATTTTTGCCCCCTCCTTGAGTGTAAACCTGTGTGCTGCAGCAGCAGCCATGTCATTGCTGCTGCTTTTGAAGCTGGAGTCTTGATTTTGTCACAAGCCAGAAAGCTGTTGGCCTGTGTGGTTGGTCTTGTCAGCAGTGGCATTACGAGATATCGATATCTATGAACAAAGACAATTCTTGCCTCTCAGCTCAGCCACACTTTTCTGTCAGCCACACCAATCATGCAGCTTTTCGGGCAGCCATTGCAGGTGAGCGCCTCTGTAGCCTGGCAGGGATGCAGTCATGCTGCCGTTTTCGAACACAGTTCTGACGGAAGCACGTTGCTGCTCCTGCTTGCTTGTTTGCACAGTGAGCCTGAGGCGCCCAGTCGTTCAGAGGCTGCAGGCTGAGCGCCGGGTGAAGGTGGAGTTCAAATCAGGGTCTCACGTCAATGTTGCAGGACTGCTGTCAGAGTGGCAGACACATTCCAGTTTTCAGAGACGCCCTCACCTACTTGATCAAATTCCAGAACCAGCAGGCACTTGCAGAACCCCGCCTCTTTACCGCCAACACATCTGACAGGAAGACCAACATGCTGCGCCAGGCTTTCGAGCTTGGTCGCAACCCGCTGGTTCGTGGTGTGGGCGTCCAGGACCCCACAGCGGTGAGGCTCCTGCAGGATTGACTGTGATGGTGACCAGCGTCTCTGCAACCGCTGGTCGGTCTTCCCCACTGCATGCAATGCCGCTTTGAGTTCTGATGTCAGCTTTGATACACTTTGAAAGCATGCTGTGGCACCGTTGTCTTCTGACACCAATAATCTGCTTCGTTGCGCGCAGGTGGCTGGGCTGCTAAAGGAGTGGTTGAGGGCCCTGCCAGAACCCATCATTGACTTGCACCTCTACGGTGCTGTGCTGCAGACACAGCACCGGGGTACATCAGTGGAGCGTCTGAACAGCCTGCAGAGGCAATTGAAGCAGGTGGGTGGCAAGGGGTCTGCAAGCCAGCATGGCTGCTGCCCTGCAGTCTTGATGGGGGGTGAGTCAGCTATCTCCCAGGATTACTTGCTGCCCCTGGGGCAGACCGCCCTTCCTCAAATTCGCAGAATGATGACTCAGCAGCTTGTCAGGGACCTTGACGTCAGCCGCCCCTCCTGGCTCTCCGCAGCTCTAACCAGTCCCTCATAAGCCTCTCCCCTTGTGCATGCAGGTGGCTCCCTATCGTATGAGGGTGCTCTACCCTTTACTCGAGTTCCTGCACCATCATGCGGTCAATCAGCCATCCATCCAGGCTGCAGCTGAGGAGCTCGCACGGATGTTTACCCCCTGGATCCTGCGCAAGCAGGCCGGCCCCAGCCCCAGCAGCCTCTCTGAGACCCGCACTGCCAGGTGCGCTCATGCTGTGGCCTTGCTGTAAATAATGACAGATGCACTGGCAGTGTGGCGGGGGTTGCAGTGTGTTCCCGGGGTATTGTCTGCTGTAGGGTTGTTGTACAGACACAGGGTGGGGTCTTGGCAGACTAGTTGCCTTGCCAGGACGCACATGCCAAGACCCGTTGTGCCAGCCTTTCAAAACCGAACTCCGCCTCTTGCAACCAAATCTCTCCTCACATCTGCCGGGCACCAGTCAATGCCATGCTGCAGACGCGCATGGGCCGTTCCTGCCAGAGCGATCTGCCTTCACAGCCCTCGCCTCTGCCTGCAGGGCAGCCGTCATCCTCATGATCCTTGACTACCGCATCCTCTTCGGCCAGGCTGCAGCTGGTGGGGAGGCCCAGAGGTCTTCTGACCCAGAGTCCACAGCCGAGGCCGTGACCACAGGAGCAGCCGCCAAAGCCTGCAACGTGGAGGCCGCTTGCAAGGGGCGGGGCCCTGCACAGGTGGAGGGCAGCTGCGGGAGCCAGGCCCCGGCAGACATGGAGCTGGAGGTGCCGCGCCTGAGCAGCAGCAGCGACGACAGTGCAGGTGAGCCCAGGAGCAGCCTGTCGGGGGTGCTGGGGAGGGGGGTCTGGGGGTGGGGTGCAGGTGCTTGCGCCCAAGCAGCAGCAGCGTCAGTGTGGGGGTTGTCTCTTGTAGGCCTAATATTGCCTGCTGTGTGACAGGTCTGCCCATGGAGGGTGTGAGCAGGGGCCTGGTTGTTGGGGCTGCAGATGTTGCGCCTGCCCAGCAGCATCGATGGGCAAGGGGTCTCGATCCTGAGAGCCGCATCTGCCACACTGGCGTCAGTATGAACGCCTTCCACCCCATTCCACCCCATTCCTAAGCTAAGGGCCCACTTGTGAGTGGTTGGAGAGAACCCGAGTGACTCTGGTCAAGCTGTGGCTGCGTCATGAGCAGGACACCCATCTTCTTTCCTTTTCCTAAGCACCCTCTCAGTGCCTGCATCCACTCAGCCCCTGCGTCTGTCTGCCTACAGGCAACTCCGACGACAGCAGCGACGGCACCAGCTCTGACGATGAGATGGATGTGGCCGAGGAGCCTTGTGTCTGCTCGCCGGCGCTGTGCGTGCAAGTGCCCAGCAGCGTACGCCAGGCTGTGGAGCCTGCAGCTGGCAGGCTGGAGCTGGCTGCTCAGGAGGCTCAGGACCCGCAGCTGTGCTGGAGCGTGGACTGCCTGCTGTGCGACTCACTGGAGGCTCTGCTGTTCTGAGTGGCGGGCGTGTCAGGGCTTCGCCAGCAGCAGCGAGCCAAGCCACCTGCTCCTCTGCCGCATCTTGGCAGCAGGCATGCACACCAGGTGCAAAGCCTGTGTTTGGGCCAGTGTCCAGCAAAGTATGTGCTGGGGTCCGTTATTGTCTATGACTGATTCTCTGGTGTGCCAGGAGCTGCCGCTGGGCTCTAGCTGCCCGTGGCTTGCGCCCAGGCTTTGCTCGTCCCTCAGTACATATTCCCTTTGAGTGGAAGGCGCCCCTTTGCTGCTCAAGCAGGCCTGGCTGCACACGCCCCACACAGGCTGCGCCTTCCCTATCAGCTTTGGTGGTCAGCCTTGCACGGCAGGGCAAATTTGCTGACACATCCCCAAAATTGTGAGCCCCCGCTGACAAAGCCAGGCGAACATGTGCCCTCTGGCAAAATAACATTCAGTGAGTGAGAGAGAGCAACTCCCCTTGTGTGTGAGGCCCCATTTTGGAAGCACTATTCTTTTTGGTCTGCAGAGTGACTCTAGCAGAACAAATCTTTTTCAAACACCTCAGTTTTACACATTGAGAGGAATGTATTGTTGACACCCTTGTCTATTAAGTGTAACCCTGTAAGAGAAGCTATACAACACCCGTAGAAGGACTGGGTCAACCTTGCATGTGGGGGCATCCATATGCCTGGCAGAAACTTTGGTGGTGCATCATGCCATGACACAGCAGCAACACTGCATAGCAGTACATGTTCGACCAGTGAGACTCAAAAATTGTGCAATTTCCGAGAAGGAGGAGGCAAATAATGCTTTGTCAGCCAATGTGTTCTGAGCCCATGTCTTTGGTGGCATCTCGAGTCACTGTGTTCTATTCGGGATGTGTTCAGTGCGCTTTGACACCTCCACTCAAGAGAAGTGTGCAGCACACAGACATTTGATGTAGTGTGTTCTGGGTAAGTTCCCTGCAGCACAGAATAGGTGGAAGGGAGTGGATACCAGAGGCAGCTGATCTTTTGCAGAGGACGCAAAAAGAGCTTGGCCTTGCAGCACAACATACACTGCCTGGCTGCACCACCAGACCCAGCAAATATTGCAATCTTTTTATGAAGGGGAGCAAAGGCTAGGTGCTGTTGCAGTCAGCACTCGCCTGCTTTGTGCATTCAAGGCTCTGTTGTGGTGTCAGAGCGGGCCTCAGGTCTGCCTCAGTGCAGCAGTTGCCAGGAAACCCATCAGCACCAGCAGGCCAATAGTGGTCAGGAAGCCACCGGTGCGCATGACCTTGGGCAGACCGGGCATGGACACCTGGCTGGCATGGGACAGACGCGCCACGGTGAAGAGGGCTCCCAAGAAGTGCAAAGTGCCTGCACAGGGGCCAGGCCAACCATGTAATGCACAGGCAGGGGCGCTGCTGACGTGTGAGGGACCCGGCCACAGTCCCTTGACTGGCATCAGTGCTAATTCTGTCCAGCCCTCTGGAGAGCCACTACTTCAGCGTTTCTTGCATGCAGCATGTCCTGCTGCAAGCCTCCTGGTTGTTTGTGTCAAACATAGAGGCTGGTGAGGCAGCAGACAGCCTCCTCCCGCCCATCACTCTGTCATGGCATTCTTGTGAGGGCCCAGCCTGTGCTGGTGGCAGCCCCTTCAACCCTCCAGACAGCCACAGTGTCGTCAGCCTCAATCCTGCGCACCTTCGCTGGCACCATTAAGCTCCAGCACAGCCAGCACCACGATAAAGATGCCAACGTACTCAGCCAGGTTGCCCTGGGCCTGCATGTCAGCACCAACAGCAGTCAGGAGGGGGCAGACGGCCCTCAACAATACTGAGATGTCGAGGGAGGCAACTCATCAAGGGATTGGAAGCCAGCTCACCCTGGAGATGTGTGTCAGCTGCTCCTTGCCCTTTCCGCCAGGGGAACCCTCCCCATGCATGATGCCTGTGGAGGCACGTGTCAACCCCACCCGGAGGCTGAGAGCCTGCAAGGGAGCTGGGCACACTTTATACTATTGTACAGGTGTGCCAGCATCTGCACTGGCTATGCATGCATGGCTGATCTTCGACTTGGAATCTCGAGAGGGTGAGACTTCCTTGCCATGAAGCATCACCGCCACATCGACTCACCGCAAACAATATTGTCAGAATGCCTCCATAGAGGCCAGTAACGGGGACAAGATGTGCGGATGCCATTCCTGCCTCGAAACGGCTGCACCTGACGCAAAGCTGAACTTACTGAATTGAGGTTTTGAAATCATAAGACGATATAGATTATCATCATTTGTGTCTGGATTAATCAGCCATGGGAAAAACACAAAGATCATGGCTCAATTGCATATGAACAAGATGGGATGCTTGAGGCCAGGGATGTTGAGGTGGCACAGTGCTCAGACTTCTGGGCCAAAGTACAGTAAGCAGTGCTGCAAGGGCCCAAGTGTCACCCAGGGCAGAAGAAATCCATGTCCTGGACGCCCTTGTTGAGAACACTGGTCTGCACCCCTTCCCAGGGGACAAACACATAGGGCGACATGCCCCGCCTGTGGGGCCGACTGCCCGGCTGCTGCAGGTACTGCTGCAGCTCGTCATCTGACACCTCTTCGTCCTCATCTGTGCCTGCAGGTCAACAGCAGCAGTCAGCAGCTGCACGCCGCAGCAGTTGCAGCATGTGCAGTCAGCCCCTCCTGCGAGACTGCGAGAAGTCACCACCTGCAGCTTTCCACAGGTGGCATGGGCAGGACCTGCAGGTCGAACTGCAACAGTAGAGCAGCCGCAAGAAGGCCGTCAACTGATTCATTGCGTGAGCATGCTTTGTGTACTGCGACGTGCAAGACTGCAAACTGGAGCTGCTTTGACAGGCTCACCAGCAGCTCTGGAAGCTGGTGCAGCTGCCGCGCTGGTGCAAAGCATGTGCTGCCCATCCAGTCTGCAGCCCAGGGCGACTCACTCAGGATGGGGTTGGTGCTGCCATCTGCCCTGTCCACACACAGGACGCCGCGCGCATCCAAGCGGTTGTTGGCCCCGCGCGAAGTGCTGCGCAGGGACAGGTTGGTGCGTACCTCTGTGTTGTGGCTGTTGGGGTAGACCATGACTGCCAGCAGCCGCTCCCCCTGCAGCAACGGACAGACAGTTACCTAGAAAATGTCTTGGCGTGGGGTGGTTGTGCGGCTGCTACGAGCCGCTCTCCCTGCAGCAGCAGAGCGGCATGTGTGCAGTCTTGTGGGGTGATGAGGTGGCTGTTCGGGAATACACTGCTGCCAGCAACTGCTCAGCGCGCAGATGTGGGTCAGCTGGCATGCGACAGTCTGGCATGTGAGGGGGCTGCCTCAGAGGCTGTGACAACAGAAGGCAACAGGATTGCAGGTGGTCCTTGCCACTAGACAGGGCGACTGCCTTGGCCTGCCTGCTCGGTGGCCCAGCTGGAGGCAGTGTGGGCGGGATGCTGCCTGACAGGCATGCCACCAGGCTGAAGCAATGCTGTGCAGCACAACACCTCGACTGCCCCAGCACCACTCACGTCCAGGCGCCAGAGCCCCTGCTGCAGGGTGTCGTCTGCCCGCGCCTTGCACCGCGGCTTTGTGTGCAGCGTTCGTGCCACCTTGCTGACTACATCAGGAGTCGTCCGGTACAGGAAGGTGCCGTCAGGGAAGAACCTGCGGCACAGCGCATGTAGGTCACAACATGTCAAGGGAGAGGAATGCTTGGTGGAGGAGGCTGCTGGCAAGCAGCACCCTGCAGTGCAGGCAGGTCAGCTATGCTGGCCTCGACTCAAGATGAAGAAGCAGCTGTGGGGAAGCAGCGGCCAGCGACACACGCTTCAAGCTTGGCTGACAGCTTGACCCAAGTTTGGTAGCATAGGTCGGCCATGCTTGCTGCAAGCACTTGCAGATGCATAGGCTTGCCAAAGTCCTCAAACTACCGTCAAGCAGGCATAGGCCCTCACTGCTAAGGGCCGATTGAAAGGCGAGCCCCTTGCCAGCTGTGCCGCAGCAGCATGCCCTGCATGGTGGCAGGCCGTGCTGAGCTTCTCTGGTGATGTTCAACAGTTGCTGACCTGTAATACCGGTAGTAGCACACGAGCGCCACAGGGTTCTTGACTGTCCATTCTACAATGCCTGTCTTCAGGTAGGTGTTTCTGCTAACATACACTCCGTCATGCCTGACATGCGGCCTATCAAGGTACATCCTTCTCCAACAGCCTCTGCAGCATGGCAGCGTGTGCTGTGAGGTTGTTGCAGCTGCAATGACAGGGCCAACAGCCTGTCAATGCGGATTCACAGATCAGATGCTAGCCGGCAACAGCAGGGCCCAAAGGCGTACACCTACAGCAGCCCAGCACCCCTGAGCTCATGCATCTCAGCAGGGTACCCAGCAAGAGCTGGCGTCGACTGTCTTGAGGTGCCCGAGGTACAGCGGCCAACAGATGTGTCTGGCAAGGCGCCCCAGCATTGCACCTGTACTCTCGGTGCAGGAGCCAGCTGTAGCGCTCGTAGCTGCCCCTCTCAAGGTGTGCAAGGTGCAGCTGTCAGATGTTGCGGGGTGCAAGGCACCCAGCAGCGCACCTGTACTCTCGGCGCAGGAGCCAGCTGTTGCGCTTGTAGCTGCACCTCTGAAACGCCTCCTGGCAGGCAGTGCGCCACAGGTCCGGCGCCAGGCCCAGGTGGTACCACTGCCGGCAGCTGCACTGCGCTCGTGCTGTGCTGGCGATGGGCAGCTGCGAGAAGATGAGCAGCATGACCTCCGGGGGCAGCAGCTTCTGGATGGGAGCCTGGGAGGGGTTCTGCACAGCAGACAAGTGGCTGGGGTTCTGCAGCTCGGAAGGGGCTGAAGGCAGCAGCGTCTGCCTGTGTGCAACACCCTCAAACCGGCGGCATGATCTGTGCAGGCAGCAGCGTCTAAGGAGGGCCAGAGGCGCCTGCACAGCAGACACACCCCTCAAGAGCAGGGAGAAAGCTTCTGGATGGGCACCTGGGGCACCTACACAGCAGACAGGTCCCTGCGTGTGTGGTTGCGTCCAACAAGGGCAGCCAGCAGCTTCTGAATGAGAGTGAGCCTGAGCACCTGCATCGAGCAGGCTGCTAGGTATTTGTGCAGCAGACCACCGACAAATTTTTCGCTTTGGATACGTGGGTCTTGATGCCCACACAGCAGCTGAGCGTGACTGCCAGAGCCCCTTGTGGCACGACTCAAGGCAGATGCGTGCATGCTGCTGACAACGATTGTCACAACATGGGAGGTGCCATCAGCAGCAACACCCTTGAGATCTGCCAGCAGCAGCCAGCAAGAGCAGCAAGTCATGACGACAGGCAGCATGCTGCAATGTGAGGCTGTGCCTGGTCGCTGTCAAACTGCTGCTTTCTTGGCAACACTGAGGCAGCATGCCAAGCTGAGAACACATGCTGCTCTCTGCAGGAGCTTGACAAGTATGGCGACACCTGCATGTTTACGCAAGAACTCCCACCTGTTCCTCTGTCGGTACCTCCCTCGGTCTCAGACGAAGTCCATACAAAGACATCCATGGCCTGCACAGGACAGCAACTGTGAGGCAAGGCCACATGACATTGCAGCATGGAGGCATCTGATGGCAGCAGGCAAGCCATTGACATCGCATGGAGGATGCAAGGGGGTCACTTAGGGACATCGCAGGGTGCTTCCATAATGCTGTGAGCCTTGCTGTTTACAAAAGGCTCCCCGGTGTGGCAACCCCAGCTCACCTCCAGGAAGAGTGGTAGCCTGGCTCAGGCTGTATAGACAGCTGCTCAAGCACAACTGCTGCCATGATGCTGCACTGCCCCCCCCTTTGCAACCTGCTATGACTTGAGCTGTGTGTTCAAGCTGAACGCAGGATGTACTCTCCTTACTGAACATGCCGTAATGATTCGCTTCGCCTTCTATGTCTGAGAGGCAAGCTGCTTTTGTCAACAGGCTGATGACCTCTACGATGATATTGTCAGAACTTGGGCAGGAGCACACTCATGAAATGACAACAGTTTCAGTCAGTCTCTCTCTCCAGCTGCAGCAATACATCAGTGGGTTCATGTCTTTGGGAGGGCGCTGTCTGTTGCGCTGCTTTGATCTGGCCTGCAGGCCAGTCTCTGGATCTGTGCAGGTAACGACCCTCCACGCCGATGGCTGTCCCCGCCCGCCAGATCACGTGGTGCAGGATGAGATTGACCTCAACCCCCCTCTCGCGATTGAGGAAGTGGGCACCATCCAGCATCACCAGTGGACATTCCAGCCTGGTTGCCAGTCTCTCCCCATACCTGGGCATAGCCAGGATGTCATACCTGGCAGCGCAGCGTGTGCTGTGAGTGCAGGTCTGTACAAGGGCAAAGTGGCAGCGCAGCACTAGACGCGAGCTCTCTGGCCAACACGGTTGTCAGTTTGTCTTTTATGCACAGACAGGGAGCCCACCTGCCATGCATCACGAGAACAGGCGCCCTGCTGCTCTTGATGGCAAGTAGGTCTGCCTTTGAGAGTCTGTGGCGCCAGATGGCACACAGCTGCCCCTGCAGGCAGGCGCTTGATGCTGCGTCGGCCACGTCCACATACCGGGAAGCAGCTGTGGCTGGCGCCAGACTTGCATCCACTGTGATGACTGCCCCGGCAGCTGTGCCTCACGCACCTTGAAGCCAGCCTTTGTCTGACCCTGCCCGCCGCCCCTCGCGCCCTCAACATACTGTTCATGGAGCAGGTCCCTCCTGGTGCGCTTAAACTTTTTGTCCACCTCGTTCAGAGTCTTGGGCATGAAGTGGAGCTTCAGGTCCACCTTGGCCCTGTCCTCTGCTGTGCGTGCCAAGGCAGTCTACAGCAGCACACAGGTGGGGTGAGAGCCGGTGGTTGCTGCCCAGGCAGAGGGGCCAACACCCAGCACGGCGTGACCTGCCGCTGCGTGCAGCCCAATGTGACCTGCCAGTGTGCGTGACCAGCCAGCCTGCCTCCTGCAGCAGTGAGGCAAGGCAATGTAGCTGCCCAGCAGGCCTCCGCAGGTGGCGTTCGACAGCAGAGCATTGTTTGCTTGAAGAGAGCAGCGCGTGGCACTCACCTGGAGGCAGTACTTGACCGTCCTCCAGCTCTTGGGGATGGCCTGCCAGTGGCCGCCAGTGCTGCTGATCACTGTCAGGGAGCAGATGCGTTGTGGCGCCTGAGCTGCTAGCTTGCATGCTACCATGGCCCCCATGCTGCACTGCAGCAGGCGGGATGTCAGCCCAGGTGGGCTTTTGCGCCTGAAGGGGCCCTGCACCTTCGTCAGGAGCAGACAGCTCTGGCAGGTACGCAGCAGGGAGCAGCATCAAGTCTGGCTGGCTCTTTGCCCATACTGAGCAGCACCATTGCTAAAAGTGGGCAGCAGGTATATCCAGCCCTGCTTGCTGGATGCAGGGGCCGACCTGTGGCCCACAACATGCACACGGTCCCATCCTACATGGTCCTGCATTGCACAGAGGCACTTGAGAAAGAAGCATCTGCACCAAGTCATGGACACCTCTGCTGCACAGGACCCTTGGGCATGATGCAGATGACGAGACAGGGCTTGTTGTGAGGGTACGCACTCGAGCTGGCCAGTCATTGTGCACTGGCCTCACCAGGAGCATGAGGCAGTCCTGCGCCATAAGTGTTGTGCTGTAAGCCTGCATGCCAGATGGCGATGAGCTACGGCCGACGCCCCTGCAACACACCCAAGGTTGGCTGACTGCCCCTGGGGGCCTGCTGGCGCACTCAGCTCAAGCTAGTCCAATGAGCATAGAAGGCAGCACGCCAAAGACTGGGCATCCACATTGCACCTGTTGTCCATCAGTACAACCCGGACCGGGGAGCGCTCTGTTCCGGCCTGCAGCAGCATGAAGATTTAGTAGCGTTGCTGACAGGTGCTGGTGCTTGTGAGGAGACGGCACCCCACCTCTGGCTGCAACAGCATGTCCAGCTGTGGATGCCAGCAATCCAGACTGGCAGCAAAGCCTGCAGCAGATGACTGCCACTGCTGATAGCAGACATTGTTGCCTGACATGCCTTATCATGCAGCACTGCTCACCCATGATCATCAGCAAGCATGGCCTGTCATCTCGAGAGCAGGGAGGTGCATGATCAGACCTGCCATCCTCCACCAATGTGGCAGGTGGCTGCAGATCATGCACCTCATAGTAAATGTGCACATCCCCTGTTCCGAGGTAGGGCATCCGGCAAGTAATTACAATACCAGCCCCACATGGTCAAAACCTTAGTCCGCCCTAGCTCCGAGATCAAGCCTGTTGGCTTTCACAATGCATCTCTGGTGGAGCAATGGGGAGGGGACAACTGAGGATTAAATAGCTCAGGCACTCCATGTCGAGGAGCTCCATGGAATTTGCTGTGGACATCAGAGATAGCTCCAACCATGACCCACAGGAAGAGGAGACCTTCCTCAGGCTTGCGCGCACAACTTCTGCTGCTGCAAAGGCTGGCGCATCACCTGACAATGGCAGGCAGACCAAGGCGGCCATGAACCTCAGCTGGTGTGCTGTGCCCCTTTGCAGCCTTTGATTTGTTCACTGACACCCTCTGACAATGCGTCGTGCTCTGCAGGGCTGCAAACATCCTCTTGCTGGCCGCCAAAATCGCCGCCTTCATCTTTTCACTGAGTTTTGCAGTCCTGGCCAGTGCAGCAGACTCGCTTGTGGATCTTGCCAGCCAGGTGTGAGAGCCTCTGCATGCTCCTGCACGGCAGCCAGGCATGCAACAGCTGGCATTGCATGCTCTCTGATTTGCTGCAGCGGTGCAGACTGTAGACGCTTTGAGCTTGCACCATTGGTCATTGTCAGGCCTGGTGCTGCACTTGGTCCACACTTTGGGAGTGCCTCCTCTGCTCTGTTGATGGGCTTCAGGCCGCAACGGCACCAACCATGCTCCAGTCGCAAAGCGGCCCACCCTTCAGCTTCCGGACTGCAGCTCAGCTATGCTGCAGATAGCAAAGCTGCTGCACCCAACCCTGTCCTGTGTGCCCTGCCAGGCCTCAGCTCACTGAGCGCTTCAGATGGCAATACTGCTGCACTAACCCTAGTCCTGAATGCCCTGTCAGGCTGTACTGCAAGTGGCAGAGTGGACGATGGCCAAGCAGGATGCAGCCTTCCCCATCGGCAAGACACGCCTGGAGTGCATCGGCGTCATACTGTGCGCTGTCATCATGTCAATTGCCACCTTCCAGGTGAGGGGTACCCACAGTAGCCAGCATTGCTGCCGGCCAAGCCTGCAACCTGCATGGCTATCTGTCAGGAACAGGCCTATCTGCTATCTGTGCACTGCTGCCAGGCTGGTTGCCTCCTTTCTGGCCAGGGACAGCTACCACGTACACTGTCTGCGTACAAAGCACACAGCCAGGCAGCCCGATCTCAGCACAAGGCCTGCCACTGCCTGTGCTGTGGCCACGTTCACTGCTGTGGTCCAGGTCAAGATCTGCCTCAACACATTTCCTGTGCTGCCTGCAGGTCATCACAGAGTCCTTGCAGGCCCTGTACGCTGGAATTCTGCACAGTGAGGCTGCTGACCACTACCCTGCCCCCTTGCCATGTGGCTGCCCACTGGCTGCACTGTGGGTGCTTCTGCTTCACTCACCTGCAGCGCCCCTGCTCAGCACAGTGGGTGCTGCTGACTGTGCGGCTTTGCCCCTCTGACCTGCTGGTTCTTGTTGTAGCACAAGACACAGCACACCACACAAGAGAAACAACTCTGCCCGAGATGATGCGATGGCATTTGCCTACGGCCCTCACCCACCACTCAGGCCCACTGTACTGCTGCATCACATGCTGCCCCACTCACGTGCATCAAGCCCGCCCTGCCAGCATAGATGCCCCTGACCGCACGCGTCTGGGCACCTGCTTCCTGCACCTGCATGCATGTCACTTCACTCCCCTGCCTGCTGTGCAGATGACCCCCCAGAGGTTGATGCCGGCCTCTGGATGCTGCTTATTTTGGGGGTGGCCACAGTGGTCAAGCTCTTCCTCTACTTCTACTGCCAGGCCCTCAGCGCCAAGTCCAGCATCATGCTGGCCCTGGCTGAGGACCACCGCAACGATGTCATGTCCAACAGTAAGGCCTGATCTTTGGTAGCTTTGTCTTGTGTTGCTGCATGCTGCAGGACCTGGGGCTGCTGGGTGAAACAGGCCCTGGCATCCCCTTGTGCATCCCCTGGCGTGCAACAGCTGCTCGAGGCTGCCTGAGTTGGCTGCTTCTGTCCTGTCAGCGGGTGCACCACTACAGAGAGCACGTCTTGCAGACCCCACGCTGTTCTGCAGTTGTGGCAATCATTGGTGCAGCAGTGGCCGCCAACTTCAAAAAGCTGTGGTGGTTTGACCCGGTGAGCTGGCCTGCATAGGTGTTCTTCTGCCAAGCCCTGCCCCAGCGAAGGGTATCGCACCTCAGCCTTGTGGTTTGCCTCTCCTGCCACCTGCATGCATGCGTCACGAGGTGCTTGCTCCTCAGACATGCAAGAATCTCCTGATCCGCAGGCCCTTGCCATCACAATCTCCATATACATCATATATTCCTGGGCCAAGATCTCGAAGGGCCAGGTGGGTCTTGCTGGTGTGGGATCTGCTTGCTCCAAGCAGGGCGATGCATGACCATGCACGGGCCCCAATGTATCATATCTGCAAGTCGTGCACCCTGCTGCCTTACAGCATGGCAGTGCCCCACCTCCCTCCACGATTAGTCAGGCGCCATGCGTTGGCTTACCTGGCCAGGCAGCCACCCTGCTCTCAGCAACCCATGCCCAAACTGGAAACAGTCAGCTGCCACCTTGTAGCTCAGCCAAGCCATGCAAGCTGCTACTCACATAAAGTTGATGTCCCACAGTCATGTGCACCCGATGAGCTGCCACCCAGCCAGCCCGTGCAGCGGAGCATCACACACGCTCAAGGCTTTGCCTCAGGCAGTTGCCATGCTTTGGCTAATCAGCCTTATGCAGTTTGGCTTTGCGAGCTTAACAATTGTTCAGCTGTAGCTGGCGGCCGTACCCCTGGCTGAGCAGTATCTGTCTGCCCCTTGCAGGTGGACAAGATACTGGGCAAGGGGGCCCCACCTGAATTCATTGAGGAGGTCAGGGAGCTCTGTCTCAGACACCACTGTGACCTGGAGGTTGACGTCATAAGGTGACCCGGCAGTGGCTAAACCGTGTGAAGGAGTGACGAGTGCTGCCCAGGTGCTGCAGGCACTGCCTGCATGCCAGCAGCCTGCACTGTGCTCAGCCTGGCTGCCAGGCCGAGGTCTCGCAGAATCCTGAAAGGGTTTCCTTTGTCCTGCAGGGGTTTCCACTTTGGGAGCCGGTGAGCTGACAGCTGCAATGGCAGTCAGATGCACTGCTCAACCACCCAGGGCTGGCTTTGCTGCCCTCCTGGGGTGCTGCATGGCGGCCGACGCTATGCCAGCACCCCACCCCTGTCATGGTGTCTGCAGGTTCCTGGTGGAAATTGAGATCATCTTGCCCGCCCAGATGACTGTCCAGGAATCACATGACATAGCACTGTTGTTACAGCATAAGGTGGAGGCTCTCCCAGATGTGGAGCGAGGTGAGGTGGTCTTGCATCGTGTCGTGCCGGCTAGGGCAGCCTTGCCACACCAAGCCAGTGCAGAAGGCTGCAGCTGAACCCCTGGTCCTCTCCTGCAGCCCATGTGCATGTAGACTACCTGAAACGAGGCGAGCCCGAACACAAGGTAGGCGCTTGGCGTCACTGTGGGCAGCTGCCGGTGAAGCCTGAAGCATGCACCACCTTGGTGCGGCGGCCTGGAGAGGCATGCCAGAGGCATGCTGGAATGTGCCGCCCCGAACCTGCCATGCACTGGCTGCAGGTGGAGCGCAATCTGGCGTCTGGTGTCAAGGATGTCTTCAAGCCTCACTCTTTGCTGGACGAGCAGGTGCCCCTCACCTCAGCTGAGCACCTGCCTGCCGGCCACTCCCACTCCAGAGCATCCAGCCCACCAGTCTGACAGGCCTCACTGCAAGCGTCTGAGACGCTCCCGCCTAAAGTTCTGTGTGAGAGAATGCATGCCACTCAACTCGGTGAACCAAAGCGCCCCTTGAATGAAAGCATGACGTCATGCTTTGAATGTCGACATTCAAAGCTGTTGCTCCTGCCCCATCCACTCAGTGTGCTGTGCACTGAGGGTTGGCGTTCCAGGCCGCCTCTGTCTTGGTTTGATGGTGGTGTTCTGTGACCAGGGGAGCTGCATGACTGGGTTGGAAGGATGGAAAAGGTTGAAGTGTGTGCCGGGTCTGCCGAAGCAGAGTCCCAGCCTACCAGAAATGATCCCGTCTGCTGCCCACTTGGAACAGCAGTAGCCGAGCAGCTGGCGCAGTGCAAGGCCAGCCGCTACGGCTAGGCACTGAGGCTTGGTGATCCCCCAGATGCCCCGAGCAGGTAAGTATGCCTGACTCTTGGGTTGGCTGAGTTCCAACTGACAGCTGCTGACAAGTCTGGGGCCTCAAGTGTGGGTGCATCAGCTGGCTTCCCAATCACTCGTGTCTGCAAGGGGACAGAACCATTGCAGGCGGCATGCGTGGTATTTTGTGAATGAGATAGTCAAAGTTGAAAGTACGAAATGGAGGCCATGGAGGCCTGAAGAAATTGGGTTGAAGCAGCTTGGTGCGGTCAGGACACTGCGATGCTTAGCAAACGGCAAAGCATGCTACTGCAGTTTCAAGTGAGCTGCAGACGGGATCAAATCTGGCAGGCTGGGACTTTGCTACGGCGGACCTGGCACACACTCTCCTTTCCTTCACATCACTCCATTTCCCTTCACAACAGCATCCATCCATGTCCCACAACGCTACATCCTGGTGTACATAGGCAGGCGACTGCAAACCGTTCACAGGGGGCTGGGAGGCAAGGCAAGTGCAAGTGCAACACCTACTTGAGGGCGCTGGGCAAGGCATGCCAATGACTGCTCACCTCTGTGCCTGGGGCAGTGCGGCGGCTGATGAGGTCTGACCAAGGTGCCGCTGTGGCTGGTTGGGAGTTTCATTCAGACCCCTGTGGCTGGCTGCAAGGCCTTCACAAATGTCTTGCAGGGCGGTCCTCTGGGCCACACAGCCGTCATTCACCACTCTTGAACCACATGAACTTTGTAGGCAGTCGCGGACTGCACGGCATAAGGTGGTCCTTGGCTGCCATCGCCACGTCTCCCTCCTGGTGCCTCCCCACAGGTGGACTGACAAGGGTGACAGACCTGGGGAGACAGTGGACGGGACATGGAGTATTGGGAGTATTGGGAGGTGAGTGTGTGGGCCGCGAGGGCCAAAAAAATTGGTAGATGCAGCTTAGTGTGGTCAGGACACTGCAACAAGCAGCACGTGGTGCTAAAGCTTAGTAAAAGGCGAAGCTTTGGTGAGCCTCTGTCCTGGCCACGATGCGATGCACTTCCAGAATGTTAGCCAGGTCAATTCCGCTGATCTGGGCGCCGCAGGGGTCCTCAAGGGTGGGCCTTGGATCTGACAAGCCCACCTTTCCGGAAAGGGGACCATCATTGTCCTTTTGGGATCACAGGTTACCAGTGGTCCTCGTCTAGTGAGGTGCAATGGCTGGTTTTGGTGCCTACAGCAGTGCCCCTGTTTGTTGCTGAATGGCTCACTCGCAAAGGAGGCCCTTAGCCCACAGCGCACCCCGTGCAACACATCTGTGACACTCATCACCAAAGGGTGGGGCTGAGACGAATTAGTTGTACAAAAGGGTGAAAAAGGGTGCGCCTGCTGAAGTGGAGTGTAAGCCTCAGCCCACGCATATGCTGCCGCCCGGCAAGCCAGGTTGTGGCGAGCGACCCCCAGAGAAATAAAGATGATCGTTAAAGTCTCATTGAGACTTGTTGAAGCGATCAAACTTCATAGAACAGATACTACACTTGATCTTAGCCAAAAGGCCGAGAAAGGTATGAGGGGCAGGTGCAGGGGGTGCATACCGATGTCAAGAAGGTAGGGCCCTGGGAGACCTCAAGGGTGGGTTGCAGCCCTTGCTGATGCCTTGAAGTTGCCAGCGGCGTACACCCAGATGGCAGGCGCAGCTTGGGAGGTTGCCGCCGCACTGGACGCGGCTGCGGGCGGAGAGCTTTGACCCGCTCCTTCTGTCTGATTGGTGGCAGACCCCAATCCACAACCTCCCTCTCCCATTCTCAGGCATTTGCTTTTCATTTCAAGATTTGCAGAGGGCTTTCAGGGCAACCTCATGCATCAGATCTGCAGGGGCTGGCTGCCCGGTGAACAGCTCGAACTGCTGCATGGCCTGTCCCACAAACATCTCCAGGCCGTTCACAACTGTGCAGCCAGCTTGCTTGGCGGCCTGCATGAAGTGGTCCAGGCACTTGTCAGGTTCCTGCCACTGCACTGCTGATTGTGCTGCAGCAGAGACACGGCATCCATGCTCGTTGACTCGAGCAGCATCGACCAGGCCACGACAGCGGGTCACCTTGAGCAGCTGAGTCTCCATGGGCACATAGACTGCATCGAAGACGACCTCAAAGTTGCTCAGGTCTGCCGACCCCATGGGGGACCGCCCCTCGTCAGGGTGCATCCCAATGGATGTTGTGTTCACCAGGACAGTCCCCTGCACCTGACCTGCAGGCACCAGTGAGACAGGCTGACCAGGCCACACTGAAGCTCTTGAGCTGCATCAGTTGCGATGGTACCACAAACCGGCCTGTTGGGCCCGACATGCTCCATTTGCATGATATGGATGCCATAGCAGACAAGCACGTCACACAAGCGCCAACGTGTCTCAGACATGCGCACCTGAGAGCAGGGCCTGCAGGTCAGCCACTTCTGCCCGCCCCTCTGCGGCCGCCGCCAAGTCTTCAGCCTTCTGCCGACTCCTGCGCAGGCAGCCACAGTCAGGGGAAGCCGCAGTCACCAACACTTCCCAGGCTGTGCTGTTAGCCATGCCCTTGGCTCAGGCATGTGCTCCGGCATGCTGGACAGCAGCACGAGTGCCGTGCTGTGGAACACCCTCTCGACATGAACACCATGTGCTATCCCCAGCGCATGTAAAGCTTCTTCTGTCGACCCAGCAAACGCACAAGGGTGAGGCCTGCAACGCATTCCAGTCCTCCACATCTGTGTAAATTGCAGCTGCGCAGCACATGCACATGGCTCTGCACCTGTTGGCAATGATCACGCGAGCGCCAGCATGTGCGGCTCCAAAGACCAGAGCCCTGCCAGCGCCGCCGGCCCCTATGACCACAACAGTCTTGCCCTTGAGAGGGGATTCAGCCTGTGAGGCTGCGCCGTCTGCCTGTTCTGTTGCGCTGTGGGCAGGCGCCCGCTGGCCTGAGGGGCCTGCAGATAGGCACATATGGCTTGCTCGGCACTGTGCTCCACACCATGTGTGGGGGTCCTGCATCAAGACGCTGCCTCAGCAGAGCAGACCCGCATGGCCTTCCTGCCAGCATGCCCAACACGCCAGAGGACATCGCAGTCGCAGCTGAAGTTTTGCACGCAGCAGACATCCCACACTCGCACACACCTGCAGACAGAGGGTCTGGAGCTGAGCCTCAAAGCGCATGTGCTGTGCTGCACGCGGACCAACTGTGCCTGAACACTGCGGCCTGCCTGCCTCTGCGCATCTGACATGCCGCAGAGCGTGCACCTGACTGACTGTGGCAGCCGAATTAGGTTGCAGCAGACACCTGCACTGGCATACCAGCAGATCCAGTCTGTTCTGGTCCGTCTGGGCGATGTGAGCCCTGTAGGGAGCGTACTGTCCAAGCAACCCCCTCATTCCTGTAGGCCATGCCGCCTCACCGGCTTGATTGCTATGAGTGCTGCGTCGCCTCAAACCAGCCTCTATGGCCGAGATCGCGGCGCTCCAGTCGGTGTTGAAGCCCTTGAGGCGACCGTCGGGCTGGCGCACAAGCGTATTGACCGCGCCGATCTGCTGTGCGACAGGGTCTACCTCATCTGCTGCCTCCATTGCTGCAATCTGCAGGCAGGGGAAGCACTTCCAGTACTTCTGCCCTCCTGATCACACTTGTGGTGCGAGCAGCACGAGCAACTGCTGCAGGCACCTATCCAGCAGGGGGACCAGCATGAGCTGCGGGTGCCATCACAAAAGACACGGCGTGAGCGCTATTGGCCGACACACCCTGCAGGTAGATCACAGACTCTGCAAGCAGCGAAGGACCGTCAGCACTACCACCTGCAGATTGGAGACTGCTGATGCTGCAGGCAGGCTAACAGCCTACATGTGCAGCCATCTACACAAGGACTGAGCAGGCCTGCACCTCAACAGGAATCACCTTGTCAGCTGCTGCTTTTCAGTGCTGCCATTCGCATTCACTCAAGCACACTGCGTTGCTTGTGCACATGCAGCCTACATAAGCCGAGGCCGTCGAGCAGCTCGTGCTGCATGATGTGCTGATTGCAGCAATGCCGCCCTCAGGCAAGGCATAGCCAGGATGGCCTGGGGCAGCTCCATCGCTGCCCCGCTACCCACCTTGTGAGGGATGGTCACACTGAAACCCGCAAACTGGTGCCCCGACCCTGCCAGAAACTGCTTGGCGTCATCAACCAGTAAAGGAACGTAGCAGCAGTCCAAGCCCGCCGCAGCAAAGGCTGAGTTGTGCAGAACAGGGCTGAGGCTGTGGCCGACTGGGTTCCCTATGATGCCAAAGAACTGCAGCAGCAGGCTGGGGCACGTCAGCGGCAAGAGCCACAGCAACTGTCTCAGTGCAAGACTGAGGCTGGGGGCTGCCGTCTACATATGGTGCTGGCGACCTGCTGCAGGGTGCTTCGACAGCGTAAGGCACACCACATGAATCTCAGCTGAGGTGTGGTCCACTGCAACCCACAGGACCTGCATGACAGCATTGCTCCTCGACTCTTCTCCAGCCAGCTTCTGGGGACAGCAACAGCAGCTTCCACACTCAGCGCGGCCTGGCTAGCCAAGCTCAAGAGTGGGCACCTGCTTGTGCAGGGCCGGCACATGGAAAAGCATCCACATCATGGTTGATGCAGCAAGCTTGGAGCAGCAAGCCTGGTCAACATGCAGCTTAAGGCCACGTGTTGAGCCCCTGATCTGACGACAGCCACACATGCACCTGCCAAGCAGAGTGCCGAGGCCACAAGACAAGCTTGCAGGTAGCAGCCACTGCCTGCCCCGTCTGTGCCTGCTGTGTGCTGCCAGGTTCCAGCACACAGCTGGACAGGCCTGAAGCCAGGGCCGCACTGCGGAAAATCAAGCTTGCCTCGGTGTCCGGCCCATGCTGGTCCAGCCTGTACAGCTTTCGCAGCTGCTGGATGGTGGGCTGCCCCGGAGCTGACTCCTTGCCAGCTTTCAGAGCGCCAAACGTCAGCACTCCGCCACGCTTGGCAGCCAGCAGGCGTGCCAGCTGCCCGCGCTCGCCCATTGCCAGGGCAATCATGGGGCGCCCTGCAGTGACACCAGCAAGAGTATGCACATGGAGAGCACTGAGCTGCAGTGAGCACCTGAGTCAAAGTGGATAGAGCACCAAAACAGGATGAATCACCGCAACTGGACAGCATGGAATGCAGCAATGCTGCCTGCATCATGGATAACCTGTGCACTGCCCAGACAGACCATACCAGCAAGAGGCAACCCTGCAGCATCTGCCAGCGCCTGCCAAACTACAAAGTACAACTAGTGTGAGCTGCCCGCCACTTGCTATCCTGCTCAAGCCACCAAGAGAAGCTGGGCTAAAAGGGTGCCTCAGGGAGCATGCAAAGCTGGGAAAGGCACCCAGCGCATTCACCCAACAGATCAGGCGCTCAGCATGGTCAATGAATTTGCACAAGGGAGACAGTAATGTCTCCAAGTCAAACACCAGAGAGCAGCTGGTGAGAGCAGGCTAAGCAGGCGCTCACTGCCGCCAGTGTCAGTGGTACTGGCAGCAATCTTGCTTGCAGACTTTGCAGGACAGCAACACAATACATGAACTAGCTGCACCTGGAGTGTTCTGCAGGGCACTCGGTGTCACCAACTCAGAGGCCATGGCAGCCATCTGGCCCTGCAAAATGACGGGGCACCTCTACCCAGTGGGCTGCACCTGGCGAGTCCAGCAGGCTCAGCAGGCGCTCAGCGTCGCCAATGTCTCTGGCCATGGCAGCGATCTTGCCCACAGCTGTCCCGTCAAAGTTGAAGATCTCATTCTGTAGCTGTTGCAGTTCGCTGTCCTCAGGCGTCCTCTCATAGTTGTGACTGGACACGATGACTTGGGTCCCGCTGCCACCTGCAGGTCACGGCACAGCATGGTGCAAGCTGAGGGCGTGTACCTGGAGACCATGGCCTTGGTACCGCTCCCGTTGAAGGGCACAGCTGGATCTGCTGCCTTGCTTGCTGCAGTTGCCAGGCAGCCTCTTGTGTCAGGTGCTGGGCTGACCCTGAATGCGGCACGCGAGCGCCTCAAGAGGCAAGTTCACACAAGTCCAGCGCTTGGAGCTGTGCCTCCAGGTTACCTGCCTGCTTTGATGGGGGGGGCGCTGGGGCCCATGCAGGCCACAAAAAAGCTGCCTGCCACCTTCAGCTCCACATCAACGTAGTCTGCCCCGAGACGGGCAGCTTGCTGCAGGATCAGCAGGCGCTCCCCCTCTCCCCCAGAATACCTGCCTCTGAAGAACAGCAGGAACAAGATGAGCGGTGTGGCGCATGGAAAGCAGCGTGCAACACAGCATGTGGAGCTGAGCAACAGCCTGCAGCAGGCCCGCCTCTATTTCTACAAGCATTTTACACTGAAACCACATGCAACAAATCTAGCTTGAGACATCTGTGGGCAGCTCCAGTGAGCTGGCCGCTGCAGATGACGGAGGCAAGTGTCAGCATAACATTGTCAGCAGCAAGAGCAGTCTTGTGCAGGATGTCCTCTGCAGCAAGGAGCGGAGAAAAGCAAAACCACGAGAGTATCCTTTGCCATTGCAGAGAAGCCATCTATCATGGCATAGGAAAGAACAACATGACTGGCACCACCAAGCAGCTTTAGTGTGCTGGCCGTAGACAGCATTTCGGCACTCCTTGGGCCACTTTGGAAGCTCAACCTGCCATGTCACCCAATGCAGGACCAGTGACACACCGCAGTCTCTGAAACGACAAGGCTCACCCTTCCCATGTGGGCCTGCAGGTCACTACGACTGGCAGCCGGCTGGCATCAAGCAGGCGCTTCAGGTCTGCCTCCCCGCCAAAGCCTTGCAGGAAATCGAGGCGCAGCTCAATGGCTGTAGCGCCGGCGGCATGGGCTTCCTCGATTTCCGCAAGGGCTCCAGACATGGTCTCAGCTGTGATAGACGTGCACAGCAGGGTGCTGTTCCTGGGCGCCGGCATGCTGGCAGCAGCCACTGGGGCAGCCTGCTGCCCAGTCTGGGCTGCAATGGCGACCAGGCTGCCCAGGCCCCGCTTCCTGCTTTTGCAGGATCGCCAGGATGTCGCCTGATGGGGCTGGCTGCAAGATCGCCAGAGGAAGAGACAGGGGGTCGCAAGCTGCTGGCCCGGCAATGACGGCTCAATATTGCATCTTGCGGATGCCTGCATGCTGCGCAGACGTTGCAGAGCCTGCCCTAAGTCAAAGTCAAAGCTGCGCTCAAGGCTCACATTTGTGCGAAGTCCTGGTGCATGACCAGCATCTGCCGATGCAGTCAGTTACTGTGATCAGGATCTGTCAACTGAAGAGATAGTGAGTAGGGAAAGACGGCAGGCCCAGCGCACTTAAAGAGCGGCCTGTGAGGCTTTGAAAAGCACCGTGCGGCATCCATCATGGCACCTGTCGCGGCCCTGGGGCTCTCAGCAGGGATGGCTATGCCACAGCAATTTCAAGCTAGCCAGCATGTATGGGGCAGGTGTCCCTTATCCCTGGCGCAGCGGTGAGCTGCCTCTTTCCGGCTGGCAGGCCTCATCCCGAGCAATTGCTGCTCACACTGACAGCCGCTCTGTCCCCACAGCGTGCCACATCCCGCTCACTGTCCTCATGCATCGGTGGGGGCACGGCGCTTGCAAGCAAGACGCGCTTGCCTCACAAACCACCAGAAGGTGAGCATAAGAAATGCAGATTCCTCTGCAGCTACCTGCACTTCTTAGTTGTAGTTCTTGACGCCAGAGTATAATGTGCGACTGGCTGCGTGTCTCTTTTCAGGGCGTGCGGCGTCAGCGGCAGTGGGTGTGCTGCAGAGCGCAAGATGCAGAGGGGCAGCGCCTGAGCAGCAGCGATGAAGCTGAGGAATACGCCAGCAGATTCCCCTCCCAGGTGCCTTCCTGTTGCGCTGCTCGCGGTGGCAGAGGTGCTGGCCCCTGACTGAGGTGTTGGCTGAGGGCGCGGCGCCTGGTCCAGCCTGTTACTGGACAGCTTGCGGTGCTGCTGTTGTGGTGTGCTGGCAGTTGTTGATGCGCTGGCCTCTGGCTGACTTTCAGGTCACCGAGCTGTCCCTTGTTGCTGATGCGCTGGCCCTGGTTGGTGCTGCTCGCAACTCCAATGACTGCCTTGCCACCCCTGATTTGCTTTTCTGCTGTTCCTCTGCGGTGACCTGCTATTGGACTGCCCATCTGGGGAAACTTGTTGTCAACTACGGTGCGCTGCCCTTTGTAGGCCTCATATCCCCTGCTGTGCTGCCATTGTGCAGCAGAGCTCAGGCAACTCACGCTTGCTGCAGAGTGCTGGTGCTGAACACTCTGGCAATGGGGCCTCCAACCCAGCCATAGGCCAGGACGTTGTTGCCAAAGCAGATGAGGCCAAGGAAGCAGTAGGACAGGTATTGATATAGCCCTGCTGCTCGCTCTAGCCAGGGTTTTGCTGCCAATTGGGTCCTCAATGCCAGTGGTGGCCAAGCCTGTGCCAAGACTGCATGCAGCCTGACCACACCCTACCAGTAGTCAGACGGCTTTGGTCCCGCCTGCCCTCCCGTCTGAGAATCCAAATGCAGCCCCCTCAGCCAGACTGAGCCTACGATTCTTCAGCTGCATGAGCTTCCTCCCTGGCCTTTCTGTTGTTGCGTGTAACACCCCAGGGCCAGCATGCTGCCGCAGCTGCAATTGTGGATGGGCTGCTCCAGTTGTGGTCAGTCTGCCGAGGCCTGGTAACCAGACCCTCATGGATGGCTATTGCAAGGGCTCCTAGCTGGTCTGCTTGCAGGAGCAGATGGCCAGCGCTGTGCATCTGCCCGGGCAGTCAGTGTTGTGCTTTGTTGAAATGCTGTGGCATTCATGCGGCTCTGTCTGAGGTGTCCATGGTTGATTTCATGTTAGTCCCATGCATCATCTGCTGGAAGTGTTGCTGAGCAGCTGGCAGCTTCCGTGGTGGCTGACATCTGGCATATGTGTTTGCAGCATGAAGCTCTGCTGCACATCAATGTCTGCAATGCCCTTGTCTTGGGCTGCAGCCAGAATCATTCCGATGCCCTGCAGGTAGTCACAAGTGTCAGCCGCTGGAAGCGCCGGTGGACGATTGTGGCGCTGTGCTTCGTGGCCTTCATGCTGTGCAACATGGACCGTGTGAACATGAGCATTGCAGTGATGCCCATGGCAGCCGAATTTGGCTGGGACACTGCCACCACCGGCATTGTGCAGTCATCTTTCTTCTGGTGAGTCTCTGGGCCTCGCCTTGCCAGGGGGGAAAGCACAATCATAGCAGCCAACTTTGGCTGATGCAGCATGTATCTGAGTAAGGTGCCTGTGATGAGCTGTGTGCACTGCTTGTTGACATGAAATCTCAAGGGTAAGGCTGTTTGTCTCGGTCTTGCGCAGGCCAACCCAGACAGTGCAGCTTTGGGGGTGACACCAGGCTTGCTGCAGCACACTTGGCCTGTGACTTTTCTGCACACGGCTGTCTGGCCCTTCCAAGCTCTCCTCTGATCAGTGCTACTGGCAGCTGCGCAGCCCAGGCTGCTGTGGAAGCTCAAGGCACTGTTGTCGCCATGTGGCCGGCCTGCTTTTCCATGTGCACCACTAAGCATTGCGAACAAGGATGCAATGCTGCTTTCTCTGTGTAGGGCCTACATCTACTTGCTGCAGGCACTGCTGAGGCTGTGCTCGCACAGTATGTCGTTCCTGCCAGAGTCCTTGCAGTCACTCCGTGCACCCACCCGCCGTGCATTTGTGTCTCTCGTACAGAAGCCACCTGCTCCCGAGGTGGTCGCCAGGTGTGGTGTGCTCTAAGCGCAGGTACGTCCTGGATTGTAGTGCACCAAAAGCGCAGCTTGTGCTGCAGAAGCTAGAGTAATTGTGCAGCAGCATACGCCTGTGTACTCACAGCTGAGGCAGCATGTCTTGTCTTCTATGCAGGGGCTACCTCTTGACTCAGGTGGCTGGAGGCGTGTGGGCGGACCGGTTTGGGGGCAAGCGCGTCCTGGGCTTTGGCGTCATTTGGTGGTCCATTGCCACAGCAATGACCCCTATTGCAGCCAAGATGGGGCTGCCTGTCCTGCTGGCTGCGCGGGCATGCATGGGCGTTGGGGAAGGGGTGGCAATGCCGGCCATGAACAATCTGCTGTCCAGGTAACCATTCAGAAGCTTGACGCGCCCTCGCAGCGGTTCACTGCCTGTGCACAAGACATGCGCGCCAGCTGTCAGAGCTGCTATGATAGATGCACGCCAGTCAGCAACAGGTGTATGGCGCCACAGACAGCTGGCTCCAAACACTGGGAAGCTGTCCAGTGAGTGCATGCTGGCTGGCTTTGCACTGGCCTGGAGCTCCATGAGCCTGTACCCCGCTGTGACATGAGTCATGGTGGCCGTGGGTGGGAGCTGCTGTGCTGGGCTGCCATCAATGCACCCGGCAGGTGCCTGGGGTTGGAGGTGAGTGGAGTGCCATGCCAGGCATGATCCACCTACTGGGTAGGCGGCTGCTGAGGGGCTCGCAACAGCCTCAGCAATGAAGGTGAGCCATGGTGGCCGTGCCCCCGTGCTCCTGTGCCTGTTTGAGGGCTAGGCATGCGGCAGGTCCATGGGCGTGAGAGGCCATGCCGCCCATGTAAAACGTACTGGCCAGGTGGCTGCTGTGAGGCTCAAGACAGCCTCACTGATGAAGGCGAGGCATGAGGGCGGGTTGCAAAAGAGCAGTTGTGCTGGTCTGACAGACATGCGCAACCTGCTGATGAGGTTGTAGACGGCAGAGTTGCCTTCCTCCTGCTGGGCGGCTGAGAAGCCCTGGTCGACCTAGTCTTCATGAGGTGTGGGTTCCATGCCCTCAGCCTCAGCTCTATACCCACTGCACTTGAAACCTGCCAATCTGGCCTAGCGCTGTAGTTGCATGCACACGCACCTTGCTGCGCTGCAGATGGATTCCTGTGGGAGAGCGCTCGCGATCGCTGTCCCTGGTTTACAGTGGTGAGCACGTCTGCTCCTATCACAAACGTCTCCGGCAGCTGTTGATCCTCAACAGTGAATGTGGTTGCTTCTGGCAGTGTGAAGGGCTGTGAACCCTCCTGCTGCACAGCCGGTCTGACAGAGGTGCACCAGGAACCTCTTTGAACTCTTTGCTCAATGCTGCCTGCGGTCAGCACCATGTGCCTGCGAACACAAGTGAGAGATACTCTCATGTGCGCTGCATTCAGCCTGTGCTTGAGGTCCTGCCTCCTGCCAGCAGCAGCTGAGGCGCTTCAGCTGAGGTGCTTCAGCTGACGGTCTTTTGCTCTGCAGGAATGTACACCGGCTCCATCCTCGGCCTGGCACTCAGCCCTCATATGATTCAGGTCAGCAGCTGCCCAGACGCTGTGCTGTGCCTGCAATTGTGTCGTACTGCTGCTACAGAACAGTGTGCAATGATTGGGGGCGCAAGCCAAACCCTTTGAGATGACCAGCATCACTTCAAAGGGCGCTGTGCATTGCACAGTGACTTGCATGCTGACATGCCTATCGGCGCACCCAGGTGCCTCCAGCCAGCAGCATAAGTCCCAGTGACACAGAGCAATGATTCACAGCCAATGGTTGCTTGCATGACTTTGGGCAGTGGCTGGCAATCGTCAAAGACACGGCCTTGATGCTATCCTGCAGGTTCTGCACTGGCCCTCTGTGTTCTACATCTTTGGATTCATGGGCATCTTTTGGTTCATTGCGTGGCAAAAACTTGCTGGCAGCTCCCCTGAGGAGGACACCAGGATCAGCAGTGAGGAGCGGAATTACATTGTGGATCAGACTGTGACTCGGGTGGGTGCCCTGCAGTGCCATCTGGGGCTTCTGCCATGCCGGGCTGCAGCCTGTGCTCCTGAGAGGGGTGCACTGAACACAGAGTCAGACACAGATGGAAACCTGTGTAACTCAGCACGGCAGTGTGACCACAAAGCAAAGAGGATGGTGCTTGGCTTTGCTGTGCAAACTCAGTTGGCCAGCAGAAGTAGCATCATGTACTAGGCTGATCCCCACGTGGGTGCCTGCTGTGGCTTTCTGGGTTGGGAGGCCAGGTTGGGTGCCCTGCTCTGCTGTGCACGCTTGCATTGAGGGTGCCCGATGCAATACAGGCCCAAGAGCTCAGCCCGTGAAACACTTGAATGGCTTACAAATCAACTCACGCCTGCGCGCAGCCCAGGCCACTTGCAGCTGCCTCTCACAATCTTTGCTGCCCTACGTGCAGTCAGCAGCCGACAAAATCCCTTGGAAGCTCATTTTGTCCAAGCGCGCGGTGTGGGCACTCATTCTGAGCCACTTCTGCCACAACTGGGGCACGTTCATCCTTCTCACGTGGATGCCCACTTACTACAACCAGGTGCAGCCTGCATGCAACTGGTGCAGTCCTGTCAATGGCAGCTTGTCTGTATGATGCGAAGGTTTGCTGCAGCTGCATGGGTGATCTTTCCGCTGTACTATCTTGCCTCACAGGGACGCCACCAACAAGGGCTCCCTGCCACAGGCCTTTGATCAATTGCGCCATGCAGCAACTTTGCTGCATTGATCAAGGGCACTCGCACTGCATTAAGGTGCAGAGCATCAGGCTGACCTGCTCTGCATGAGTGACTGTCTTGCCATTGGTGCCATCTGCATCATGCCTCAGGACTGTCCTGGTTCTGTTGCTGTTTGTCTTGCTTCAGGGCTGCTTCAGCAGGCTGAAGGTCTTCAACCTGTGTGCCTGGCATGTGTGGCTGACCCTGCATGCAGTGCGCAGATGGCAATGAGCCCTGCATTGCAGTCTCTTCTGTATGTCCACCTGAGCCCAGCACCTGCGCTTACACTCCTGAGGCCTTGTGTCGCAAGACCACAGGCAAAGAACATTCCTGAGCCATACCATGCCCCTCTTTGGCTGCCATGAAAGCAGGAAACCAGCTTGTCTGCCCAGGTGCTGGGCATCACCCTGCCATGGTGACCCTGCGACCTATGTCCCATGCTGCCGTTAGCTGCCAGCGGGAAGGATTTCCATGTCATGCGCCTCACGCTCGTTGCCATGCCGCTGTGCAGTGTCTGACTATGGACGTGCTTTTTGATTGCCCAGGCTTGTGCAACACACTGTGGTCTGCTTGCCATGAAGCAGATCACAGCCACAGCTGCAAGCTGGGTGAGACTACATGCACCAAGCTGGTCACCTTGATGTCGTGCAGGGGCTGGGGTCGAGACATGCTGTGCTGCTTATCAGCTCAACTGCCTGCAGTCAGGTGCTGAGCACATAGCATTGCTCCGTGCAGGTGCTAGGCATGGACCTGCTCAAGTCAGGCTTCTTCTCTGTGCTGCCCTGGATCACGATGGCCATCTCTGCCAATGTGAGTTCTGATTACACCCCGCAACTCCCTGTTTGCAGTGCGTCGGTGGGAAGTTGCAGAGCAATCTTCGCAAAGCGGCTGCAGTCCCTGCCCCATCCAGACCCGCATGTTTGCTTGACATGCCATGTCTTGTGCCTGTGCTCCAACGCACACAAATAGGCATGTCTTGCACACAGAATACAGACTACACCACCTTCTGCACCAACCTGCCACGCTCCTGACTTGGGCGGCCTCCTGACTGCAGGTGGGAGGGTGGATTGCAGACACACTCGTGGGCAGGGGGGTTTCGGTCACCCGTGTGCGCAAAATCATGCAGACGGTGAGCTGCTCTGACCTGTCAGGGTGCAGCACATCCAGCAGCACAGCACTGAGCAGTGCTCCTGGCACAAATTCAGCAGTGTAGGAAGGCTGCCGCAGTGGCCTGGTCCTCCATGCCTGCTGGCAGCCGCATAGTAGCAGTCAGTGCCTGCTGTCGTCTCCGCATGTATCCAGCAGCCCTACTGCTGCCTGCTGCATGCTGCCCTGCTGTTCCCTGCCACTTGCATGCCCCTGCGCTATTGGCAGCGCTGCCTGCTAACTTTCTGCATATGTTTGGTTCGCCAAGTGGCCGCCAGCAGTTGCTAAGTCGCCGCCAGCCAGCATTTGCTGTGATGCTCCATGCAGATCGGTTTCATGGGCCCAGCCTTCTTCCTCACGCAGCTCAGCAAAGTCACAACAGCAGGGCAAGCTGTTGGCTGCATGATGGCCTGCCAGGGCCTGGATGCCTTCTCTCAGTCAGGGCTCTATTCCAACCATCAGGTGAGCTTGCAACGTGTGATGCCCATATACAACCCGTTGGGCCTGTCTTCCGTGTTCCCCCAGGTCGCCCAGCCTTTGCAAGCAGCAGTGTAGGGTGTGGGCTGAGGTGTGGGCTGGAACCACCGCTGCAGTGACACGTTCTGCAAGGCAGCAGGGAAGGGTGTGCAGGCAGAGACTCATTCGTGTCACAGTGGGCCTTTTACAGTCAATACAAGCAATTTTGGGGCGTGTTGCATGGGGCGTGTTGCATACTAGTGCCCCAGTGACAAGCAACAGAATATTTCGCAGGCCAGTGATGCCTGGCTCCTCTCTGCAGGACATTGCCCCGCGATACTCGGGCGTCCTTCTGGGCATGTCCAACACAGCAGGCGTCCTGGCAGGCGTCCTGGGCACTGCCGCCACAGGCATGATCCTGAAGTCTGGCAGTTGGGACGATGTGTGGCATGTCTCCATCATTCTGTATTGCATTGGCACCCTCATTTGGAACCTCATGAGCACTGGAGAGAGAGTCATTGACTGACTGCGCTCTTGCTTCTTGCACCACAATTTTGTTTACCCTGTATTGCTTAATGGGTCCCATGAATTCAGATCTGTCATTTCACTTAACCAAATTAGAATTGAGCCACGTGTATAGTGCTGCCCGCCAATTATGATTCCCAAATATAGCTCTGCAATAGCGTCACATCAAGTCCGGCAGCTCAGTGTATGAGTGTTTGGAACGGTACCTCCCCTCAGTTGGCGGGCGACATGGATCAGGGTGGCGTCATGTGGCTGTCTTCGTTACAGAAACTTCATTCACAGTCGCCCTGGCTGATTGCGTATGATGTGGCGCTGGTGCTGCTTATGTTGTTGGTGGCCTATCCGTACTTCAGCCACTATTTGGGCAAGGACGCTGACCGTCTCAAAGCAGAGATGGCTCAGGTCAGGAGGGACCTTCAGGCTGCACAGGTAAGCATCCCAGGCACCTTGGACAGCTGCCCAGCTGGTTCTGAGAGACGAGGAGTGACACCAGCCCATGAAATATTTGCAGTACGCTCTCAAGTACCCCACCAGCGATGGCATCCTGGAGCAACGGGTCAAGCTGCTGAATCAGGAATGCACGCGGCTCAGAAGCATGCTTCTGACATTTGGCTACCACGCAGAGGTGAGCAGCCCACCATTTGGCGTCTGGTATAGCGTTCACGGCACACCGGCCTACTTCAAACGTCCTGGGAACACTGTCATCCATTGGTTTTCCCTGCCTATCCCCTCATGCAGCCATTTGCCTTGCCGGCAAGCCTGCTTCCTGCTCATTGCCTGAAAGATGCCTCATCCCTACAACCTGGGCAGTGTATTGCCTGCCTGGCTTCTGCAGCCCTCTTCGTGACCAGACCTGCGGCCATGCCACTGAGAAAGCCAGGGGCCAGTGCCACTGGCAGATCTGCTCCTGCCTGTCTGCAGACTGCTGATGATTCAGGCATCCCCCCAGCCACCAGCAAGCCTGTTCTGGAGAAGCCACAGAGGCCTGCATCAAAGGAGCTTCGCAGGGCGATCACAAAGAAGAAGAGCTGGGGTCCTGACTCCCTCTAGCGATACATACTGGCCTCCTGTGCTGCACATTCGCGAGTTGTACATCTCACCTCATGTGCCAGCCTGCTGGGCTGGCACACAACATCACACCCAGAGTTCCCCCGGTGCAGCCGCTGCTGCCTGTGATGCATGAGCAGAGCACATTGGCTGCTCCCCACTTACCCGTACCGTCTGTCAGCTGGTCAAGCCACCAGGCTTTTTGTGTAGACCATTCATCACAACAACTACTTCCACCTCTTCTGATCAGCCTGCTGACAATTGCATGCTGCAATGAACTATGATGCAATGTTTCAAGTTTTCACCGCAGCACTGATTGTAGCATCATGTGCATGTTCACTGAGCTCGACTTAGCTTTGAATTGTCACCTAGCCTTTGAGCTCGATTTAGCCTTGAAATGTCAAGGAGCCACCTCATCCAGCCAACATGTGTGAAGCTGGAGTCCAGTAATTTGACAAAGCAGTGCTGCAATCAGCGTCAGGTTGCAGCATCAGCTGTGAGGAGATCTGTAACAGCCCATCTTCCCCCACGCGTCATGATGCACATAGGCTTACTTTGAGGCACTTCAGAAGGGCACACACAGCAGCCAGGCCGGTGTCAGAGTTTCTGTCGCTGCTCCGCTGACTCCCGTCTTGCCTTCTCTGCGGCATCATCGTCCATGAACCCCTTGGCCCAGCTCCAGCCCTTCCTGCAGGTGAGCGCGCCAGCCTTGATGCAGCAGTGCTGCCAGCCATGTGCAGAACGGCCTGCCTCAGGACATAACGCCCAGGGCAGGACTGATCAAGGTGTTCAGCTGGGCTGCAAAGCCACTTTCAAAGCTGCTGTGCTAACAGCCAGCTGCAGAAAAGAAATCTGGGATGGGCTGCCTCAAGGCAGATGCATGCAGGCCAAAATGCGCACATGCTTGAAATGGCAGGCAAAGCTTCCATGCAGCAACGCAAATGGCCCAGAGTGGTTTCATCGCTTCCCTCTGGAGGAGCGCACTGTGGTCAAGCTGCAGAAATGCCAGATCTTGTCACCAGCAAGCCTCACCAGCAACCTCGTCACCACAACACCCACCTGTAGAACAGCTTGTCGCCTGCCCGCGAGATGGTCTGCTCGTCCTCAGCGCTCAGTTCAAAGCTCTGCACCTCAGCAAACTCCTGCATGCGCTCCTTCTTGCTGGTGGTGGTGACTACCACCCTGTCCTGCTGCAGATTCCACCGCAGCAGCACCTGAGCAGGGCTGCGGCCCGTCCTGCTGGCAATCTCGTTGACTGGTGCATCCACTGGGCCACCTGCACCAACAGCACAGACAGCAATGCTGAGTCCCTGGAAGCGAGGGCCCTGGTCTCCCCGTTCGCATCTGCGACGCGCTGTGGCAGGTGTTTGTGGCCCTTGAGTTCCCTGCAGCAGGAGTACTGCACGATCTAGGGGCCCGGTGCTTTGTTGAGGAGCTCCTGCTCGGATGCTGCAGCTGTTGGGCCACCTGTACATCCTGACAGTACCCAAGAGTGACCTCCTGCTCCCTCTGTTGGCAGACAGCTCACCTTGTTTATGGGTCAGGGACATCAGGGGCGAGTATGTCTCCAAGACGATGCCGTGTTCCTTGCAGAAGGCTGCCAGCTCTGGCTGCTGGAGGTAGGGGTGGAACTCTATCTGATTGAGCTCTGGCTGCTTTCAACAAGACAGTCTGGTCAGCTGGCATGCTGTGAAAGCGGGGGCCCGTTCTGGATGAGCCCCAGACAGGCATGAGGTACTTCAGCCAAGCTCCAGCTCAATGAGTCACTGTGGGCAGCAATGTGGCTGTCAGCAGGGTGGCTGCAGCGACTAGCCGGGCGGGGCTAGCAGGAGCAGGCCTGCAGGGCGGTGCAGCACTGCTGGACATGCCGGGATCATGACCTGATTCTCCATGCACGTCTGGCTGCACCTGGCCTAGCAGGGTTGCAATGACAGCAGGGTCAGGCTGGCAGGGGCTTGCCGGCAACACCAGAAAACCTGACAGCGTCAGCTGCACACCGCGGGCCAGCACGGGGCCACCATCAGCACGGCCAGGGCAGCAGAGGGTTTCTTGCAGGAGCCTGCAACAAAGCCTGGCCTGCCAGACAGGTGCGCTGCTGCCAAGCACAGCGGCTGGGTCCAGACAGGGACACAGGATGCACCCTGGGGAGCAGGAGTGGCATCCTGCTCAGGCCTCATGCATGGCTGGGGAGACAAAGAGCCCTGCCAGACGACTGCGACACTCCCTGCCACAGCGGCTGGCATGCTTGGTCCAGAGAGGGACACAGCATGCACCCTAGGGAGCAGGGCTGCACTGCCCGCTGCGTTGCCGCCAGCAAACTTTACAGCCCCGGATGTTCAGGATTGCGGGTCAGCGGAGCGCCACATTATGTGTGAAAGGGGAGTGCAGAGCTGCTGCCAGAGCTGCAGCTAGTGCCCCAGCAACCCAGTCTGGACCACAGCTGCTTGAGTCTCATCACAGTGACATGCTGAGCAGTGCTAGTGCTACCATGGGCCTTCAGCTTGCACTGGGCTCATGCTGGCTCTGTGCACAGCGGGTTTACCCTGCTTTGAAGCCAGGCTTGTCTGTCTCAAAAGG
The DNA here is from genome assembly GCA_019693375.1 of Asterochloris erici. Taxonomy (NCBI): domain Eukaryota; kingdom Viridiplantae; phylum Chlorophyta; class Trebouxiophyceae; order Trebouxiales; family Trebouxiaceae; genus Asterochloris; species Asterochloris erici. Next base: position 332,160 of record JAAMXJ010000139.1, on the reverse strand, counting down.
CCATGCGTGCAGGGGCAGCGTGCACACAGCTGCCCAAAGACAACACTGGACAGGGGCACAGACCTTGATTCCGGTGGTTTTCAGCAGCAGCTGCAGGTCAGCCACCCGGAAGTTGCTGACCCCAATGTGGCGCGTCAATCCCGCCCTCTGCACCGCCTCCATCTGAGGAACACACAACAAGTGTGAAGCAATCATCACTCCATTCAGGGCTGAGAAATGTTGCAGCAGTCACATGCAGAAGTCGACAGCATCCATGGAGCACACTGGCACTTTTACTCACCTGCTCCCAGCAGGCAGCCAGATCAACGTCATCTGAGACAAAGGGGGAGTGAATCAGGTAGAGGTCGACATACTCCAGCTGCAGCTTCTGCAGAGAGGCCTCCAGTGCCTGCAGCAACACAAAGTGAATGCTCCAGTGCTCGTCGCAGCAGAACAAGTAACAGCACCTTTGAACTGCAGCAACAGGTCTTTGCTTCATGAAGCACACATGGCCTGCAGCCACATGCTGAGCACAGTGAAAAGCCCATGAAGGCAGATCATTGGAAGGCAAGCGTCCCAGATCCAGATGGCTGCAGGCTCACTACAGCACAGAATCAAGTTTAGATTTGGGGTTCGCAGGTAATTGTGAGGTCACGTAGGGCCAGGCAGAGCCAGCCTGTTGTTGCAGAGAGACCCCTGAGCCTGCAGCGACAAGGACAGGTGGGGACCACTCAAAAGTTGGGTGGGCTGCTGTCCCAAACGGTCAGGCAGCGAGAGACACAAAGTGAGGTCCCTTCTGAGTGAGAGTCCTGATTGTGCATGAGGTTGCCTTGGCAACAACAAAGCCTGCAGGAGAGGTGCGTGCGGCAATTCCCCAGTATGTGGTCCCTGCCTGAGGCCGGGCAGGGCCTGAAGCATATGCAGTGCCTGGGCTCATTCTGCTAGATGCAGACGATGACCACAGGGGCAAGTGTCATGCCTGCCAAAGTTCAAAATGCTTGCCTGCCTGACGCTGGGCAGGGACTTGTTGGGCTTGATGTTCATAACGGCCCCACTGCACCAAGCTGCTGCCAGGCAGGGACTTAATGGTGACTTGCCTGCCTGACATCAGGCAGAGACCTGAAGACCTTGGTGGTAACGAAAACGTCCTCCCGCTGCTTGCTGCTGGATGAGAGGTGCTCCTTCAGGGCAATGCCTACCTCCCGCTCTGTCCCGTAGGCCTCAGCGCAGTCCAGGTGGCTGAACACATGCAAGGCCTGCAATGAGGGGCGACACAGATGTGCAATGTAAGGCGCAGCTCATGAACTGCAACCTCTGTGCTGCAAGCTGCTGCCGTGCACAAGCCATGCAGCCTGGTCCAGGGGTGTGCCTGCCTGCACCGTTTGCTTTTGACATTACGTGCCACCTGCCAGCCACCTGCATGCCACACTGCGCAGCGTTTCCCAGCACACGCCCAAGCCTGCGCCCACGCACAACCACTACTGACAGAGTGCTTTCTGCTGAGCAGCCGCAGCATAGGAGCGCCGGAGCTGTCCTATGTTGTGTGTTGCAGCGCCTTGTGCATATGCAGAGACGGCCCGTGTCCATGCCGAGGCCCTTCTGCACCAGTCATTGCTCTGCATAGGCTCCACAGACCAGATCTGTCTCCAGCCATCATCACTGCCCACCACAAGCCTCAGCATAGCTAGGGCGGCAGGGCTGGCACACAGGAGCATACATTCTGCTTGACAGGAACAGGGCGCTGAATGCAGCGTGAGGGAGTGGGTCTGCCTGAAGCCAGTGCCCTCAGAACCTGATCCAGGCTGCTTGACCGCCCCCAAGCTGCAGTGGACAGAGCTCCTTGGCTCAGCAGCGGTTGATTTCATCCCATACATGGAGCACTCTCTCTGCAGCCTGCTCACCTGTTGGATGCTGCTGATGAGGGCCTGGTTCAGGGGGCCATTTGGATCCTTGCTGTACCTGCAGCATGATTGATGCATGGTGAGGGGTTTGACAATATTGCATACATTTGCCGCTACCCTCAAAAGAAAAGCTGTGGCAGAAACTAGCCTGCAGGCACCTTCACGGCAATACAGTGCACCGGCATCTGCTGCAAGCACACATATGCGCATGCTCACACATGCTGTGACCACCCACCAGGCAGTGCCTGTGCCATAGGCCAGTCTTGGGATTGTGCTGCTGAGTGTGCCTGCCACCATGGCTGCCAGTGTTTTTCCTGAGGAAGAAGTGTTGGCAACCAAATTATGTGCAAGACATATCAGTCACATATGCATGCAGATATGGAAAACCAGATAGTTTAGAGTCATTTAGCCATAATGTACAAGGCCACAATGGCCATCACACATGGCACACTGGACCCCGGTTCAGAGTGAAGCGGAAATGGCTGGATGTCCTTTCCTTGCGAGCAGCTAATCATCGCTAGCCATGAGCCTGGATGAGCAGCTTACATGTAGCAACGCCTACCTCACCTGCTGTGCATGTGCAGTGCTAGCTGGGAGTAATGGAAAGCGTGTGAAAAATTCCCAAGTTCACTATGGAAAGCGCCCAACCGTAGATATGACAATGTATGTGCTGGTCCCTGTTGGCTTCAGCTGGAATGATGCTTTGGCTCTGGCACACCAAACTGTGGATTTTGAGATTCACTGCTTCAGAGCACCCAATCAGGCAAGCAGCCCACACTTTTGATGCGGGCAGCTACAAGCTTGGCAGCCGGGCAACCAGACGTGGAGCTTACATTCAGCAGGTGGACATGCTGTGCAATGCCGCAGACACAGCAGGTGTCCTGCAGTTGGAGAGGACCATCCCGGGCTATGACACAAACACCATCGACAAGTCCAGCCAGCAACATTGGGATGCCCCTCCCAGAAAGAACTTGTGCTGTCAATGGTATTCATGTGTGTAAAGGCCCACTTTTCAAGACTTGAACACTGGCATGATCCATGCTGTTATATTACCATAATGGGGGGCTGCTGCTTGTGAAATTGTTCTGAATCAGCTGGTGGTATCTACAAGGGACTCGTTGGCCACTCTGTCCTCAGGTTTGAGACGGGAAGACACCTCGTCAATGGCTGAGTTCAGCTGGGCAATCTTGTCCGCCAAGTCCTGCACAGGCACATCCACATGTGATGGGCGCACCCTGCCTGTTGGGCACGGGGTGCCAGTTCAGGAGCTCACTGCAGCTGGCCTGCAGACGAAGCATCACCAGCCGAGTGTGGACATGGCAGCTCCCACCGCTGAGCCTGATGCTGACTGTGTACAGGCCAAAAGACTGGCACCTCCCACTGCTGAGCCACAGCTGGCAGCAAGGCATCCCACCTGCTTGGTGTCCTCAGGTGACTTCTGCTCATCTTCCAAAAACCTGGGCAACCTCAGACGGTTGTCATCTCCGAGAATGGCTCGCGAGATCTGCACGATGGAGTTGAGGATGGCATCAGCGGCTTTGGAAGGCCACCAGCACAGGGCAACCTCAATCATATGTCCTCCAGCAAGACGGCTCACAAGGTCTGTTTTGCAGCGAGGCTGGCGTCAGCAGCACTGGGCAGCCTCAGCCCTCTGTTATCTCCCAGTATGGCTGAAGGAGATGTGCATTGCAGCTGTGGCAAGAGAAGGCTGTGGCAAAAGAGGGGGTTGCCCTGCAGGAGATCCCTGCCTGCCTGCCTACCATTCCGAGCAGCCCACAGAGGCAGCTGCAACCCACCTGGGGCGCAAAGAGGAAGCCCAGAGCGCCAAACAGAACCCCACCAACAACAAAGCCTGATGTGAAGCCAGCCCCGTTACGATCGCTGCTGGCCCTGCATCACACCAACCTGGCTGAGCACAGTGCTGTGAAGACAGCACACCAGGCTGACGGGAGGCAGCAGGTCAGTAGCAACAGCATGTCTGAGGTGTGAGCATCATTTTGGCACATACCTGATGCAGTGCTGTCGCCGCTGGCACCCTGCCGTTCTGTGTGAAGCGCTGGCAGGCATACGCGTAAGCACATTGCTGCTGCTGAGCTGCCTGTGCTGTACGCTTCCTGCAGTTCACCACAGGAATGCCTGTGAGCCGCTGTAAAGGTACCAAGAGTGCAGGACATCCATGGCAGACCCCACCAACACGTCCTGACTGGAAGGGGGCTTGCATGGCTGCAGCCATGGTCTTGCAGATGACTGCTACTGGATGCTCAGCAGTTGTTGATGCCGATTTCGACCTGTTGCTTCTTGCAGTGCTCTGAATCTGGACCGCACAGCATTGTTGTGCTTCTTTTTGGTTTCGGAGGTGCATCAGATCTTCAGCCTTGACCTATAAGCAGCGCACCGCGCAGGCTGCTCTGCAGAGCCATGCCACACATGCATGTCAAGCCAAGAGTGCTACTGGCCAGGAGTGCACTCTCACACAGATCTCCAGTACTGAACAGCAGATGCACGAGCAGGCATGTTGTCAGACCCATCAGAGCTTCTGCTCACATGGCTCAGGAGCAGAGGGCACCCCTCAATGAGGCGAGAATTATTCCATGGAACTGGCATGCAAATACCTTCCTCCCTCAACAAGTCTGGCCATTCACGATGCAGGCCAGCAACCGAGCTGTCACAGCAATGCTGAACAACAGCAAGCAAGATGCTGCTGGGGCTAGGCAGCAGCTCAGCCAACTGCAAACTGCAAGCGAGCAGGACAAGCTCTTTGTGCAAGTCCTCGAGGTGTGTGTCGAGCAACGCACACAAGCACAGTTCTGCTTCAGGCTGTCTGGGTGGAGGTTGGGGGCTTCTTAGGGCGCTGCAGCAGGGCCGCATGGGCCACAGTGCAATCTGAGCATGCCTGCCACAACCCTCTTGTGCTGCGCAGTCGCTCAGCCAAGTTGCCGGCTGGCCGACCTCATACTCCTTAGCCTATGTGCCCTTTGCCTGGCAGCCTACCCATCCCTGCCCATAAAATGGCAGATACCCAGCGCCCCAGCCACGATGTCTGAAAGTCATCACCTGTCCTTTGCGTTGCTGGGAAGCTGGCTGCTGCCCTGCTGAATGTGGGATGGCGACACCTGCTGCAAGACCTGCCAAGGTGCTGCCTGACAGCCGGGTTGCTGTGCAGGCCATGCTGGACCACACCATCCTGCCGGCAGCTGAGCGCCTGGAGGGGCCCTACCAGCAGGCCTTCAACCGCATCTGCAACCAGGTGCAGCAGGGCTGCTCATGCCTGCGGTGGGTGTGTGCAGCAGAGCAGGGGGTGTTTTGGGCAGTGCTTCTGCGCGTACATATGCTTCCCACCCTTAGCTCAGAAGCTTTTGATGGTGCCATGTTGACGTTGCGTCATGTAGCCGCCCTGATAGACTGCCTTGGCAGCAGCAGCGCAGCGTGCTTTGGGCATGCAGGCTTGATGTGGAGCTTGCATGCTCAGAGCATGACTGCAGGGTGCATGAGCACTGGCCAACCAATGGATCATCTCAAGCGCCCTAGAGATTGCGGGGCTGGCTCAGGCATGCCTTGCCAGACCTCAGGGTGCTTGGCATGCAGGCCTCTCTTGGCCAGCACCATGAGTGCTGCATGTTGCTCTCAGAGCACAGGTCAGAGCCCACCACTCGATGTCTGCGCCTTGGGTACCCAGCTGGCTGGTGGCCTGAGCCCCTCTGCGCTACTGCCTCACGCTTGCCTGGTCTGCTTGCCACCTGTAATTGGCAGGTGGTTGGCTGAGGCTGGGACATGAGCGTTTCTGTGCCTCATTGCCCTTAGTGATGTCCTTTCATGCCCACATGACTGCCTCAGGCCCGTGAGGCAGGCCCAGTTGCAGCCCTCAAGCTGAATGCTTGTGCCATTGCAACACATGACACCTGGCACTGACCCACTCTGCTTGTGTATGCACAGGTGGCTGGCTCAGAGTGGAAGCTGAGCGTGCTGGGCCAGGCTGCGCCAGAGGAGCCTCGGTTTTCAACATGGGAGGATGTGAAGGCCAAGCGCAAGGCCACTGGGCAATCTGCTCAGGTACAACTTGAGGACTTGGTAGCCTTGGTGGCTGAGATGAGTTGGCACTGCCAGCCAAGGGTGGGCAAGCCTGGCTGCAAGGCTGAGGTACCCCAAAGCAAGAGGGCCGCGCAGTCTGCTCAGGAGGTCTCTGGCTGGGAGCTCTGTGCATTGTCGCAGTCTGCTCAGGTGCTGCTGGCTGTCCGGAACCTGCAATGTCTTTGTCTGCTGATGTTCTGCAGCGTTGCCCAGGCGCGCTTGGCTGAGAGGGGATGTGCTGCTAGCTGAGAGACGAGGAACGGAGGGGCTGGGGTGCAGCAGGCTGGGTGGGTTTCACAATGCTGCTCAGGTGCTGGCTGCGCACTGCCACCGATTGCCTCTGACCGGGGAGGCTTCGCAGCCCTGCTTTGGTGCTGCCGGGAATGCTCCTGAGATCCCTGCCCTGGGCACCCACCTCCCAGCTTGGACTCCGTCTGCAGGGCTGTGCACGGCCTCAGCCTGCTCAGCTGCGGCTGATCATCTGGTGTGTGACCTGTACTGCTGCCAGCTCCTGCAGGAAGAGGAGCCGGCCACTGCATAGAATTGCATCACTGGGTGCTCCTGTGCTTTCTGTGGCACCTGCCAGATCTGCGTACATCGCTCAACTCTGAATTGTTGCCCTCGTCACGCCCTCGCTGTTCACACTTTTCTGTCCACTTAGGGTCTCATTGAACAGGGATGCAGGGCCTCTGAGTGATGCGACGATGTTGCGCTCACTGCTGCAGGAAAGCATGGGAGGTGAGGCGTCAGGGGCATCCAGCAGTGAGGCAGCGGCCTCCAGCAGCCCTGCAGGGGCGTCCCAACCCTCCAGCCAGCGGGGGCTGAGGGGCGTAGCAGATGATGCTTTTTACAGGTGAGAGCTGCAGGCAACAGTCTGCTGCCAGATGCCGTCACCAACTTTTATGCGCAGGCCTTGAAGCAGCCAACCAGGCGCAGAGATCAGGAGTGGTTTTCCAAGCAGCCAACCAGGCGCACAGATCAAGAGTGCCTGCTGCCCTACACTGACACGCAACCATTGTGAGCAGGTCGGGAGCATTCAGCCCCAGCAGGCTGAGACCTAAAGAGCTTGTGACACCCTGCCAGAACGCTTGGCGTCGCCCTTGCAATGCAGGCTGTTGCAGGATCCATCAGGGAGCCAGCAAACACGCTGCAGCTGTTCACATACAGTGTAAATCACACAAACTTGGTGTGCAGGCTGTTGGGCATCCAGCCGGGCGCTGAGCAGGCTGAGATCAAGAGTGGCTACCGCAAAAGGGCGCTCGAGGTCCACCCGGACGTCAGCAGTGCGCTTGACGCCAGCGAGCGCTTTGCAGAGATTAGCAATGCGTACGGTGAGAGGAGGTCTGCATGTTGCCGGCGGGCTGAGGTGGGCCTGGCTCTGGACAGATTACTGTGCTGGCACATTGGCAGAGCAAGGCCTTGCTGCCTCCATATCCTTGGCAGCATCATAGCATAAGCTGCCAAGATTACGGAGGCAGCAAGGCCTTGCTATGCTAAGGGTTCCAAGGCCTGCACAGACTCCATACCCCCAAATGACTTGCAGTGTAGTGTAGAGCACCAGGCTTGTGCACTGCAGACACTGATGCAGAGCAATATATCCTGTCGCAAACCGTTGAAGTGAGGTGTTCTGCAGCAATCAGACTTGATCAGCTTTACAGATGATGCAGTTTGGAGGGCATGCAGCAGCACACAGGCCAGCATCAGGCTTCATACTGACCATGATCAGCATTGTCACCCAACGTGCAACCACGCTCCGTGCTCTGCAGACACTCTGTCCGACCCAGTCTCGCGGCAGCTTTATGATGAATACGGGCCCGAGGGCATGCAGCGGCACCCTGGGGCGGCCTCAGGCCAAGGCAATGCACGGGAGGCCTGGGATGAGTTCAGGCCCTTCACCCGCACCAACAAGCACACCCAGGCACGGGACGCCGCCGGCAATGCTGCCGGCATAGATGGGGGTGCCAGGTGGGCTGTCTTTGGCGTGATCAACATGCCAACCTGCAGCCAGGAATTCAGCAGCTGCACTGCTGCTATGAGATGCCGCCAATGACTTTGCCAGGTGGGTCGCAGTGCTTTGACTCAGCATCAGCCAGAAAGCTGGGCTGGATGGTGTTGGTGTTTTCAGCAGATGGACTGAGCTGACATTGTGGACAGCAGGCCAAGTTTTGAGATGCTTGCACGTGCTCTTTGTGGTTGGGAGAGGCAGGGGAGGCTGCCAGCTGTAGTGCTGGCATGCCTGCCGGTGATGTTGCCGACAGGTTGGGCTGCAGTACAGGTGAGGGGTCCACTGCTTCTCTAGCGTTTGCCACGGGGCCTCGCCCCGCTCAATCCGCACCAGTAAGCATGCTCAGATGCGAATTGCCACCATGCTGCTGGCATGGATGATGCTGCTGTCGCCGATGGGGGCACTTATCTGGGATGCCAGTGGCCCATTGAACATGACGCAGTTGCAGCCGGCAGCCCTGCTGCTGTACTGATTGCCACCAATGAGGGTGACGGGTAGGCTGGCTTCCTGTTGCCAGGAGTGGTGCTGCACTGGAGACAATGTAAGATGTGCACACAGGTGCGATGTGGTAGAAAGAGGCACGGCAGGGATTGACGACGCTGTCCTTGGGGGAAGGCAGGCTACAGTGACAAGTTCTGGCTCAATTTAGAAGCAAGGTCAGCTGCAACAGGCAAACTCATTCTTTGAGTCAGAGTGTTCACAATCCATCCCCCTGCAGGCCGCAGTGACTAAGTTTCTGTGAGTCAGGCAGATCCCTCGATGATCACCCACCATGCCCTGCAGGCTGCCAGAGGCTGGCGATGTGGTGGAATACCCGCTGAGTGAGCACGTGCAGCGAGAGCTCATGGACGGGCGCACCCACGGAGTCGGCCTGCTGGTGGGTTGTCGCATTTGTTCTCTGGCTTAATATAGGGTTTTACCGCCCTTGCTTGACACCCAACATTGCATAGATCATGTGTGGTGGCACAAACGAGCACCGAAAGGCCTGGGCAACTGTGGTCAGAGCTCCACTGCTTGACGCTCTAGGCTTTTGCATATTTGGTCCTCTGTGCTTGAAGTGTGTCAGGACTGTGTGCTTGTTCTCTGCCAGGTGGGGCGCAACATGGACAGAGGGGACGCCAAGAAGCTGCCCCCCAGCGCGCTGCCCATGTGCGAGGTGGAGCCCCTGCGGCTGGAGGAGGAGGGGTCTGACAGGTCGGCAGCGGGTCTGTAGTTGTGCTTGCGGGCAGCCAGGGCTGTCCAGACCCTCCGCTTGTGCAGTTCCTTCAGGCAGATGTTGCTGGTGTCAGAGAACTGTACAATTGGAAGAATTGATGACTAAGCTGACCCCTCCCCGACCTGCAGGTGGATTCCTGATGAGCTGGGGGTTGCATCCTTTGCTGAGCTGTCCACCCTGAAAGTCATTCCTGTCTCAGGTTATGACCGGCGGCATGACGTCTGGTGTATCAATGCGCCCCTCTCTGAAGGCTGCGGCAGCCCTGAGCTGGTTGAGGAGATCATGGTCTGAGTTGAGCCTATTCAAAGTCACAATCTGGGCATGTTTCTTCTCACCTCAGCAAGGATGATGTGAACACATGCCACCCCACACAGAACTGTTACGACACCGAGCAGCACTTCTAAAGTGAACCAGTTGAAACACCAGTTCAAGGACAGCATTGTTGTTAGCAGCAGCATAGCTACTGAGCAGGACAAGTGAACAATGTGAATGCAGAGATGGTCTTCAATGGCAGCTTGCTGTCACTGACCGATGTATTTTGCAATACTGAGGGTGCAGGGCTGGGCAGTGCCAGTGATTCCAGCACTGGCAGATTGTGTACATGGGGGTGTTCGTTGCCTCATGGCTTGGGCATCCTGCAGTATGAGCAGTTCAAGAACTTAAATTCATCCTGAGCCTTTCAAGTGGTCAGTCACCAACTCTGGTGCTTTTGAGGACTGCAATGCACCAAAATTGTGGACAGCCCAGGCAGGCCAGGGCCTGAGAGGGCAACAAACGACTTTCTTGTGTTTTGCAGGCTGCCATGCAGGCCACTGCAGTCTCAGCACGCACTTACCTGGGCTCTGAGTCCATAGTGGGCAGGATCTCACCCAGCTTCTTGGCAATCTTTGTGTTGGGGATGATGCCATCTGTGTGCTGCAGCGCATTAGAAAAGCTTAGCAAAACATTGCAGCGGTCGTATGGAAGGCTTTGCCAGGGGATGATGCAAAGTGAAGCCTGAAGAGTTGTGGGCTGCATTCGTAGTAGGTAAAATTGCAGGTCAGGCACAGCCATGCTGCAGCATCAACTCTTTCTACAGATCCCACATCCTCGTGTCAGACCCGTCAGCACCATCTGTGGAGCCAAGCTGCCTTGCAGAGTGCATTCTTGCAGACATGTGCCCACCCAAGAGCACAGATGGTGAGGCTTGGTTCTCTGCAAAAAATTGAGGACTCACAGCGACATGCTGCAGCTGTCTTGCACAGATGGCTCCCTTGCCAGGCGAGCCATGTGCACTGCTACAACTTCTGGCAGACCCAACGTTAAAGCCCACGACAGCCCCATCAGGGTCTCTTGGCCAGCCCATGAGCCCTCGTCTGCCCTGTGGCCCCTCTGAGCCAGACACAAGCCTCTCAGCACTGCGCCCACCACGTGTGCTCACCTGGCCGGACATGAGCCCTGCCTCCCGAGACAGTTTTCGCCCCGAGCTCTCAAAGTGAGACTTGCCCTCCGCATGGGCTCCATCCCTCTCCTGCACGAGAAAGTGCAATGCAGTGCTGAGCATGTGGCTTGCTCAGTACTACATTCAGCTTCCCAGCATCCATTTTCAGCTGCAGAGCCAGACTGGGCAGGTGATGCCAAAGCAACACCTGAACTGGTCTCAGCTCAGGGCAGTAGGGCGGGACCCAGGCATGCAGCATACAGGGTTTGAGAGCGAATCTCGGGAACCCTGCGGCGTGGGTACGGGCCTACCTCATGCAGGGAGTCCTGGCGCCCCTTGCCAGCCTCCACGGATGGGTGCTGCGATCGGTTAGTCAGCAGGTACAGGGAAGCTCCAGCAAAGCCTGCACCAGATGAGTAGGCGAGCTGGGCACAGTGCGGTGCAGCATGTGGCTCTGCGAAGGTGGATGCCATGGTCCCTGTGGCAATGCCTGCAGGTGCAGGGAGCTCAGGGCTGCAGAAGGGGTGGCTCCTGGTGCCTTGCGCTGAGGGACTGCAAGCCAAACCCTAGCAATGCCTGCTGGACTCAGGGGAGGACAGAAGACTGCTGGCTGGCTGCAGAGGCAGTCAGAACAGGCATGCGGGGCTGAGCACCAGTCTGGCCATGCATCGTGCAGCAGCAGGAGGAGCCCTGTCACTGCAGCAGCATATGCAGAGCTGCGCACACCCAAGTGCGATTGCACTCTGCTGTGCAAGAGGCAGGATCTGGTTTAACTGCGCACAGTAGCTGCACACATGCAGCGGCCCTCCTGTCCTGTCATCACAGCATTGCCCTTGGTGATATGCTATCCCAAGTGCCACAACAATGTGGGCCCGTCAGGCCTCAAAGTGTGGGGCAGCTCACATATGCCTGGGCAACATCTGCAGGCACTCCCTGCGTCCCTGCACATTGCCCTGCACATTGCACATTGCACATTGCCCCCTTCTGTATCCCTCACCAGGCCCGCGGCTGAAGATGTGCACATCGCCACATGACGTCCAGACATGCACACCGGTCCTGGGCCGCCTCACCTGCCCCGACCATGAAGTAGAGTGGCACCCGCTTGCTCTGGAACCAGCGTGCGCCAGTGGACACGCTCCTGGCCTTGCTGGTGTGCCCTGGCTCCCCCTCCGCCATTGACTCCTTCACCTACAGCAACACGATGAGTGTCAGGGCACAACACTTGCGAGTCCCCAAAAAGTGCCCCACCCTTGAACCTGCACCTGGCCCACTAAACAGCCACAGTTGCCTCCACCTGCAGCAGTATCAGGCCTACACCTCAGCTCTGCAGCCTCTGCAGCTGGGGCAGACTCACGGGTCAGCCCCTCCTCCTGAGACTGCTTCACCCGCACCAGGGTGGCAGCACATTCCACAGCTTCATATGCATCATATGAGGAGAATATGTGAACGATGCGCAGGAGCTCTGTAGGCTGGCTGGCAGGCCCCAGCGGCACAGCCCAGCTCAGGGGCGGTCTCTCATCCTAACTTAGCGGAGCCAGCCTGCAGGCGGCAGACCCTGGAACAGCCTGTCTGCGGGCTCCCAGATGCTGCTGCAGCAATCACACCGAGGCCAGTGACACCCAGTGCTGCACCAGCCAGCAAACAGCCCGCCCACTCACAACAGTCATGCACACAAGCTACCAACGCTGTAAATTGCCTGCACCAACAAACGCTGGCGCGCAGCCTGTTGGGGCCCAACATGGCGGTGCAGGCCAGCTCACACTGCCATCAGCAGCCTGAGCCTGGGAGCTGTTTGCAGGAGGCAGTTCAAGCCCTCTCAGCTCCAGTACCAGCCTGGCGGCAGAGGCCTGTGCCTTCATGTGGCAAGCCCTTGACCGACATCAAACTTGCAGGTGTGGGCCGCAGTGCTGTCAGGCAGGCTTGCAGGCCACAAGCAGGCACCTGGCTGCGCTGTCAACATGTGTCAGCCCAGGCATGCATTCCCAACTGGAAACATGTTGCGAGAAGCAATAATGTGCACTCCCCCCAGCCAAGCTGAGTCCATGATCCAGGCCGCATGCATTGCAGCAGGCCCTGTTCCTTTACTCCAATGAGAGCTGACAGGGCATTTGACTCGGTTGAGGACCACGCAGCTCGGCTCAATGCTGATGAGCCGCATAGGCTCACCTGCGTCAAGCAGCACAGAGCACATCATCCTGGTTTCTCTTACTGCCGCCCATGGAAGCTGGTCATTCCAGCCACGTCTCACCTTGTTTGTGATGCTTGGCCTAGACATCTTTGCGTGGGTTGCTCAAGTCCTGCCAGGTGGTCAGCAAAAGCTCGGAATGTTTGCCAGATGTGTGCTAGACAGCAAATCGAATTTGCCCAAACTAGCTCCCTGCCTAGGCGTCACGTACGGAGCAACCTGGCTTCCCAAGAATGGGCCAGAATCCGGCCGTCCGCCATGCGGAAGTGATGCTGCTCTCACAAAGGTGGCTGCGGACCTGGTTGCTGTGCAAGGCACACTGCCGGGGACTGCTGTGTAGAGAGATGGCCATGAACAGATTTGGAGGTCTGCAAGACATGGGCAGCGCGGCACCTATGCACTTCATCCTCGATACTGCTGACCTGCAGATGCGGCAGGTCCTGCCCGCCTTTACAGGCTTGGACAGGGGCTAGCGCCCTGTCTGCACAAACAGCCTGCGCAGCTTGAAGCCTCTGCTGTTCCCCAGGTTTGCTTGCAGGGAATAGGCTGTGCTAGGACCCCGCATGTCTGTTTGCAACCTTAGTGGCATCCTGGCAGTCACTGAGTGCCGCATCACGACAGGATGAAGTGTTCTGACCATTCAACCTGCATTCTCCTGCAACAGTCATTGTGCTCAAGCTTTTCTGCCCTCTTGAGGTATTTGCTTGAGCCTGATTCCAGTTAGAAGACTCTGCACAAATCCACCACCCACCCCTGCACACATCCCATGCACTCCAGTGTTCACTTCTCCAGACACTGAAGCCGGGCTTGCAGCTCGTGTCCTCTGCCACATTCCCAGCAGGACTTGGCAGAGATCGACTGGATGTCCAGATGACCCCACAAGTCCCTACCAGCTCGCCAGCTGATGTGTAGCTGTAGTTCCCGCTGCCGAGACTCGATGAGCCCTGCTGAAGACCCTGGAGGTCACTTCCACAGGAACCGATAGAAATCGTTGAAAGCCCGACGGGATTCCATATGAGCTTGGTGCCCGCCTTGAGCAAAAATTGTAGATTTGACCCCGCAGGGACGGCCGGATTCTGGCCCATTCTTGGGAAGCCAGGTTGCTCCGTACGTGGCGTCAGGACGGTCGCATGTCGCAGCATGCCGCCCGTCAGGGCAGCAAAATGGTCTCAAAGGAGGGCCTGCCGCTGGCAATTGCAGTTGGAGGAGCAGGCCTTCTGGCTATTGGCATGGCTGTCAGGCATATTGTGGCAGATCCAGTGAGCCCAGCTGCAGCACAGACGACTGCCATGCATGCTGCCTTGCTGACAATGGACTTCTGCAAGCATCACGTAGCTTGTGCAAAGGGCTCCTGTCTTCTGTAGGATGTGATGGCTACAAAGCAGTCTCGCCTTGAGGAACCTGATGAGCAGAAAGGCCAGGCTTACAGGGACAACCCTGTGCGCAAGTGAGAGTCACACCAGCTGTGCAGTGCATATTGCATACATGCTGCATCTGCCTTTGCCAGCTGGGCTCTTTGTAGTTGCATGGCCCGTGATGGAGTCCTGCGTTTTGCTGCTGCTTGAAGCTGGTCCATTGCTGCTGCAGGACCATGGCCTATGTAAGGCATGAAAAGCCTGAGGCAGACTGAGTCTCTGGGTATGTACCCGTCAGAGCAGCATGCCAGTAGCCTGGCCTCAGAACACCACCAAACCCAGCAAATGAGTAAGTAGAATGGATGAGCCCTCCTGCTCACTGTTTCCCTGGCAATTACCAGGATCGTGTAGATCAGACACCGCTCAATTTTGCTCGATGAGTCCTGTATACAGCTGAGCATCTGAAAAACATTTCAAACGGAGTTGTAAAGTTTGCATGAGGCCAGCTTCCCAAGAAAATATCACGTCATTGCCTCAAAGGCTTCAGCCAGGATTCCACCTTCACGCAGCAAAGCTTCACAAGGCAGCAGAACCGCCTTTCTCACAGTTGGTGGACTGATCGCCCTTGCCCTGCTGACGTTCCTCGGACTCAAGCTCAGCTCCTCATCACCTTCTCCCCAAGCCATGGCCACCATGACGCAGAGCAACCCCAAGACCTTCGTGGACGATCTCATCAAGTGAGTGTCAAGGCGTAGCCGCTGGTAATGCCTGATCTGCCACTGATCCCCACGCTCAATTTGCCCTGTCTCCCTGCAGGCAATCCCCTGTGCTGGTGATCTCAAAGTCCTATTGCCCCTACTGCAAGAAGTAAGCGCTGGCTTCCGTCTGGCTGTCATGCTCAGGCGCCTGCTCACTGACAGGTGTGTCTTTGAACTGGCAGGGCCAAGGCTGCCCTGGCCGAGGTGGTTCCACAGAACGATATTGTGGTAGTCGAGGTGAGCTTATGTGTGCACTGGCCGGCATCCATCTGCACGTGGCAGCTTCTTGGTCGATCTCAGCATCACAGCAGGTAGACAAGCCCAGCCTTGCCAGCTTCCTCCCCAAGTGTGCCCGCTGCTGCATGCTCAGTCTGCCGTGGGTGCCACCTGCTGCATGGGGTGATACTTCAGCACCGCCAGTTGCTTGACTGAGCTTGAAAACTCACCTGTGGACTTGCAGCTGGACCAGAGGCAGGACGGCGACGCCATCCAGGATTACATGCAGGAGAAGACAGGAGCCAGGTGCATGGGTGTGAAGTAGTGCCAAAGCGCAATGCTGGGCTGCTTCCTCACAGCGCAGGGCTGCCCTGGCGTTGTCTGAGCTGCTCTCCCTGCAGCATGTGTTGCTCAAACAGGCTGCTAAGCTGTCAGGCAGCAGCAGCGCCTTCCGCATGGTGTCCTGCCTGAGTTGCTGTGCTTGCTGAGACCACAGTTGCCTGTCGCTCAACAGGAGTGTTTGCCTGATACACTGGCTGTGCCGTCCACGGCAATGACCTTTGTGTGCACTGCCGATGAGCCAGGTTGGCCAGGCAGCACCACACCACGTCATGCTCTCACTGTGGCTAAACATGCTTGCTGCAGGTCTGTCCCCCGCGTTTTTGTCAAGGGTGAGTTTCCCTTTGGGCCATCCTATGTTAGATTACAGGGAGCTGCGGTGGTCAGTCTGTCTGTAACTGAGGGTTTCTGGCGTCTGCAGGCAAGTTTCTTGGCGGAGGAGATGACACTGTTGCCAAGGTGAGCCAGAAAGCCATGTGACTTCATAGGCAAGGTGCTTACAATGATTCATCTCAAAATGTTGCATCTTGTGGTACAGGTTCAGAGCGGGGAGCTGAAGAATCTGTTGGCCTGAGAGGAAGCCAGAATTGTCTACACTGATGCGTCTAAAATCATACAGGAAGCTTGAAAAGTGGGAAGCCAAGACACCTCTTGAACGCAGCATCTCTCATCTCTCTCGGGGTCTGCCAAGCTGGCTCTGTTTCACTGGAGTGGTCTTTTGTTCGCCTGCTTCTGCTGTAGCTCCCAGTGCTTGATGGCCTTACACCACAGGGCTTTCTGAGCTGCGTTCATGTGGGCGGGAGCTGCTGGCTGCCTTCGTGTCTCAGTTGATGCCGTGGCGGTACCAGTCCATGACTTTAAGGCTACAGAGGGAGGTGGTCTGATGTCTGGCAGGATGCACGAATGGGCCTGGGACTGGAGGGACATGGCTTTGCGCAGCATGCGATTATTCTGCGCTCCTCTGCAGGAAGCAGGGACATGCCATTGCCCTGGCCAGCTGGTCCTTAACACGTGATTGTGCAAGGGCTGATGAGTGCTAAAATGCTACACGCTGCCTAATCCTGGAGCAAGCAGGCACCTGGGGGCAGGGTGACGGCTGTTTGCACTGCATGCTTGCACAGGCAGTCCTTGCAGACACACAGGCTTGAGCTGGTCTCTGCAGCTGATGCTCACAAGTACACCAGTGCAGATGCCACACCACGCTTTGTGGATATGGGGCCACGTTGAGCATATGTTAAGAGGCAGCTGCCACAGACGCACCTCATGGAACCTCCTGAGCTTGTGCAGGACACAAGAGACAGCGTGTCATCAGAAGCTGCCTGCCTCTCAGGTGCCCAGTGTGCACCGTCTGACATAGACCTGTGAACATGATGCCGACCTGCGGCAGCCCTTTGCGCCGTCCTGCAGCAGCACAGTCACTTTGGAACTCTGCAGAGTGCTGCAGCACAGCCCCACAGAGGAAAGGACGAGGTGCAGGGCATCACAGCAGCATCAATATGCTTGCTGTATCAATCTGTACCTCCAGAGTCACAACTGTTAAACAGGCTGAAAGCACTGCTGACGTGACACTAGGTAGTTTTAGCAGAGCTATCTTGATCTAAATAGTTTTGGAAAGCATTTTGTTTGTAGCTCACCCGTCAGGCATGCTCAGCAGGCTTCCAGGCGACCCCAGTGCTGGCAGGCTGTCGACAGTCGAGCGCTCCAGGCTGTGCATGCACACAGCGGCAGAAGGAAATTGGCTATGCAGCTTCAGCTGATCATGCCCTCAAGTCATGTCTAGCAAGACTGTTAGTGCGACACAACTGCACCTTGCGGAGGTGCGAGCTGTATGCACGCAGCACTCACTGATGCCGTGCAGACTTGACCGGTCAGGGACACTGGACAAGGGCCTGACAGTAAGGCGCAGCAGGGATGATGTGTAGCAGCTCAGCAAGCCAGCGGCTGCCTCAGACTGACCGATAATCAGCCTTCAAGCGCCGCTGCTGCCCCAACACGGGTAGATTGAGTAGCTGCAAGGACTGGCAGCAGGCGTCATGCAGAGCTTACCAGCGGCTAGCACCCCATCCGGCTTCCAGGTTGTCAGCCTGCCAGTGCTGCCTCAGAGAGAGCCCAATCACAACGTTGTGCTGGGCGGCAGAGGTCACTCACTTCCCAGCCACCTCACCTGGCTTGTGTGCTGTCAGCCTGCCAGCACTGCCCCAGAGGGGGCCAGATGCGCAGCGGCGCTGGTGACTGCAGTAGCGCCAGGGACTAAGTGCATGCCCTCAACCACACACCAGCATGCAGAGCTATCACCCTGCAAGCGCTGCTGCACTCCATGTAGGGACCGGGCATGGGCCGCACAGTGGCGCCGTGGATCACCCACACCCCCTGAGCAGCTCACCTGGCTTCCCTGCTGTCAGCCTGCAAGCGCTGCCCTAGGGAAGGTCGACTGTGCGGCTGTGCTGGTGGCTGCAGTGGCGCCCTGTCCCCCACCTGAGCCTGCAGCCTGGCCAGCCGCACCGCCGGGTCCTGCAGAGCATCTTTGGCTGTGCTCGCTTTCAAAGGGCGACCTGTTCCATCTCGCAGTGCTTCCATGGCAGGGCGACCCACTCAGTCTGGGCGCATGCGACAAGTTGCACCCCTGAGCAGGCAGCGCTCCAGTCAGTGACTGGTTGCCAGTCCTTGTGTCTTGGACCCAGATGGCAATCAGCAGGCTGATCAAACCCCTCAGCTGAGCCTGCCACACAAGCGGAAGCATGGGCAGGCCCAGGTGACCAGCTTGCAAGCCTTGCTTGTGCTGCTGCTCTTCTCCTTCAGCTGCTCTTCAGAAGTTCGGAGGCTGCCATTGCCGGCAATCAGCAGCCCCTTTTATACACAGTCACAGCCACCTGGACATCTTCCCAGAGACCACTGGGGCCTGCAAGCAACCACCTGCTGACCTGCATGCGAGCCTTGATCTTGCCGGAGCTCTTCTGCTTCAGCTGGCGCTGCCGTGACTTGAATATGGACTCTGCCACGGCAAAGTCCTTCACGTGCCACTCCGCCATCAGCTGCTCAATCATGGCCTGCAAGTGCATTGAAGCAACTTCTTGAGCCGATCAGAGCCTGCCCTGCCAGCTAGGCTCCTGCAGTTATTGTACTTGTGGCACATCGTAGGCTGGGCAGGCCTAATATTCCATTCCTGAATTGGAAGCTGTCAGCAAGGACGTGCAACCTTATGTCTCCCTTGCTAAGAGCAAGAAGAGCTTGTTGTGCACTGTAAGCCCGTTCCTGC
Organism: Asterochloris erici; assembly: GCA_019693375.1. Classification (NCBI taxonomy): domain Eukaryota; kingdom Viridiplantae; phylum Chlorophyta; class Trebouxiophyceae; order Trebouxiales; family Trebouxiaceae; genus Asterochloris; species Asterochloris erici. The sequence continues at coordinate 313,462 of JAAMXJ010000139.1, read as the reverse complement.
ATACTTGGCAGAGGTCCTGCTGCTCCACAATTTGCATGAGTGCAGGCTGGCACTTTCATAGCCTTTCCAGCCAGGCTGGATCTGTGGTGTTGGCATCTCTCTGGAAAGCAGGAAGACACGCTGGGTCATGGTACCCCTGCAGGTGTGACTGCTGAGGCGGGCGGAAGGCTGACAACAGCCTCAGGCTGCCAGAGGGTCCAGCTGTGTTGCTCCTCAGCTGCAAGATCAGGGGCTGCCCTGCCCTGCCAGGGCAGCAACAAGCTGAGATCGTCATGGTCTACCCTGCCTGAGCTGCTCCTCGAGGTGTGTTCCTTAACAATCTGCTAGCTGCAGCTGCATTTGTGTTTGAGTCTAACAGCATGTCGGCATCCGGTATCATCCCAGACGCTGGCCAGACCCTCCATGCGGCCAGGCCCACCTCACCCTGATACCCTGCATGAAGCACTGATCCACATGCTGCCGCCGCGCTGTGTTACAGAAGCAACCCTTGAGCCTGGTTCATTTGAGGCTTGAAACTCTTGCTGGCACAGTGGTCCTCTCTGTCTTGAGACACCTGTGCCCGCAGAAGCTCGCTGCCTGAGCCCCTTGCTTGTGCCCAGCGGCAGATGGCCGCCCCACCTGATACTTGGCACCCTTGCCAGCAGGCTGGGTCCGCGCGCTGTCCTGAGTTGCCTCTCCCTGAAGCTCACTGCCCATCCAGCTTGCCTCGGCTTGCGCTTCCGCAGATGGGCCAGCGGACAGCTGTCCGCGACTGACCAGCTCTTGCAGTGCAGGCGGCTGCACAACACATCCCCCTGCTGGAGCCAAGGGCTCCAGGCCACCTGCATGGCAGGCAGTGTCCCATTGTTGCTGCTGGGGGTCAACTTCAGGAACAAAGTGGCACTGCTAGCTGAAAAGGTGGGGTTGTGAACCGTGAGCAGCATGTGTCGTCAAGGCTCTGGCTGCACTGTGTCCACACTGCCAGAAGGAAAGGCGCCAGCCACATGCAGGAGTGGCCTGCCCTCTGCTGGGCTGTCACATGCCACCAAGGAGCCTGTCAGGACACAGTGCAGCACGCTGCACCCCTGCAAGGCCACCTGCTGCCACTGATTTGCTGCCTGCATCAACCTGCACAATTTGTGCTGCATCAGCCGCAAGACATTGGACCCACCTGCTGCCGCTGTGGACAGAAGATTGGAGCATTGAGGTGTACCCTGGAGCGCACCTCCTGTCGCTGCTGAGCTCCTGTGGGCCCAGGCCCCGGTACTGGATGCGGCGGCCCAGGCAGTGCCACGCTCCCCAGGTGCATCAGGCAGGAGCCCTCTGAGCCCTTGATCTGGCCTAGCGCCGGGGGCTCTGCCAGCCAGCCCATGTCCGGGGCCGGCCCAAACCCACCCCACCTGCGTGCTCCTGGCAGCACCCTCTTGCGTGGCGTGCAAGTGATCCTGCAGGGCCACATCTGCCAGGCCAGGCCCCACACCTGCCGGGCCAAACGCCTGCAGGCGCTGCTGTTGGGGCAGAGCTGCCGTGCCAGGCCCCAGCACTGCCTCCGTGGGCAGCGACTGCAGGAAGGCTGTCAGGGAGGGGTCCAGGTCCATGGCCGGGTCTGAGTCCCCATCGTCGTCCTGCGCCTGGGCAGCCGCTCGTGCGTTCTGCAGGCGGCGACGTATCCGCAGACCTCGCGCTGCAGCCTGCGAGCACAATCTGGGGTGGTGAGGCAGCATGGACCCAAGAGTGACAGAGGCAGCGCTGCAGTCACGGGCCCCATGCAGGAGCCTGCATGGATAGCTTGGGATTGGGCAGCTGCAGGAGCTTCGCATAGGCAGCGCTGCACCCAAAGACCAGAACCCGCGCTGCAGCCTGCATGCATGTTATTGGGTGTTTCAAGGCTGCAACCAGATGCAGGCAGCCCAGAGTCTGGGCATGGAAACAGAGACAGGCAGCAATCTTTGGGTGGCATGGGCAGCAGGGCAATCACAGACCCCGCACTGCAGCTTGCAAGCAGAAGTTGATGCTGGCCAGTCTGCACGCACACGGAGCAACTGGCCACCTCAGGCCTGGAAAGCAAGACCATATGCTGCAGCCTGCAAGACGAGGCGGGCATCATGTTCTGCCAACAGGCTGATCATCATAGCTGGACTCCCACGCTACAGGGGTATCAAACCAGTGCAACCCGCAGCCACGCACAGCAGCTTGCACCCAGAACAGAGTGGGAGCTGTGCAAGAAGGACCACAGACGGCAAGCACTCTTTGAGGGCATGCGCGGCAACCTTCAAGGCCCCTGGCATGAACAGGCAGAGCAGGCAGTCTGCAACACAGACTCTTGAGCGCCATTTCCTCCCAATGTGAGGGGCACAGCATCAACCAAGCTGACCTGGATCACTGTGGCTGCAGCTGACTGCCGTGCTAGTTGCCTAGCGGCAGCTTGCTGCCTGCGGCGAACCAGATCTGCACTGAGCCGCCCTGTGTGTCCGCGCCAATGGGCCTGTAGGCATGGACGAGGTAACTTTGGCAAGGGTTGGGCAGGCTGCCCGCAGTGCTGCAGAGCGGACAGGGTCAAATTGTGAATGACCACCGGTCTTGCAAGACCCAGAGACAGACGCAACACTTGCCCAGGTCAGCCAGATGGCATTGCAGATGCAGTCCTGTGCTTGCCAGCCTTTGCCTGTGGGGAGCCCACCTACATAAGCCGTGAGTCAAAGTCATGAGTGCAGGAGATTGGCGGCTCAACACAGCCGGGCAGGGGGAGGTCACTGTTGCGTTGTGGACTTGAAGCCACCAGTGCAGCAGATAAGCAGCTCATGTCAGAGGGAGTGCACATCTGCGGGTCTGTACCGGGACCAGCAGTGCAGGACAAATGGCCTCACGGCAGCAGGGCAGAAGGAGTCCAGACTTGGGCTAACGCTGTGGGTGGACACCAACAAAGACTCACCTGGATGAAGGTGGCTGCGCGGTGCCTTGCTCGGCGCTGCTGCTGGCTCCGCTCTGCAGCTGCAGCCTGTCGAGCCTGCCTGCCCCTCCAGTGAGCCTGGATGACAGCTGCCCTGTGCCCCAGCAGGGTGTGTAGAGTCGCCTGGTGCGCCTCTGACCAGGAAAGGTGCCCCTGCAGGCAGCGCAGGAACAGGGTTGGCACAGGCGGTACCCCTTCAGCACATGCCAAATCGTCTGGTACGCCTCTGAGCTGCCCTTGCAAGTGGCAAGCATGGGCGATGAACAGGACTTGCTGAGGCATGAACCAGTTGCCAGGGGTTTGAGCCCCACTGCACTGCAACTCAGCACCTGCAGCAAAATGCCACCCATGCAGATGTCCTGCACAGCTTTCATGATGGTACAAAGGGGCTGCTCGTGCAAGGAAGGGGCGGGGGAGCCCGGGGGGGTGGGGGGCAAGGGGTACAGACAGCCATGTTCGAGATCTGCTCGAGTATATGCAACATAGCAGGCAGTCCAGGACATGCAGTGCTGGTGCACACCTGAACTCGTCACAGGAGCCTCCCTTGAGCTGCACACGCAGAGCAGCATGCCCGATTGAGGATGATCCAGTGCGGTTGCCAATCAGGCAGCCTGACACAGGGTGAATAGGAGGTGCGCACCTGGGACTCCTTGCAGGAGCCCCCCTTGAGCTGCTGCCAGCACAGGCGCCGGAACAGCGTCCTCCACTGGCTGCACTGCTGCTTGGCCACGCTGCTGTCAGCGCTCTGCTGCTGCAGCCAGGCCTCCTGGGACTGCCGGTCCCCTGCACACAACCTCATCAGAGTCAGGCAGCCTCTGCTGCCTGCAGGCCAGATTCCTGCCTGCGTTTGGCTGCTGCAGCCAGGCGCCCTGGAAAGAGCCCTTCCAAGCTTCACTCCTAGCAGGCCCTTCTGCCAGGCTGCACAGCTGCCGAGGATACTGTCTCCTGGCTGGCATGCACAGGGACTGCCATGGGCTCGGCACTGCTGTCATGCCTGGTCAGGCATGCAGAGGCAGGGTCACAGAGCCACAGATCGCCCACGCGCTCTCCCGCCACCAGGCTGGTGGTCGCCACTGCTTCTGGGAGGTGCTATGCTCAGCAGACTGTCACTTTGCCTGCAAGGGCCCACTGCAACTTCAGGCTCTCCAGCCGACAGGCAGGCTTGCCTCCCAGGGCTATCCCAGCCAAAACGTTCCTCAGGATGGCCTCAGGGCCGCAACCCGCACCTCATCCATGCATGAGCTCTTACAAGTGCCACAGGTGGCTGCAGGAACACTGCACCAAATGCCAACAGGGCATACCTGACAAGGCCCTCAAAGCCAGCTCGCTGGCCTGCTGCAGGCCGCCAACAACCTCCACAACCCTCCGCAGACCCTGCCACGCCTGCGCGGGGGCGTGCGTGCGGAGCCTGCGGGTCAGTCCCCGCCCCGCCTGGCCCCTGACAGCCTGCAGCGCCCGCATCAGCTGCTGCTGCCTGCCCATGACGGCGTGGCTCCATGTCACATGCTCCCAGGCTGCCACCTCTGCAGCTGTCCCTGCCATGGCCCCTGCACTGCTCAGTTCAAGGGAGCAGCTGGCAGCATGCACCGCACTGACCAAGGCGGCCTGCATGGCGTCATTGCTCTCAGGCCCTTGCTCCTGCATGCGGCAGAGTCAATCAATTCAGACCTCAGCTTTCTGGGTGCCGTGCCAAGCATGTGCAGATTCAGGTGGCATTTGCACCCAAATGATCACCATGAGGCAGTGGCAGGGCCTAGCAAACATTTCTAGGCAGCTGCACCTTGATATGCTGAGAGCTCACTCAGAGTCACATGACCCAGTAGCGGGCTTGACATTAGCTCAAAATGCATCAGGGCTCGCATACTTGTGGCCAAGCGCCCCTCAATTTGCTGTGGCACCCCTCAAATCCATGTTACCCAATAGTGGTGGTGTTTCGCAGCAGAGTGAAGCCATTCAAGCCAGCTCTGCTGGCACCCAGCAAGAGAGCCCACAGCACAACAGAGCTCCCTCCCCTGTCAGCTGGGTTCTGCCTGAGGACAACATTTCAATGACAAGCAATCACTGCTCTGCTGCACGCATGCCAGTCTGGCCTGCTCTGCTGGCAGGCACAGCATCAGTGCAGATACAAGCGGGGTGCATGTGCAGCCAGCCCCATTGTTAACCAGCAAGATAACAATGCAGCTGACCTCTGCACGGTTCCCCTGGTCCAATGGCAGCTCGGAGCGCAGAGCATGGCCTAGTCTGACATGCCCCATCGGCATGTGCAGCTCTTGAGGAACAGCATGCTCCCCAGCCGCTGGCCCAGCCTGAGCAGAGTCGGGGCAATGAGGTCAGCAATGGCGAGCGTGCTGGTGGGAAGGCAGCGCATGTGCTGCAGTTTTGCGCAGATGACACTGCTCAGCAACATCTGCAGAGGAAGGCAGCCCCGGACTGCCATACAGAGCTGGCTGCAGTTCTCAGCAAAGCTGCCGTGGGAGCTGCGATGGGGGCTTTTTGCCTAAGAATGCCACCAGTCGCAGGCGGGCACAAAGTGAAAAGCTGTAAAGAGTAGCTAAGCCCACCTCAGGCGCGTCAGCCTGGCGGACGGTGGGGTGCATCTCCATCAAAGGTGGGGGCAGGCCCAACGCAGGGCCACCTCGTTGTAACGAGCGCCCCGTGTGGGCCCCCTGCGTGGCAGCCTGCCTCTGCATGTGCGCAGCAGGGGCGATCTGCAGTGGCTGGGCGCTTGCCAGCGGCGGCCAGGGCTGCTGCTGCCCTGGCTGGACTGCCTGCAAGTGGGGGCATGGCTTGATCTCTGTGCACTGGTGGGCATGTGGTGCAGGTGAGGCGGGCAGATCATGCATCATGATATGAGAAGCTGCCAGCACAGACGCCTGCTCCATGCGCGGCAGCAGCCACTGCACGTGCTGCTTGCCCCAGACATGCACATGCCTGTGCGGATCATGTCTGACACTGAGAACCCACCTGCACAAAGGCGTGCTCCGTCCATGGCAGCAGCCTCTGCACATGCTGGCTGTACCCATCTTCGTGCTCCACAGGGTTATCTGTCAGCCTCAGCTGCCTGAGCTCCAGCAGGGGGCTCAGATTGTCCAGCTGAGCCAGAGTGGCCAGCTCATTGAAGGAGAGGTCCAGGGAGGTGAGGCTGGGCAGGCCGTGCATGGGCGACAGCGAGGCAATCTCGTTGTCCTGCAGCTTGAGCGTCTGCAGGTGGGGCAGGTAGGGCAGGTTGGGGAGGTGCTGGATCCTGCAGGCAGGCAGGGCGCCCGCATATCAGCAGGGATGTCTGCTATGGTGTTGACGCAAAGTTTTGATTTGTTTGTGTTACTGCCTGCAGGCTGGGGGTGACACGCTGGCTTCATCAGCCTCCCACTTGAGCATCTGCAGGTGATACAGGCTGGGCAGGCGACTCAATCCTGCAGGAATGACATGTTCTGCACCTTCTTGCAGGTGCCGAGATCCTGCAGGAGGGTGACTGGCGTTGGAAGGGAAAGCAGCCAGGAATGGGTGCAGGCCGAGCGTGTGAGGAGCTGTCCAGAGCCTGGGTGACTGCTCAGGTTCCACCCGACCAGACAGCAACCCCAAGTTGTTGCTGCAGGCCCTTGGCCAAGTCCGGCTGCTGCAAGAATTGCACAGCCTCGATGGACATCCAGTGTGCATACATGTTGTGGCAGCACACAAGCTGCCCCAAATGAGGCCCAGAAAGGCCTCGCACCCAGCACTGTGCATTGTCGAAGACAACTTCAGCTGTGACACAGAGGGCAGGTCAGCGCCACAGAGCAGCACGTGAAGGTGCTGTATGCAGCTGCAACCATCTGCTCATACTGAGAAGCAATGCACCCAAAGCAGGTCAGCTGTGGCTGCAGCAGCAGCCTTAACATCTCAGATTTGTAGGGGAATGCGGCAATGTCTTAGAAGGTACATCAGATATGGGCAGGCAGCCCGCGCGCACCTGTTGCAGGACAAGTTGAGGTGCTGCAGCAGCACACAGTCCAGCGTCGTGGGGAAGGCGGCGATGCGGTTGTGCGCAGCCGACAGGTGCACCAGCAGGGGGCACCCCTGCAGGCCCTGCAGCGAGTACAGCTCGTTGTCGTCCACGTCCAGCTCCTGCAGCGCGTTCAGGGCCAGGGCAGGTGCTCCCAGGGGCCCCTGCTGCCCCTGCGGGCTGCCTGCCTGCGGGGGCTTGCCCAAGTGTGGGCCATCGGCCTGCACAGCAACTGCTAGTGCCTGCTGCTGCTCTTCAAGCATCCCTGCCTGGGAGGGCCTCCTGGCAGCGCAGCAGGACCGCGAGCTGCCCCCTGACTCCTCAGACAGGGCATGGGCACCATGCTCAGGGGGCCGCTTTGCAGCCTGGCCCTGCGGCCTGTCAGCTGGTGCTTCACAGCTCCAGTGAGAAGGCTCAGGGCCCGCAGGCAGGGAGCTCGGCGCAGCAAACAGGCCTTCCAATGTGGCGAGCTTATTGTGGGCCAGCTCCAGGGTGCACAGGGCCGAGCAGCGGCTCAGGTGGCCGCCCAGGCTGCTGATGCTGTTGCGGGCCAAGCGCAGGACTGTCAGGCGGGACAGGGAAGACAGGCGGCCTAGGCTGCTGAGGCAGTTGTCAGTCAGGTCTAGGCTCCTGCAGGGCAGCCAGAGGGTGACTTGGGGGAATGCGCTCACTGTCTACAGCTGGTTCCTGCAGCTTGTGCCATTCACAAGTGGATGCAGCTGAGAGGTGAGCAGGCGCTGACAGTCAGGTTGCCCATGCATCATGCATCAGCCACACACTGTTGCCAAGTTGCAGACCAGATGCTGCAGGAACGTGTTTGGGGCAGACCTGAGCGACGTCAAGTTTTCCAGGCCTCGTAGGCATGTGATCTTGTTGTGGGCGACGCGCAGCTTGACCAGCTGCGAGCAGCCTGCTAAGCCTGCAGTCAGCAGAGAGCATATGTGGCAGGTATGTGCCAGCGCTGCAAGCTTTGAAGCACACTGCGCGGCCTCACAGAGACTTTTGAGGCACACCGAGAAGACTTGCAGCTGCAAGGCTTGTTGCATGCCATGCACAACAAGCCTGAGGGATGCCTTTCAAGTAAGTCTGGTGTGCTATGACCCATCAGGGCCTGCACATCAGCATGTACTCTAGCATGGGGGCTTACTGCAACAGCGACTGGTCTCTATCGTGTGCCAGATCAACCAGCTGGCTAAATTGTACAGTGGCGTATAAGCAGCCTGTCTCGCCATGCAAGTCCTTGACCCCAGCGAGGGCTAGACTACCCACCATGCAAGTCAGATAGCTGGTTGGCACCAGCTTGCAGGGCCAGCAGCCCCGGATGGGCCCTGTCCAAGCCGGCCAGACTGCTCAGCCTCTCCAGCTCCAGGTGGAGGGCCCCACTGACGCCTGCCTCGACATGCTTGGCCGGCGCTTGCAGCAGGCTAGCGCTCAGCGTCAGGGTGCCGCCCATGCTGTTGGCCCCCTTGCGCAGCAGCCTCACTGCCTCTGCAGGGGCCCGTGTCTGGTTGGGTCAGGGCGTGCCATCGGTGCATTTGACCAGGCAGGGGCAGCAGCCTGACAACATCTGCCAGCCAGTGGGACCTTTCGTTGACGGTCAGGCAACATCATGCTGTCAGCACAGCAGGCACTGGAGTTGAAGAATCAAGCTGAAGCAATCTGGCATGAGATTGGATGCCGCTACCAGCAGGCTGACTGCGCTTGCAGCGCCTGCCATGCAGCATGTCAAGCTGCCGGCTAACAACCAGTGCATGCGAGGACACCAGCCCATTTTAGTCAAGACCAGGGGGCAAGTCTGCACCTGAGGAGTGGCCAAACACATGCTGCGGCCGCGGCAGGCCTGAAGCATGCAGCTCGCTGACAGTGGCTGGCCTGCAGCCAGCACCACCCGCCCCTGTCTGCCATGCCTCCCTCTGCTGCTGTTGCGCAGCCATTGCCACCGGCTGCGGCCAGGCCGCCCTGCGGTCGCTCAGTGCCACAGCAGCATGAGGGGCTGCGCAGCTCAGAAGGCCAGCAGCACCGCCAGGGCTGCTAATTGGCTGTGCACGGCAAGCTGCGACGCTGGTACTGCGCCCTGCCTCCGCTTTGCACCAGCCTGCACCGCTCTCCTGTGCAGGCTGCTGACTGATTGGAGGGCCAGCCTGCCAGGCCCTCAGGCTGTCTGCTGGCTGCTCCAGCAGCACAGGCGTGGCACACGCCACCAGCTGCGCCTCAGCAGCGTGCGCCTGCTTGACATGGCCCAGCAGCAGCGCCAGGGCCAGGGTCAGCTGGCGACCAAGCCCCAGCATGCCAGTGGTGGCCACTGCCACCTGCAGCTGCCCTAGAATCCGCATCGCACCTGCGGGAGCGCGGCCTGCTGCCACACACTGCAGCGTGGCGGTATCCAGCCAGGCCCACAGGGTGTGCAGGGGATGCTCAACGTCTTGGGCCACAAAAGCGTGGCCACCATGTGAGGGGACAGCTGCGGCAGCCACAGCCGCCACAAGGCCCTGCAGCTGCTGCACAAAGTGGCCACTGCCACTGCACCCTGCCTGAGCCACCAGGCTGGCTGCGCCCCCAGCAGCCATCACATGGGGCTCTGCAGCTTGGCACTGCTGCCTGCAGGACTCTAGCACTGGGATGGCAGCCTGGGCGGATGCGTCCAGCTCAGCCAGAGCCCTGCAGTGCATGCGCTGCAGAAGTCAGCGTCAATTCGACCCCAAAGGCCCCTTCTGAAAGGCTTGCATGAGTAACAGGCCAAGAATGCAGCTCGTGCTGGTCTGCCCGGCACACATTTTGATGAAAAAAGGTGCGCTTTAGGCACAAAGGAGTTCTATGGGGGTCTTGGCACTCTGCGCATTGATGGCGGAGCATGTAGGCATGCAGGCCTACCTGGCGCGGCGGCCCCTCATCACTTCATCTGCCTCCGCCAGGTCTGCCCCCTGCATCGGCACCAGCATAGTGGCTGCTGTACATATCCAGCATTTTGGAACATGAGAACAACGCAGGACTGCATAGGCATGGCACATGCCCCAGCTGCAATGCACTGGCTGGACAGCAACACGTGCTAAAGCACAGCTGGCAGGTGCCTGCTGCCAAAGATCTCCAGTTGTCAGCTGGAGAACACAAACCAGCCAGAGTCATATCTGGCTGCCCCAGCAGGGACGTCGAGCCCACCAAAGCACAGCTGCAATCCAACCAGAGTGCTGTCAGCGCAGCAGAACTGGAAGCCTGAAGTTCCGGGGTGAGGCGACCTGGCAGGGCCTCATTAACTACCGGCAGCCTGACCGTGCCCGCAGTGCAGCATCTTGAGCAGGTGGGTGCCAGCAGGTCGAGCAGGGCATGCACTGGCGAATGGATCACGCACCAGCTGGACTGCAGCACATCGCGCCTCCCAGTAGGCTGCAAAGCCCTTGCTGCTGGCAGCGGCCTGCAGCTTTGCAGCAGCACGGCCAGCGCGGGCCGCGAAGGTTGCCTCAGCAGTGGTGATGTTGGGGGCCGGAGCCTGCAGCTGCCGGGCAGCCTGCAGGGCGGCCTGGAAGGACGGCAGGGTGGCTGCAGCTGCGGCACTGTGCAGCTGCTGCGCGGTGGCTACCTGGCGCTGTGCCAGCTGCCCACCAGCCTCTGCTGCCTCGCCTGTCAAGCCCAGCAGGCGGGCCTGCTCACACAGCTCTGCAGCAGGCAAAGAGGACATGTTCACAACATGCTTTGATGCTTCTGAGTCCGGTACTGAACACACCGCACAACTGATCAGATGCAAAAAGGGACTCACTCTGGACGGTTGCAGCAGGGGCCTTAGAGGCTGCTGTGTTGAGCTCCTCTGCCAGCGCCATCCTCCTTGCACTCAAGGCAGCTGCACAGCAGCAGAAGGGGCCTTTGCTGTGCTGCCATGTGGTACAGCAACAGCGCACCGCCTCGAGTGCTCTCGTAACCAGCCAGCGGTTGGCAGCTCTGACTACAAACGGGCCATGCAGAATTGCGCAATCCTGCGTCAGCAAACAGCTGTGTGCAGTGTGCAGGCCATGCAGATGGTTCATGGCATGCCTGCTAGCATCTCAACTGTTGGCTACGCCAATGCCCTCTGTACCAGTCCCAGCCTGGACTGCTCCGTATGTGCACCCTGAAAGCCTTGCCACTGAAATCTATCTCTCGGTGACTGAGGCTACTTGGTAGAGTGCTGACCTTTGGCACATCTTGTGCAAAGCTGGCAATGCAGCCAAACCCCATCCTGCAAAGCTGGGCCGGTCCCCACAAGCTCGGCCTGCAGCAAGCTGTCAAGGATGGCCCTTGCCGCAACCAGTACCCCACCTTGTGCAGCCGATGCTGCCTCTGCCAGCCCTAGCCTGCGACAGTCCACGACGCGCATCCTGAAAGCCTCCCCAGCAAAGTCTGCAGCCTGGGCGGCGTCCATCGCTGCTGCAGCTGCAGCTTGGTCCCTCCGGCAGGCAGCCGCTTCCAGCTGCTGCAACCTGGTAGCCTCTGACCCCAGGGCAGCTGCCCGCTGCATCAGGGCGCGTACGCGCTCCAAAGTTGAGTCTACATGCAAACGGTGCACTGATCTGCTACAAATCGCAGCAAGAAGCCGCTGTACAACACAAAGGGTCTTAGTGGCCGGAGGGCAGCTGTGCTGGTGCATGCAGCTGCAAGACGTAATGCTTCCGCCCTTCTCAGCAGATGTCTGACTCTGCGCTGAAGCACCCTGTCATGTGCAGCAACTTCCAGGCAGCTCATGCTGACAGGCAGGCAAAAGGTTACCCACCCTTCAGTGCTGCCACCACTTTGGCTTCTGCAGCTTGCCTTCTGGAGCCAAGCTGCTGCTGTGCATGAGCAACCTCCTCTGCAGAGCAAGCAAGTCAATCTGGATTGAGCACCTGGCAGCTGCCTGGAGGTGAAAGCAGAAGAACAGGGCAGGTCTGCACAGCGTACAGCATATTTGCTGCATCTACTCCTCAAACAGCCAGTAGAAAGTGCACTTGTCATTCACAGCAAGAGGGGCAGGAGGAACAGAGGCACACATTTGCCAGCAAAGCGGCTCTGCGTGGCGCATGCGACGAACAGCGTGATCACCATGCGGGTGTCGGGAGGCTCCCACCTTGCAAATGGGCAAAGCGCTGCCCGTATCGCACAGCCTCGGCGACGTCTGCAGCGGCCCCTGAAAGCGCAGCCTGCAGCAGGGCCTGCGTGGCTCTACTGGCGGCAGCCTCAAAGCTGTGCAGGGCCTGCTGGGCAACCTTACCCAGACCTGCAGCCATACAAACCATCTGCTGCTGTGACGCTTTGGTGATGCAGCTGCCTCCTACCACGCTAGCATGCTTGCCTTGCACTGAGGTTCCTGCATGCTATGGCATGCAGCATATAGCGCAGTCCTCTTCACAGGCCAGTGCTCTGGTGCACCAGCAGTGTGCGACATGAGCACTTCTCGTTTGCAGGGCAGCCAGCTTTGGATCAGCAGATGCCATCAAACGCCATGGCTGCCAAGCTGAGGCTGCTCACCACATGCAGTGGCTGCAGCGGCTGCTGCCTGCAACGCCGCCCTCTCTCCAGCATCAACGGCGCTCCTGAGCCGCTCTGCTGCAGCTTTCTGCACTTGCAGGTGGGCTGCCTGGCATCGTGCATGCCTTGCGCGCCACTGTGCCTGGATCGAGGTGGCAGCTGCGTGCCTCAGCAGCCTGTGTGAACTGCCCAAGTACCCCCTCCAAGCTCGCCTGATGCACCCTGCAGGAGCATAGCTGGGTCATCAGGAGGTGCAAGCAGACTGAAACTAGACGCAAGCAGAACATCTGCCACAGATAGATATGTTGTAATGACAAAGCCACCAGGGGCATCGCTGCACCTGCAGTGGGACACAGGCTGACAGCATGATGAGCCAGGACGCTACGCAGATGCAGCCCACGGTAGCAGGTAGTGCTGCCAAACACAGCTCTTTCACTGACTGCCTGCATGCCTATGCCCCACAGCAGCCAGCGCAACCCTGTCAAGCACACGGCTTGCAGCATGCACATGCTGCCTGTGTGAGCGGCCGTGCTGCATCAGCCAGCACCCCTGACGCTGCAGTCACTCCTCACCTGCGGCATGCAGCTGGCGCACGTACTGCGCCTGGAGGCTCTGCATGTGTGTGGCTCGGGACTGCCGCTGCGCCTCCCTCTGCCTGGCAACCTCTGCCTGCCTGGACAGCAGGACACCAGGCTCCTCCCTCTGCTCAGCCAGCTTTACCTGGCCTGACGGAAGGGCGATGTGCTGCTGCCCCTGCTGCACTACGTGAGGCTGCGCCTGCCTTGGCAGCAGGGCGCAAGGGTCCTGTCTCTGCTGTGCCACCACCCCCTGTGCCGCTTCTGACGGCCAGGCAGGAGGCACATGCCCCTGCTGCGAAGTTGCTTCTATCTGCCTGGAAACAGGGACAGCAGGCTCGTGCTCCTGCTGCGCCGGCAACCCCTGTGCCTGTCCCAGTGTCCAGCCAGGAGGATCATGCCCCTCCTGCGCATGTGCTGCCTCTGTCGGCCCTGACAGCAGGGCAGCAGGCTCGTGTTCCTGCTGTGCTGGCAGTCCCTGTGCCTGCCCTGTCTGTGGGGCATCAGGCCCCTCCTCGTGCAGGGATGGTGCAACGTCCACGCGCCGCGCAGCATGCATGTGTAACTGCTCCTGCTGTGCTGCTGAGCCCCGCTCATGTGATGGGCGCGGGAGGGCAGCAGTGGTGCTGCTGCCGTGGTCTGTGGCTTGAGTGGAGACCGCCTCCATGGGGCTGGCTACCTTGCCTGTTGGCATCACACTCTGTTTGGCAGGAGCCTGCTGCTGCCCCCCAGCCTCAGTGGCAGGCCGAGTGGCAGCTGAAGAGGCAACATCAGCTGTTGCCCTGCTGCCTGACTCGGGCGGGGGGGCTGTGCGGCCCTCACTGGAAGCAGGCATGCCGCCAAATGCTCCCTGGGTTGCAGAGCCTGGGGCCAGATGCTGCATCTCTCGTTCTGTAAGGAGGCTGCAGGTAGCGCCTTGCCGCTGCTGCTGGCTGGGGCCTGCTTGCCGGGATTTTGCAGGGCGCTGGACTGCACCATCCTGCTGATGCGGCAGGCCAAACCCATCATGGGTCACGTCCTGCTGCACCTGCAGGTCAGGTCGGGACACTACCTTGATGCTCAGGGCACAGTTTAGAGCGGCATTTGTTGCAAAATTGCCCATGGCCCTGGACATGCATGGCTCACCGAGAGTGACAAGCTTGCTGCCTCCTCCAGCTGCCTCTCTGCAGCCTCTGCCTGATGCTCACGCTGGCGCAGGAGATTCTGCAGCTCCAGGACACGTCCGGTGGCAGTATAGGAGTCTTCCGTGGACTCATCAGAACCTGAGTCCCACTGCCATGGCTCAATGCCATTCTCTGCTGCTGCGGGTGAATCCAGCTGCTGTGTCTGGGCATCGGGTGCTACGAAAGTGAAGGGCCCATGGCTTATTGTGTTTGTGCCCGTGACTGACTTTTCTTTTAGGCCAAGTTGTCCTAAGTCAATCACAGTCCTCTCATTCATGCAGACTTGCAAAAGATGCCTGTCCTGCGTTCAAGTCTGGCTGAAAGAAAGGGACAAGAGAGGAGGCAGCGCATGCAAATCTGCATCTGAACTTAAAGCGGTGTTGAGGAATTGCAGGACACCTTCAGGCCCCCCTCTGCTCGATACTTGACCAGCACTGCCATTGCATCTGCGATTCCTTTGCCCTCTGTTGCTTGCACAAGCACTGGACAATTGGCAGAGCCTGAAGATGGTGACTGGAGTGTTGCATTGGAAAGTGCAGCTTCATTTCAAATCTCACACCAGTGTCTATGCTGCTGGGGGCCATGCTGGGGCTGAGCATCATGGCAGCTGCGTCCGCCGTGTGGGACACTACTGTCTGCGGCCATCAGGAGTCTGCAGCCCAGGTCGTGACGCTGGCATGCAGCACCAGTGGGTGGCCCTGCAGCTTGCACTTGTGTCCCTGAGGTAGCCAAGCTCAGGGACAGGTGCAATTCTCTTGGGGAAGCATCGCGACAATGCTGACCCAGAGTTGCGACCTGTCCCAGGCAGCCACTGTGAACTGTGCCTGAACCCCTGTTGATGCACACTGCTCAACACAGTGCTAGACGGCCACAATCAGAACTCTGCCCTGCCTGCATGTGGCAGGAGCGTGATCGGTGGTGCTTGTCACAGCATGTGGACAGACCACGACTGCCTGCAGGACCTGGCGCAGCAAATTGTCACCAATGGTCATGACTTTTGTGTGCACTGTTAGTCACACACGAGCAGCTTGACTGTGTGGCCATACAGGTCAGGCAAATGTCATTCTGCCCTGCTCAGGTGCCAGGCGTGGCGTGTTGCTGGCAGTGGAGGATGTAAAGCTGAGTGAGGGAGGTTGACATGCATCTCGCACCAGCAGGTAGTTTTGGCTGGCATCTGTGGAATGTGCTAATGCCAGCTTTGCCCTTTTTGACCATTGCCATTACATGCTGAAACTGCCTAACTCTGAGTATCTAAGCATGCTGGCGTAACCTGAAGACCTGAGCTGTCCTAAGATTTATCACCAAGCTGCCCCTAAGCCTACCTGTCTGCTGCTACTTCTATGCTAATCTGGCTGCTGCTGACGCTGTTTCTCTGCCAATCTATGCAAGAATCTGGAAATGAGCTCGAATGAGGTGAAGGTGACTGCTGCCGCAGGTATCGTGCGAACAATATTGACAGACCAACCTGCAGCAGGTCAGCCAGGTATCAGCACGGGTTGCAGGCATGGGGGCTCAGCATCAAGGTGAAAACCCTACAGCTTGCCTGCATAAAGGCCCTTCAGACCCTGCTCCCTATATATCCTAACTGTGATCTCTTTGAGGCCCCGAATGGGTCCCAGACCAGCTACGTGCATTTGAGACCTGCAGAGTAACACATGTAAGAGCACAGATGTACCACCAGAGTAGCAAACATGGGCTTACTGCTGGTTGACATAGTGCAGGCTCGTACCTAATCAATTCATGTGGGTAGGCAACTGTGCTGGCCACGGCCTGCAGCCACAGAAGCCATTGCTCAGTCTTGGCAAGGTGCACGAATACCACACACACAAACGCACACACACACACACACACACACACACACACACACACACACACACACAAGACATGACAATCTGCAGTCCGGCTATGACATTCATGAAAGGGGGTGGTGAGGCTTGAGCAGGGGATGGAGGCTCAGGCGCAGCGCAAGGTCATGTGCACAGTGCCCTGTTGATGTGCCACATCCCAGGCAGCAGAGTCAGCCCTTCAATGCACCAGCACAGCAAGGCATGGGTGCAGGGCGTACAGTGGCTGCAGAGGCCGCGAGCACCATGTCTGTGACGCTGTACGTGGGCTGGTCCTCCTGTAAGGCCAGGGCAAGGGGGCTGGTGGTGGGCAGGGCTAGGGGGTGCTGCTGGCGCTGCCTCTGGGCCCACAGGGCATGCCTCACAGCCTGGTACAGCAGCAGCTGCACTGCGCAGTGCACCAAACCCAGCAGGCAGGCCGCAAAGCCACTGCAGCAGGCAGCAACCCACATTGCTGGCAGCGGCGGGCAGGCATGCAAGCACGCGACTGCGATGCAGCGCTGGACTCACCGACCAGCAGGCTCCCTGCACCCCTGCCCTGCCCACCCCCCTGCTGGCCAGTATGCCCACCCTGTGCACAGGACTGCAGCAGGGCTGCTTTGCCCCTGAGTCATGCTCACACCTTGGACAGGGCTGAAGCCAGGATCAGATCCATTGGCTGCAGCTCCCTGGTGTGGCTGATCCGCTCACGCCGCTCCGAGAGAAGTTGCTTGAGCTTCT
This sequence comes from Asterochloris erici, assembly GCA_019693375.1. Classification (NCBI taxonomy): domain Eukaryota; kingdom Viridiplantae; phylum Chlorophyta; class Trebouxiophyceae; order Trebouxiales; family Trebouxiaceae; genus Asterochloris; species Asterochloris erici. The sequence goes on along the minus strand of JAAMXJ010000139.1, from coordinate 296,777 downwards.
CATAGCATGGGAACTGCACAGCCACGTGCACCAGGCCAACCATGGAGGCACCCATCCCACTGCAGATAGAGCACACACCGACGCTGGCTGATCAAGGCTGATCAGGGCTGATCAGATGGGTGCTGAGGGGCTGGTGTGTCTCCCCACATTGCAGAGGTGTGCATGCTGTGTTGCAACAAGCAGCTGCACTGCTGCGCCACAGCAGGGATAGCAGATGCCGGACAGCATGGCCGCCCGCCCGCACAGCTTGTTTGTTGCACACTTGAGGGCAAGCCCCCAAAGCTGACAGGCCAGCACGAGGACCCCCATTCCTAGTTACCCAGCAATGCATGCAGCAAGCTGCACAGCAGGTTTGGGAGGCCAATCACCTCCAGAGTGCCCCGATGCCCTCCCGACGAGCAATGCTGTACATGCAGTGCATGGTGCCGCGGTAGATCTCGCGGCCCGCGGGACGGTTGGCCATGTGCTGGGTCTGCAGGCGCGTCTTGGCCACCCATAAGGGATTGGTGACTACTGACGTGGCAGCGCCTGCACAGGCGGTGGCATTGGGTGTTGAGTGGGGAGATGGTGTGATGAATTTGATTTGGGTGCAGGTGCATGTGCAGACGGAGGGCAGCAGGGACAGTGGCTCAAGTGGGCTCGCGGAAGCCTGTGCCAGCAGCTGCAACACTGAGCAGGGTGCTGCGGTGCAGTGGGAGGAGACTGTGCAATGTGATGCTTAGCTGTGTTGCACCGGTTACCTGCTCCCACTGCGGACAGCATGTGCACAACGGGCTGGGGCAGGCTCTGCCGCTTGCCCAATGTGCCCTTCAGGCGGTTGTACACCGTGAAGTACACCTGTGCGCAGGGGCAACAGGGTTGACAGGCCCTCTCACTTCTGTGGGAGGGCTGAAACTGATGTGTGAGTGTGGTGCAACAGGTGCTCCCACGCCTGCTTACACTTGCTGAGTGCAGAGGCTGCTCTGTGAGCAGGGCAAAGGCTTGAGTGTCACCAAGCTGCGGCAGGACATGCATGTGGACAGCTGCGCGGGCCACCTGAATCTCAAGGCAGATGCTGGCTACAGGCTTGTGATGATTTCACGAGCTTGCTCTCTGAGCAGGGTAGAGGATCACCCCTGAACAATGCAGCAGCCCCTTCATAGTTGTGCTGGGCAGAGCCTAGCTTTCGCTGGCTGAAAGCTCAGCAGACCACTACATTGAGCAGGTCAGCGGACAGGCATATGCTGCTGCAGTTATGAGAAAGTGCATGGCACTGGCAGTCAAACGACTGCGCTGAAGGATGTGACTGAAGTGTGCACATGGAAACTCACCGCCCAATTAGGAAACAGCGCCATGAATTGGGGGCCCAGCCCACGATAGAGGCCCCCCACACCCTCGCTGCGCACGATGCGCTGCAGGCCGCCTGCACAGGCAGGGATTGCAGCTGCTAAGATGATGTGGGCACAGGCAAAGTGCCCCGTGAGAGGAATCACAACAGCCTGACTGCTCAGGTCTCAAGGCCTTGACAGGGAGGCCCATGACTGCAATATGCACAGCAAAAGTGTGGCTGCTGGCAGCATGTGCACTGGGCAGTGCTGCAAATTTCTGCAGTACAGTATTGGGCCGGTCCTAGCTGTGAGATGCACAAAGCAGGGCTTCAGGCAGCCGCACAGCCAGTCATGGCTGTCATCACTGGCCAAAAGCGAAAGGCAGGGGGTCAGACCCCCTCACCATAGATGTGGAAGCCGCCCTGATATCTGTCAGGGCCCTTCAGCTCCTGTGTCTGCAGTCTGGTCTTCAGCACCTCCAAAGGGGACACGAATACTGCTGTGATGCCACCTGCACACAGCAGCTGCAACTCACACTGCTGCTCAGGCAATGACCACGCATTGTGCGAGCCAGCCCACCTGCCAGGCCCCCGGCAAGTGCATCAATAACTACTGGATGATCTAGCTGTGTTCCCTGCACCATCAAAACGCAGCTTGAGAGGTGTCTATGGTCCTCCCAATGCATGCAGTGATGCACTCACCATACGCTTCTGCTTTTGTGCCATGGTTTCCTTTGGTGGCCTAGCGGAATGCCCAGCAGTCAGGCCAGGGGCCTGCTGCTGAGCTGCATCAGTGAGATAGTAAAGCTCTGATCACCACCTTCTCGGTGAAGTGCAGCAAGCTTGACGTGCCAATCACGCGGAATGGCTCCTGAAACGCTGGCTGCCGATTTGATCTGGCCGATCTGGCCTTTCGGACAACAGATTTAGTATCTACATGCACCATCATTTGGCTATGCCTCTGTACACATAACTTCATGGGCAGCCTTCATGTGTCAGGCAGTTGGGGTGTCTGTGAGTAAGCTGGACCACTTGAAAGCACACTGGGGCCTCTGGTCCTGACTCTTGGTAGCTGAGCTTCATGTGTCAGGCAGTGGGTGGGGGTCTGTGAGTGAGCTGCATCACTTGAAAGCACACTGGGGCCTCTAGTTCCAACTCTTGGTAGCTGGCACTTGTTGATGCATGTTGTCTGCAAGGAACTGGTGGGGGCATCGGCTGCTGAATGCTTGCAGTGCAGCATCACAGGCAAAAGGGCACCTGGATGGCTTGGCCAGAACTCAGTGATGCTCTGGGGCTGCAGCTGCAGCAGCAGCAACGCTGCTGCTGCTGCTGCTGTCATCTCCTGTGAGCAGAGGCGCCTGAAGTGGTGGTAACGGCTTGCTGTGCAAGAAGCGTGTGGTCAGGAGGTACATGCGCGCAGCTGCCATGGTGCCTGGCGCCCTGCGCACGAGCTGCCGGCCGATCTGCAGGCAGGGAGGCAACCAGGCCCGAGCACAGAGCATGCGCAGCCAGATGGCCATGCAGGGGCCACCCCAGCACGAGATGCCTACTGCAGTGCATGCACCGGCACCAGACAGACTGCAGAATGCCGGCATGGCTGCTTGATGACTGCCAGATCGAAGGCACAGAAGGCAGCAGCAGGCCAGGCCTGAAACCTGTGTGTGTCAGGCCCCTTTCTCCATGTTGGAAACCTGGGATTCAGGGCCCGGACTGGTGCTGCGGCACGACACATGAGATGGTGGGCGGCCGAGGCGCACCTGCCACCAGAGAAGCCACAGGCGCGGGGCAGCTGCATGACAGCCTGCAGGGCCGTCAGGCGCCTGGCAGGCTCCTGCTTCAGCAGCCCTGCCACCGTGGACCTCCACTCCTCAGGGACGTCCCTGACGGCATCCACCTGCTCAACAGGGAGTAGAATTGTCAGGCCAACATGCGGAAGGCAGCATGCTGGTTTGCAAGGGGTGCAGGCAGCAGCCGCAGCAGGCAGCAGTGCATGCTTGGATTCCTGACAGGTGGTAGACATATGACACTGGGCAGCCCAGCATGGCCAAATAGGTTAGCAGCAAGCTGCCACAGAGCATGGTGTGCCCAAGATGGTTGGACCAGGCGGACCTCGCATGCGCTGGCACTCATGTGAGTGTCAGATCAAGTATCTGGAACACCCACCAGACGCTGCTTGTTGGCCTCCATCTCGGACAGGGTTCGCCCGGTCAGCAGCTCTAGCAGAAGAGCCCCGAGAGCCCACGCCTCTGCCTGAAAATCGTCGGGCACCTCAAGCTCCCGCTGATACAATGCTGCCTCGGGGGGAGCCAGTGCAGGGTTGTACAATCTTGTGGAATACTTTACACAACCCCACACCTCGCCTGCAGCAGGGCAGACCAATTTCTTCATGCTGTCTGCTGTCAGTGGGGAGCACATTCAACCAGGGCAGCTTGCAGCATGGCAGGTCTTGGCTGCTGCTATGTGGCAAACCAGCGGGGCAGTGCGCAGCATAGCAATGCCCTGGCTCCTGCTGTGCAGTGTGAGATATGTGCATCAGCTAGAGGTTGAGCCGGCTGGTACAATGCACTAAGGCACCATGCATGGCTGCATGCAAGAGGGCCACATGCACCCATCCACTGCCAGCCACAAGGCGCGATCGGATGCAGGCACTGCAGCAGCCCTACCTGAAGTGTTATGTCCCGTCTTGAGCTGCTTGGGAACTGCTTGAGTTGATATGCTTTGCGTTGCTTTGTCGGGTCCTGGCAGGCGACCAGAAGCAGGTACCTACCCGGACTCGCAGTACTGTGGCAGGCCCGGGTTCCAGCAAAGCCAGTCAGGAAGAAGCCAATGTCGTCAATGGAGTGCTTGCTGTCCTTGGGGATTCGCAACATCACGTTTGCACTGCTGATGTCGTTGTGACAGATCCTCTCCTCATGCAAGGGTGACACTGCCTGCAGCCAAAGGTCTCAATGATGATGCCAGATCTGCTCACTTGCATGCACAGCTGCCCCAGCACCTAGCCTGGGTCTAAATGCGGGCAGGGCAATCACAATGAGCACTCACCTGAGCAGCTTGTCAGCTGGCCTGTTTCGCAGTGTGATGTGGCCAACCTTCACAGGGGGTGGCAGAGACATGCAACTGTGGACAAGCAACCTGTCTTTGCAGCGGCGAGAGACTGCTGCCACCTGACCAGCATGTCCACCAGACCGGCCTCAGAGGGGCCACAGCAGGCCGCCTGATGTCTGCAGCACTGTGGTGCAGCCCCTCAAAGTTGTGCGCACACAAATGTGCTGCAGCTGGCTGTTGCACTCTGCTGCCTGCTTCTGGCAGGACATATGCAGGCACTCGGCAACGCATATTTGCTGCCTCACCTGCAGCATCTGGATGGCAGCCCGGTCTGTCAGACAAGTCCAGAGATCCGGCGTCAGCCACTCCTGCACTGAGTTGCGCTTCAGCTGCTGCAGGAATGCCATCCCTTCTCGCACAGGTAGCATGCGCCTACAGCAGGGTAGTGGCTTGCTCAGCCTGGGGTCAAGTATGATTGGGGCACAGCTGATGGAAAGAAAGCTGTGCAACTGCACTGCAAAGGCAGCACGAGTGAGCCATAGTGTGCTGCATTGCACAGACTGGGTAGCGCCCACGCAGCAGCCAGGGTGCTGCCTACACAATCTGGGCAGCCTTGCAGCCCATGGCTTAGTGACAGCCCAGCACGTGGCAGCCAGAGCGGCTTGCAGGATGCAGTAACTGGGGACCACTGCTATGCTGCCTCCATGGCTCATGTTGCAATGTAGAAGCATGATCTGTCCAGTAAGCTCCTGCTCATCAGCAGCCGCCACAAAACCCGCTGTTCTTGTGGGCACATTGCACAGGGAGCCAATGATGGCATGTGCCGCAGAAGGTAAGGGTCCAGACAGAGTCAGCCCTGAGATTGGGGCCGCCCTTGCGAGCCATCTGCACAAGCATCCTACCTCCGCCCAGGGGGCCAGCCAGGGGATTTTGGCAAGAGCTGCACCCTGAACCCCACTATGCATGAGCACTAGCTAGCTAGCCCAGGACGTGACGTACACTGGTAAAGCAGGGCAGCCTGCACTTGAAGTCGCCGGGGGACGTACAGAAAGATCCAGGCTGCTTAACATGCACAGCACCCATCACAGTGCTGGCCCTGCACTCTGACGCTCCAGATGACACCCAGCTCAAGCCACATTGCAGCTAGCACACCTCATCATCGTCAGGGCAGCCTTGCACTGGCTACAGCAGCAAGCGCCAGATCGCTCTTCAGTAGACACTGACAGCAGCAGCGCTGCAGTCTCAGTCAACGCAAGCTGCCTTGTGCGTGCGCCTTCAGAATACGTTCTCGTAGCTGCCGCCTCCAGAATGAGTCACTTGAACATCAACAGCACCAGCCAACACCAATGGTCCATTGAACATACCTCAACACGAGAGCAGCTGGATAATCTGGGCCTGCATGCTACATCCCAGCCCAGCCAGGGGGCTACATGTGTATGTCAGCATTGATGCAGTCCGTCACTCTGGGTTTGGGAGGCACCGCAGCACCAAGTAGGCTGATTGACTGCACAGACACACCTACCTTATCATGAGGGCGCCCCTGCAATCTGGCCTGCAGAGCCTTGGCCTGGTGACCTGCTCCCAGCCGTTGTTCAAGGGATCATGCGGCGTCCAGGCGTCCTCCAGCTCTCGCACATGATACTGCCCAGGCTGCATCCAGGCGTCCTCCAGCCCAAGCACATGAGGGACGCCCAGCTGAAAAGCCAGCTGCAGGCCCTCCAGCTCCTTGCACAGCTCCCAATTGGGGGTTGCAACCCATATCATCCTTGCGCAGCTGCCAATCCTCTTCACGCTCAAACAGCTTGCACATGTAGTCCCCATCCGTTTGGGCATTGGTTTGCTCAACATGGACTGATGCCTCATTGCGCACTACAATGGCCTGACATGCAGAAGGCCTGCTCTCCTTGCTGTTCTCGGCCCTGCAGCCACAACAGGCGTGGCCATTGTCTGGCAATGGTCGCTCAAAATGGACTGATGCCTCGTGCCCCTGTTCCTGGGGCCCAAGCTGAAGGGACAGGAACTGGCTGGCACACTACAGGAGATGGTTCCCCACAGGGTGGTCCAAGTGTCACTCAGAACAATCTGTGCTGCAAGGCACATGGTGCCAAGCAGGGTGAAAAGCACAAGACTGCTGCTTAAGAAAAGCGGCAGGGCATGGCAGACCTGCTTGAAGGCCCTCCCAACGCCAACTGGGAAGTCATCTTGATCAGCCTGACAGGCACAAAGGCCTGTATTGCAGAAGGCCTGCTCTTCTCAGCCCTGCAGCCAACACAGCAAAAGTCATTTTGAGGTAGATATCCTGGGCAAGGCCTGACGCCAGGCCTGGGCAACGGTGACGTCTCTGGGAGCACCACGACGGACCAGTCATCACATGGTGGTCCACTGCCAACCCTGTAGCGGCGGCAGAGGAGGCATAAAAACTGAGAACACACTGCAGCAACTGCCCAAGTGCGGCTGACAACATAAATGCGCAAACCTGACGACACCAGGAATATCCACCTGCCCAGGCTTCACAGTCTTCCCCTGCATGCTACCACAGAGGATTGCCACAGAGGGCGTTGGCCCCACACCATCCTGCGTCCTCAGTGCCAGGCAGCTCCAGGGAAGCTTGCGCAGGTCATCAGAGCGGCCCAGTGTGGCTGGCATGCAATTCATTGCCATCCTCAGCAGGTAGGTCCACTGCCACTGCTTCTGTTGAAAAGCTGTTAGCAGGGACTGGCGAAGCTGCCCTGCGCTCAGTGCGGCATCCACCTGCACATACAAACAGCAACTTGATGCATGAAAGGCACAAGTAGCGGCTGGGCTTGTGCCAGCCGAGCTGATGGACGTTTCAAGACAGACAGAAAATCTCATGGAGAGAAGTGGATGAACAAAGCAGAGCTAGGAAGCATGTCAGTCATCTGTTCAGCCAACCCTGAGAACACCCAGCGCTGAGACTTCTTGGCCGATGGCAGCTTCGAAGCCATGGTCAGGGCAAAGACGTCAGCTTCGTTCATCCAGGCTGAAGCCAGCCCACCACAGTCCACCGACATCGACCTCAAAACAGGGAAGCCCTCTGAGGTCCATACACACCTGAGCTGCCACCTGCGCATTGAGGTTCTCAGCCTGCATCTCCTTGCCACGTACACGGACCAAGTCCCTTCCTGCCTGAATCTCCAGGGGTGCGGGTACATCTGAGGTGATGCGGCCCTGTGAGTACTGCTCTCTGCGGACTTCCTTGAGGTGGCACAGATAATCACTGCACACATCAGGCTTAAGTTGGGGAGGGCGAGACTTGAGTGCAGCTCAGACACGGCAGTGGAGTGGCCTCTCACCCCACACTGCTGAATGAGTATCGAGCACCATTCTGCTGCACTGCCTCATCCACAAGCCATATTGAGAAGTCAAGAATCTTGGCCTGGGACATGAGGTCGCCGTCAGGGGACACCTCCTGCTCCCAGTATCTCTGCAAGAATGGGTGTGTGGGAGTGACATGTCCTCGTAAGCATCAAGGGCGCCATGAAGAACGGGATCAAAGGCCTACGGTGTCTACCTTTCAGAGCTTGGCAGCGGATTTTTCAGCCTGGACTGTGTTCTGTGGCTTAGCCGCACCATGACGTACATTGATGTGCTGCGTGCACCGGAGAATACGAGCTTCCTCCTCAGGAGTGTTAGGCTTGGTTGCTGCCAAGCCAACTGCTGTGTCTGGGATTGGTGCTCCATTCTGCTGGCCTAAGGTCTCTAAACTGTGCACACCAAGGGCAGAGACCAGCACTGGCTGGAGATCATCCACCACGCCAGACAGGTGTCTGCAGGCTTGATTAATGGCCGCTCTGAGAGAACGGGGGCTGTCTGGGGAGCAACTGCCATGCAGTTGTGCTATGTAGTCCCCAGCCAGCCCCAGGCTGATGACATGGTTGATCTAGCTGCTGTAATGAGCAGATGGCACTTGGTAGTGCTGCATGAAGATGGATCTGGGGAACTTTGGCGCGCTAGAGTTTCTGACCTAGTATTGAGGTCGGCAGTTATGAGGCGACTTTTGAGGTGAAGTCACCGCCAGACTGCGGCAAGTGTTGGTAGGTAGATGTTTCCAACTCTTCTGACATCATGAGCCACCTGCGGCCAACTTGTGCGGACATGAAGAACAGCAGCCTCAAGTACATGTTTGCCACTGCTCAGCTGTGCCTGGCAGTATGCTAACCTGCCTTCTCAGGTGTTGCACTTTTGCCCAGCTTCGACAGCAAACATATGCTGCAGGTTGCAGCGCCTGCATGGTGGTCACCATCCAGGAGGCCCTGGAAGCTGAGGGTGCAACCCCAGATGATCTCACTGTCATCCTGGACCGGCTGGGCACTCATGGCTACACCGCAGACAAGGCTGCTGATTCAGTCTTCCTCCTGCTGCAACCTGAGGTCTATCAAGGAACACTCAATGCATACCAATGCAATCTAATCCGCGCTGCTCAGCTTGCACGAGGCGGCGGTGCAGGTGTGCTGCTGGGCTGCATGTTGTGCCAGGGCGGGTGCATGTGGGTGTGCGTTATCTGTGAAGCTGGCCAGGGGGCCTTGCTGCTTGTGCTGCTGCTAAGGGCAGGGCGATGTGATAGCTGGCAGCAGATGCCCTCTTCACGGAATGTACACCTCTCCTGGTGGAACTCAGCTCATCACTGGAACCAGTAGATGTCGCTGATGCGTCGACACTAGCAAACGCAACTGGACCGTCATTCTGCCTGCCTCAGCCTCTGAGCATGTTGTGGCCGCAGGCAACTCTGCGTACGCCATGTGAGCATGCTGTCTGACAGACAGGTCTTGTTTGTGCAGGCAAGCGGCGCCGCGAGGCTGGCAGCGAGGGAGATGATGGAGCTGGCCCCAGCCAAAAGCAACATGCAGGTGTCTGAGCACGTCCTTCTTGCTTTGCTCACGCTTGCACCCTGGGCATGTCATGGCAGTGCACTCTTGCATGGGGTGTTACGGATATCGCTTGGTCTTCTTGCTTACCGGGGTTGCCTCATGAGCGTTAGCAGTCAGCTTGTGTCATGCCAAGCTTTTCGACCCTGCATGACTGCAGTTGATGTCAGTCTGCTTAATCAGCGCATACAACTGTAGGGAACAGTCAGGGGCAGAAGCAGCTATGAAGGAGCAGCTATGACTTAGTGCATGAGTCACTGAGCCTGCAACACAGCTGATACAGAACCGCAGCTTCCAGCAACCGTCAGCTGCCAGTGCTCAGCCATATTTGTAAATGGCCTGTGAGCCTGTCTGATGTAAGCACCCAAGCAGTGTGTTTTCATGTGTGCAGACGTGGATGCAAGCAATGCACGCCTGCTGAGTAAAATCAGTGGCGGGATGGATGTGGCATCTCTGGATCTGTCCCTGCCACTTAAACTGAAGCTGGTGAAAGCGGCCAGCCTGCTGCCAGGTGCGCGGCAGACATTGCAGTTGCACTGTTTACAGTTTCACATCAAATACAGCGGCAGGCTCTGCATTATTGCAGCATGTCCTTCACTTTATGTGCCTGCAACCAGTCAGCAGCTGTGCGAAGCTTGTGCAAGGACTTGTCTGTAGTTGCACACATACATGTTGCCTGTCCTTGCAGGCGTAGGTGGCTCCCCAAAAGCAGCCTTGATTGTCAATGTGCTGGTAGACCTCTTCGGTGGGTACTTTCAGCGTGGCATTGAGATGTCAAGCCCTGAGCGGAGCAGGCTCATTGCTGATCCAACCATCTGGGAGCTTGGAGACACTTTCCCGTTGTTGGAACGCGAGGCATCTGCAAAGCGCCTGTTGATTGCGCTGAGCTTCATTGAGGCCCGTTTCAAGAAGTCTGAAATGGCTCCAAGCAGCTCCAGCCTGGAGGAGGGAGTGGCATTTGCAGGTCAGTGCTGTATGCTTGCTACATGGCAGGCTGCAGGCTCTGAAGGTCAGAAAGGCACTCGGCTGGATGCTGGTCATCCGCTTCTTTACTTGGAGACATCACATCGGCACCCTGCTGCAGCAAGCTGTGAATCCAAAGTGGACTTGCTCTGCCACACATGCTCTGCATCCACCTGCAGGCCTCATTGGTGCTCCTGGAACGGGCAAGAGCGCAGCGCTGAAGGAGCTGCTGCCGCTGGCGTGCCGGATGGCCAAGCAGAATCCCAAACTTCTGCAGCAGGACATCCTGGAGAAGCTGGAGGCCTGCTGTCAGGCCCAGCTGCACTTTATGTGAGCATGCAGCGCATGTTGACTCTAAATGCTGGCATGCACGCAAGCAGTCGGCCTCGCTTTATCCAGGCTGACTGCCTTGGCATTCTTCAAACTCCTGTGCAGCCCTTCTGACCTCAGCAGGTCCTTGGCGCTGTGGAACCTCTACCATGCAGCCATGCTTCTTGCTTGTACTGAGCTGCTATTGATTTCATTTCAGCCAGCCTGCCTGTGATAGAGGCTGAGCCACTGCAGCATGGCTTAGATGGGTACTTGCTCATGGTTACTTGTAGTTGATGACGAACAGGGTCACTGCTCATCAGTCACAGTGCCTGCTCTTGGGCTAAGCTATTGGCAGAGGTGCCTTGCCTGCAGATTTGATTGCAGCAAGGCTGGCAACGGGCCTAAAGTAGACACAACTTATGGGCTTTTGCCGGCCCAGGCCCTAGCTTTGCGGCAGCTGTACATGGTGTGCTCAGCATCTGGCGGCTCCACAAAGTACCGCAGCCTCACAGACTTCTTGACCCAGGTGTCCAAGGGTCGGGCTTGGGAGCTCCTCAAAGATGAGCTGCACGCGCGACATGTGGCCATGGCCTTGCGGCTGCATATGCAGGTGTGCTCCACTCTCAGCTTTGATTGCTGCAGTCGTTCTCTGGGGCGGCTGTGTTGATGGCAGTTGCCATCAGGTGTGGCTGTCATGGAGTGGCATGCTTAGTGTGTCTCAGCCGCCAAGGGCTGCAATGGGCGGGACCAGGACAGAAGAGAAGAAGATTTTGGCTGAAATTGGTCTGTACTGTGTGTGCCTACCAGATTGGGTCGCCGCTGAAATTCAGGTTGCCTGCTGCAGAGGACCAATAACCCTGCCTGGGATGCCCTGATTGCGTGGAGCTTTGACGAGGCACAAGTCCACTTTGAGCTCAAGCAGGCTGAGCAGGCCCGGGAAGACAGCAAAGCGAGCCGGTTCCGCAGCATGCTCAGCTCATATGCGCAAGAGCTGCTCTACACCTCGCACACTGAAGCTGTCCCAAATGCCGGCCTGCAGCTGCTGGTCCTGGCAGGCACTAGGACAGACATTATGCTCCTGGATGGCGAGATTTCAAGCTGTGAGACAATCTGCATCTCGGTCTCCTGCAGAGCTGCCAGGCGCCACCTTGCACATGTATGGTTGCGCACTCACCAAGAGTGCAGCCTTTGTGGGGTAGCCTGTACATTGGTATCTGAAATTTTGACTGCCTCCCTCAAATGCTTGCAGCCACTGGAAGCGCCAAAGCGGCGCACATTCCTTTGAATCTCCTCAGCTTCAAGGCGCTGCTCGACATTGCTGAAGATCTCCTCCGACGGCTGGGGGGCAGCACCCTCAGCCCAACAGTGGAGATCCTGGCCAGCTATGCAGGCGGCAACCCCAGGGCCTTTGAGACCCTGCTCGTGGCTGGGTGCCATTGCTTGTCGCCAGATCGTGCCATGCGGGACCCGCAGCAGGAGGACACAGCACGCACTCGCGCAAAAGTGCAAAGCGCCCTGCTGAAGCAGGTGGGACTGTCCTGCCACAGAGTCTGCATGATGCTGCGTGAGAAACCAGCTGTGGCATTGTGCATGCTTTGGAGTGCCCCTGCAGGCTGTGATGGATGAGCTGCAGCTCTTAAAGCCAAGCCTTGTGCGCCTGCAGCTGCTGGAGGGCCAAGAGTGGTCAAATGACTTGCTGATGAACATCTGCGTCTGCGCGGATCGGCTCCTCCGTGTTCGGCAGGCAAATATGACCAGGTGGCTGCGGGATGCTGCGTACTTCCCCCTGGCGCAGACCATCATCAGCGCTCAGCTGAGGGCCACAGAGGTCCGCAGGCAGGACCTTGTGATGTCCCCAGGGGCAGCTGCTCCCCTCGCAGAGATTACTTGGAACAACCTCGAATGTGAGTCGCACTCTGCGCCAGTCATGCGTTGCTCTCTGGATTGCAACTTCCCATGTGTTGTCTACCTGTCTGCAGCTGATGGCCTGCTGGCCCTTCAACCAGTCCCCTGGAGGAAGGAGTCAGACCCCCTGACGCTGACGCAAGATGTTGTTTGGTGCACTGTCATCATGCCCTACATGGTGTTTCTAATCTGGACCAGAGAGGTACAGAGCTCGCCACACAACTTGTACTTTTGCTCTTGATGTCTCCCATCAAAGCTTGTGAAACCATCAACATGTGTCGTTTCCGCTCTGCAGCTCACAGAGAAGGCTTTCTTGGACCTGTCGTCAAGTCATATGCTGATACAGAGCTGGGAGCCGATGTTAACATTCCAGCAGCGCGAGTTCATTGACCTAGGTTGCCTGCTGGGCCGCCTGTTTGTGATACGGCACTGGCTGCGCAAGTCCACCTTTGCGCTGCCAGAGCTTCTGCCCCCCACCGCCAGCAGCCAAGGGATGAACACCCCGGTCTACAAAGCCTATGGTGGACACCATCTTCGGGTGAGAGGGTTCTCGGTGTGCTGGCAGGGTGTACCTTGGGGGAAGCAGCTGGTAACAGGGGCTGCTGGTCCTCGTGATGCTGCCATCATCACCAGCTCCAGTTGTGTTAACAGCGGCTCATGATGCTGCAGGTGCCAGACGCCAGCTCACAACGCTTTGACATTCTCCAGAAGCACAGTGTGACGTCGCCAAAGGACCTGCAGCACATGTTACAGCAGGCTGAATGTGACTCATTCACAATACCATTCGCCATTCGTGGCCCAGGCAGCGAGGCTGGTCCTGACTGGCTGGTCATCTTTGAGGTCGATCAGCAGAATAGCACTGGGGCTGCCAAGGAGCACCGGTGGCTTGTCATCCAGGGCCAGTCTAAAAAACGGGATGCTCTGGGGAAGACGATTGTTAAGCCAGTTCAGGTTTGGGAAGAGCAGCAAAAGCAGTACCCCTTGGGCAAGCATACTGCTACCCTTGTTTTATTTGTGACAGATGAGAGGGCACCAGTCAACTTGGATGCACCAGATGTCCTCTGCATCGGTCAGGAGCAGCATGTTGCGTTTTATGGCCCCATTGGTTGCCTCAGGCGCCAAGCCATTGCTGATGCCACAGCTGCCAGCAAGCAGGGGTCTGAAAACTTGCCAATCTGACCAGCAGGACTCAGAATTGAATGTATGTTGATCAGTGGTATGTCTTGCTGCCAGAGACTTGTTGAGCTGTGGGAAGGCCCTTTAGACAGTTGAGTCTTCTCCCTGTGTACATGCACATAGAGTCTGCTGGCCCTGACATCCCTGTTATTCTTTGTTGGCAAGCTCGCACCAAGAACATCTTGACTCTCATGTCTGTTCACATGTCAGTCACAGGTCAATTCAGCGGCACACTCTGGGCACAAGTTTGCTGCCATGGCGTGCAGAGACTGCCAGCTGGCTGCAGCCTGCATTGCATTCCTGGGCCTGGGGCCTTCTACGCCATCCTGGAAGCTTGAGCTCAAGCTGCCAGGATGGCGTAGAAGGCCCCAGGCTTGAGCTCATGCTCTGCAGGCATCATGATGCTCAGTCACTCAGCTGATCAGCTGAGTGACTGAGCATGCCTTGCAAGGCCTTGCAATTAGAAGTGCAGGGGCACCAGTAAAACTGTCACTGCCAGCCTAAGTCAGGACTTGGCCAAGTCAGGACTTGGCCCATGAGCTGGCTGTTGCAGGCAACAGTCGCCCAATGATGCCTTTCTGTATACATATATGCCTTAAATAAAACATATCATGCCCTACAGTACCAAACACCAGTTGCTGGGCTGAGTGATTACTCATGGGCCAGGACACTGGCAGCAGGTACGTACACTATCGAGAGTTCAGTGAAGCCCTTGCAAAGACATGAGGCGCAACACAGCCGGGGATCATTGTCTAGTCTTGCAGAACTGGCAGATTAAGACTCTAGACGACAACCTGGTTGCCCTGCAACTGCGCCAGGAGGACGCACAGATCTCTAGAGCTTGCCTGGTCAGTGTCATGGGCGAGGTAGCGTCCGCATGGAGCACTTCTGCCACGCAGCGGATGCTTGACGCCGCCAGCTCCTGCTGCTCAATGCACCTGGCTGCAGACATGCTGCATTGCGTTGCCGGTCCCAGTGAAGCAGTGAGAGACGGCAATGCCACACCACTGCTGCTTCCAACACCAGCAGGGTGCGGATGCTGAGTCCTCTTGTGCTAGACAGTTAGCCAGGAACAGTCTTGCCGTTGCCTGCATCAGCACTGCTGACTGGCTGCAGTGGCTGTGGGCGGAGGAGCATGCAGGGCATGCTGCTATCCTCCACCTGTTGCTCGCTGTGCTGTCCTCAAAGCTCAACAGCATCACTTTGCAAACAGCTGCAAGCGCAATTCCTTGCCAGGCCTGCAGTTCAGCAGGCATGGCTTCAGTGACAGCACCAGCACAAGCGTCACATACACATGCCCTTGAGGATACAGCATGCAGCAGACTGAAGTTGGCCTGGGCCTGAAGGGGCAGCTGCACAGTATGGAGGCCTGGGTGGTGAGCATTTTCTGCCACCAAAGGGTGCTGGCCTGCACAGTCCAGAGGCTTGCAAGGGCTGCATTGTTACCTTGAAGACCTTGTGCCCCATTTGCAGTGTACACTGAGTCAGGCTGCAGGCCCTTTTGTTTCTTAGCCCTGACCCTTTTTTTGCTATGTCACATGGGCACCTGGAGAGAGCAGAAACTGCTCTGATGCAGGCCTGGAGAGGGACACTGGTGCATGCTGTCAGCCTGGATGAGATCGAGCTGCTCGAAGACCATGTCCTGATTGTTGGCACAGGCAAGATCCTGGCCATCTGTAGTGGTGACAAGGAAGGGACTGTGCTGCAGCAGCATGGGCTGACACCGGCTGATGTGTACCGGCTACAGGCAGGGAATCTACTGATTGTTCACCGTGTGCACGCAGCGCTTGCTCCTCAAGGGTAATTTGACCTGTCTGCAGAGGGGCCAAATGCTGACCCCTGGCTTCATAGACCTGCACCTGCATGCTCCCCAGGTGAGACTGCCCTGCGCACCTTGTGGCAACAGATCCAGCTGCGCAGGCCAGGCACATACATGAGAAGGTGCTACAGCGCTCAGTCAACTTGCCAGATCTGCGCCTGGCCGTGATGGCTTCCTCTGTGCAGCCTGGGCGCCCAGGTCCCACAGGACTTGTGTCCTGCCATGGGGTAGCGGGGCTGGCACTGAAACAGTCATTTGGGGCCCCTAGCAAGTGAGCTCCTGCCCGTAAGCACCAGGCACTCAAGCGAGGTGGTCGTGCTGCTGCAGTACAGCTACGCTGGTACTGCCACAGACCTGCCCCTGATGGAGTGGCTGGACCATTACACCTTTCCACGCGAGGCATCTCACAGCCACCTGGAGGTGGCTGAGGCAGAGTACAGGCAGCTGGTGCGGCGCACGCTGGCCAATGGCACCACCACTGCCCTGTGAGTCAGGGGCGCTCGAGCATGCTGGTGTTGAAGGAAAGGTTAGCAGACGCACGCTGACCGATGGGTTTGTTGCTGCTCTGTGGGTGATGAGGAAACATGCAGACAGCATGTCCATCAAAAGCCTTGCTGGCAGTCCCATTGCAAACTACAAGCAGCTCGTTTGCCAGGGGGCCCCCACACATTTATCAAGTGGCATGCTGATGTGTGGCATTGCTTCCAGACTGAGCTTTGCTGGAGCCTTCCTGACCCTGGGCCTGTTGGGCAGGACATGCCGCATAGTGCCAAGCTGCTTTGAGCAGGGCTGGTTGCAGTCCCTGCACGCAGCCGCTTGTCAGTGCTTGATGGCAGTCCAGACTTCCCATGGACAGATACATGCATGTGAAATGGAGAATGTTTGGCGTCCTGCACTTGGAAGGCTGCTTGAAGCCCTGGGCCTGCTACTGGAAGAGACCTACTTAGCCCAACCAAAAATTGTGTACCATTGTGCACAAAACCTGCCCAGCAATGCCTCTGACCCATTGCTTATCGCGCCCCCACCAGCCCACAGGTTCTTTGGCGCCTTGCACCTGGAGGCCTGCAAGCAGCTGGCCTCCATCTGCCTGGAGCTGGGGCAGAGGGCCCTGGTGGGCCTCTGCTGCATGGACCGCAACTCACCTGACACCTATACTAAGAGCACAGAGCAGAACCTGGCAGACACAGAGGCCTTCGTAAAGCACGTTCGCGGGCTGGGCTCAGACCTGGTGCAGCCGGTGGTGACGCCTCGATTTGTGCCCACCTGCACGCCAGCGCTGCTGGCTGGGCTGGGCAAGGTGGCCCAGAGCCAGGCTGTGCTGGTGCAGAGTCACATCAGCGAGAGTCACGACGAGGTGGTGAGCATCAGCTGCATGATGGGGCGGGCTGTGCTTGCAGTCTGTTGCACCCAACAGGTGGCAAGCATGCAGATTGATGACCTGCTGGGGCCACATTAGTGAAATTGGGATGGCTTTGCTGGGCGGTCTTTGAAGAGGAGTGTCGAAGAGGGCTGCATGCCTGGGCAGGCAGTCTGTCAATTGGGTCTGCCGGAAAGCAGCTGGTGCAGGCACTGTTGCAAGTCTTCATGCTGGGGCATGCTGAGGGATCAGGTTGCCCAGTTGCAGCAGCTGCAGACAGCAGAGTCCCTGCAAGCAGTCTGGCTGGGCAGCGTGTGACCAGGGAGGGATTGCGGCTGGTATGGATGGACCTAAGCATACAATGCTGGCGTGAGAGTCAGCAGGTCTGTCTGTGCATGCTGATTCTGCTGCGCATGAGCATGTCTCTGGTGCTTGTCTTCCAGCAGCCCAGCTCAGAAGCAGAACTAATATGCACTGCAAAGGCGTTCCATTGCACTGGAAAGATACGACAGTCAGGACCTGTGCCGCTGCATGCTCGTGGCAGGTGCTGCATGCTGGACAGGAGCCTGCCAAGCGCCCAGCGTCCAGCGTCCAATTGCCGTGATATGCTGCTGCAGACCTCATTCAGGCATCATGTGCTGGGGGAAAGCACAAGGCCGAACCCCTAGCAGCATGCTCTCCAACTCCAGATTCTCTTCTGCTGCAGGCCCATGTGCAAGCATTGGCATGCTAGGAGCAAGACCCTGCCCAGCAGCAGACCCTGATTGCCTCTAGTCCACTGGACGCAGCCTGCGTCAGGCTTTTGTGCACATGCTGCACCCTTGCAAACACAGTCCTCCAGCAGGTACACAAGACTCCTCACCCAAGTCAGGCTGGTCCTGGCCTCTTGCATGCATGTCTGCAGGCGCTGCGCCCTGGAAGGCCAACCTCCAGCAGCACAATCCTCTCTGTGCTTGATGTGGACCCTGCTCTGCAACAGGCTTCATGCATAAGCTGCAACTTCAGTGTCGCAGTGCTCCTGCAGCAACCTGTCATTGGTAAAGCGTGTACCTGGCTGCAGATGCTGCTGGAGCATAGCACAGCCCATCTCCCGGTGGCAGTGCACCCTGCAGTGGTCTGCCAAGGCTCTGCCATGCAGCACAGCACAGCCAAGCTGTACATGTTGCCCTTCTGCTGCAGGCCTTTGTGGAGGCCCTGCACCCTGGGGAGCGGGATGCAACCATCCTGCAGCAGCATGGCCTCCTGCAGCGCTCTGTGATGGCCCACGGCACCTGCCTGCGGGACCAGGAGCTCGACAGCATGGCTTCCGCCGGCGCTGCCATTGCGCATTGCCCCCTGTCCAACTTCTTCTTTGGGGACGAGATACTGGCAGTGCGCGCTGTGCTGGAACGCGGTGTGGCAGTAGGCCTGGGCACAGACGTTGCTGGAGGTGAGGGAGTGCCTCAGCAGCACATGCTGTCCAGCTGGGCACCACAGCTGTGGTGTGCTATGTGCTGCCACAAGGCATTGTGATGGGCCTGGGGACTGATGTCTCTAATCTATTGAAGGCTGTGGAGTGCCACCCTCTGCCTCACATCTGACTTCCTGGTCAGCCCACACTGCTGACATTTAGCAGCCATTTGGCAAGACTGCTGGATGGTGTCGGCCATGTGTGGCCGCAATGTAATCTGGAGCAGCTTGCTCAGCAGCAGGCACTGTTTGCCATGGTGATGAGCTCGTGCAGCCAGGAGGGCCTCTGTTTGTGGAAGCTGTGCACAATGCTGATGACATATCTGGCGCCCAGCATCAGAGACGGCCCCCTGCAGCCCCAGCCAGCTGCAGGCTTGAGAATTACAGCCCTGACCTGCGCTGCCCTGCAGGCTACTCCCCATGCATGCTGCATGCAATCCGCACTGCTGTGGTGGCATCCCGCGCCCTGCGCAGCCTCAGCTTTCAGGGGCGCCATGGGGCCCCACTGCCGCAGCCCGAGCTTGACAAAGCCAACGCAGTGGCTCTGGACTTCAAGGGGGGCTTCTGGCTAGCCACAGTCGGCGGTGCACGAGCCCTCGGCCTTGAGGATCAGCTGGGCACGTTTGCAGTTGGCAAGCAGGCAGACTTCCTCCTCATTGACACCACAGCAGGGTCCACCTTTGATGTCCATCCCCGTGATACTGTTGCTGACCTGTTCCAGAAGTTTGTGAACCTTGGCGATGACCGCAACATTGCTGCTGTATATGTGGGTGGGCGCAGGGTGCTGCCGCGCCTGTGAAGGCAATTCAACTGCTATATTCATCTGTAAAGATCTGTGCCACATGTGGCACAGTTTAGACGGAATGGCAGCCTTCACACTTGAGGTTGCTGACCTGCACAGTGTCACCCAATCACCAGCTGGCCAGCTGTTTCTACTGTCAATGAGTTGGCAGCAGGTTGTCAGGCAGGTACTGTCATTGTCCATGGACAGGAACTGGCTGGCCTCAAGCTGGTGAAATTTCTTGCTGGGCCACCAAACTTACTGTGAAGGCATCAAGCTTGTGTTATGGAACAGTTCCAAATGCCAGCAGCGCTCGCAGCCACCATTCTGGCAGCCTGGAGTGCAAAGGAGGCCTCCAGGCCTAGGCCTTGTACAAGGCCTTGTACATTGACAAATGTGGAGCACAGCAGAGCAGCACTTGAGTTGGCAAGACACGTCCACGCTCTCCCCTAGCCCATGAACACTGCTTTGCTCTGAAGCACGAGGCGCTACAGAAACAACTATGAAGTTCAGACTCTGCCTGTTCAATGTTCCATCTTTTCATCATGTTCTTGCATTTTGCGCAGTAGACATGCAATGCAGTTTCTCGCAGTTAAGCTGCAGGGTTGGCTGCCCTCTCCCAAAACAAAGCTGCATGTCCGCAACAGCTGTCCGCAACAGCTCCTGGGCTACAAGATGAAGCTGCCGGATGAGGTAATGACTGCAAAGCAATGTCAGCTCTGGGGAGATGGCAGCGCAGGTGTGGAGGCACACATGCCCTGGGATGTGGACTCTGATTCCAAGCTGGAAGAAGGGAACGGCCTGCTGTGTGACGCTCCATGCCTGCCGCTGTAGGCAAACCATCCCTGCAACAGGCAGGTGGATGGCCACACTCAGTGCAAAGGAAGATGCACAATGTCAAGACTGACCGGTTTGCAGAGACCAAGATGTCAGGCTTGCAGCGGCCAACTTAGAGATGGACATTTAAAGATATGGAGCTACATGGGCGCTGCATGCAGGCTGGTGCCCTTGCAACACACACACCGAATGGCGAGTGGAGCCTGTGCAGGGCCATGCAGCACAGAGCCTGTTACTGAGCCAACGGGAGCACTTCAGGATGACGCTGACGTCAGCGTACACCAATCTGTCTCCACAAGAGCTACCTCACACATGCAAAGAGTGGCTTCACGCCCGTATGCTGTTGTGATGACCACTGGCAAGGGCAGGGACATTTTGCACTAGCCAATGTGCCACAGCCCTGGGATTGCTGCAGTCCATGCTTCAGGAGACATGGAAAGCTGGCAGCAGCCCTCGATTCGCTGTGATAATGACAACCAGCAAGGGGAAGACTCTCCGCAGTGATGCGGAAAGTCTCCGACTTGCTGGTGGTCATTATGACAGCATATCGTGGGCAGAAGCCTGCTTTGCAGGTCTCTTGCAGCATGAGGTGCAGCAACAGCAGTGCAGTGACTCCCACCAGCAGTTTCATGCCAACTGCAGTACCAGCAACAAGTCAACATGGTGTCAGAAGCCCATCTTGTGGACTGGGCAGAGCAGAAGCGCCAGCGCCTGCCCACAGTCTCTGGGCATTGGCGACCAGCAAGAGCCCAGACTGCCTCTGCTGGTCATGATGGTCATCATTCTCCAAGCACCAGTTCTCAGGCTTGACCCAGCATTTGATGACGTTCCTGAAAGCAGCAGCAGCAGCTATACTTATCATGTTTCGACAGGCTGCCAGCCCAGAGCCTGCAAAGCATGCTGCACGGCGTTGCTGTAAGGTCTGAGCAACACCCAGAATGAGTGAAAGCAGTGCTGTGGGCAACACACACTGCCCTAGCCCAGAGAGAGACTGCAGCTGCATATGACAGGCTCAGCAATGTATGCCAGCCGCGAAGTCTGCCAGGCGACCCTGTTGCAATGCAAAGATCAGCTGAAGCTCTGACATCGCACGAGGTCGATCATCAGCTGGCAGCTCTACCTGCAGAAGCATCACCACGTCCATGCCAAGCAACAAGCTATGGCTTGACGTCTGGCTCCTGGGCCCTGACAAATGTCTGCACTCAACCTGCACATGGAGGCAAGCTGTCATCCCTGTGCCTGCAGAAGCTCACTTTGCGCCAAATGGCATCAAATGGCTGAAGCCAGCCAGGATAGACGTGTGCACATGCTGCCCCTGCAAGCTGAGCTGCTTGACAGGCACTGCACGATGCATGCACGCTGTCTGTCTGGGCCCGAGCTCCTCACCTGATCAACAGGGCCGCTTGCGCCAACAGGAGGCCTCTCTCTGCAGACGTCTGCAGGCCCTTTCTCAGCTGTCTGGAAGCAGATGTCCATTCTCTGCTGCGGCAAAGCAAAGTCAGCCATGGGGAGATGGCAGCGCATATGTGTGCCACCCCTTCCTTACAGCCTGGAACAGAACTCCAACTCCTCAATGCATCAGTGCCTTCACTGTCATGCCTTGGGGTGTGGGAGTTCTGTTCCATTTTGGAAGGAAGGGATGCCTGCTGTGTGCCGCAGAACGCCTGCCTCGGTAGACTTACAACTTCTGCAACAGACATGTGGATGCCCACACTCAGTGCGGGAGAAAGTGCACATCATCAGAACTGACCAGTGTGCAGGGACATACATTTCAGGCGGCAAACACAATCTCACAGCATGAGTCCTGTTAGGAACTCACCTCACTTTGATTTGCTCAAGCAAGCATAGGATCTGGTCTCCTGTCTGGTGCACCTGGCAGCAGGAGGACATCACTTGCTTAAAAACACCTCTCAAGTCATATGCCCCTGGCCAACTGACTTGGTGGATCTGTGACAGGTGGCGCAGCAGCCCAGAGCAGACGCACACTCAGCAATACAGAGAGTGCTTGTGTTAGCTGCCTAGAGGGCCGGAAACCCTACGTAGGCCCTGCATACAGTCTTGTCCCCCTGCAACATGCACACACAAAAGCAGCCTGCGCAAGACCACGCAGCACAGAGGCTGATTCTGAACTGCCAGTAGCTTTGAGGCCAATGCTGACAGCAGCCTGGGCCAGTTGCACAAGAGCCACTTCACACATGCTCACAGTGGAGTTAGGACCCATATGCCATTGCGATGACCACTAGCAAGTTGAAAGACCATGTGAAGCAGCTAGCTTGGCATGTTGGCTGCCTTGAAATGTCTTTGCAAGCTCCGCAAAGACTTTCCAAAGCAGCCAACATGGCACACGAGCTGCTTCAGATGACTCTGCCCCTGCTAGTGGCGGCAGGCGGATCCTGCCTTCCATGTCTCTTGCAGCATGGAGTGCGGCAACACCAGTGCTGTGACCTCCACCAGCAGCTCCAGGTCAGATGCAGAACCAGCAACAAGTCCACATGGTGTCGACAGGTTATACACAACCTGCCCATTGAGCAGCAGGGAGCATGCATGCGACTAGCCAGCAGAGGCAAAGGCTCCGGTCCTGACTCACTCAGTACCAGCACACAGGGGCCAGCCCCTTGAGTGGGCCGCAGATCTGTAAGGACAGCAATGGCAACCTCTTGGATCCTCTGGTCAGCTCAGTCCCACAGAGAACCTCCATCTCGGCCCCAGCCAGTGTCAAGCCCTGCCTGACAGAGTTGCACGCCTAAACCCCTCAGGCAGAAGGGACCCTTTGGCCCAAAGGGATGGCAAGCGCCACACCGTCAGGCAGGGGCCCAAGAGGGCCGGCCATGACGTGGAGGTGTTTGTGCTGGACTGGGCTGATGAGAGGCCGCGAGAGGACGCTGTCGCCGTCCTCACATGGCTGCAGCTCCTGCCTCTGCTGGTCACCACTTCCTAGGCGCCAATGCCTGGGCTTGACCCAGCACTTGGTGACGTCCTAAAGGCAGCAGCAGCAGTTTGTTTCAAGCCGTTTCATGGGCATGATCTGGACAGGCTGCTAGCCCAGAGCCTGCAAAGCACGTTGCACGGCATTGATGTAAGGCCTGAGCAACACCCATGATAAATGGAGGCAGTGTTGTGGGCAACACACACTGCCCTAGCCCAGAGCAAGACTGCAGCTGCACCTTCAGGGCTCAGCAATGTATGCCAGCTGTGAAGACTGCCAAACAACCCTGCTGCAGTGCATAGATCAAGCTGAAGCTGTGCCTTTGCGCTAGGTCAATCATCAGCTGGCAGCTTTACTTGCATAAGCCTGACCAGGTCCACGCCAACCACAGGCTGTGGCGTGACTTGCGGCGCCTTGGCCTAGACCAGAGTTTGTACACCACCTGCACATGGAGGCGAGCTGTCGGGTTCGACCCTCTTGCTGCAGAACCTCACCTTGCGCCAGATGGCATCAATCAGCCAGAATTAACCTCTGCACACGCAGCGCCTGCATGTTCACCTGCTTCACAGGCACTGCACGATGCATGCACGCTGTCCGGACCCCACCTGAAGGGATTGACAAGGCCGCTCGCGCCAACAGGAGGCGTTTCCCTGCAGACAGCAGCAGCTGCTTGGTGTCCGGCAGGCTTGCTGAAGAGCAGCTCATGGGTTGCGCTGGCTCCAGCGCCCAACAGAACCTGTGGACAGGCAGTGTCTGGGCAACAGTGCTGTGCAAGGAATGAAGGATGGTGGCTGGACAGCCAAACCTTGCGCAGCTGCATGTGGACACAGCCCAGCCTTGATGGAGAAGGCGCATGACATCTGGCCACACTGCCTTGGAGGACCCCAATCAGAGTGTAAGCTGCGCGCTGAGAGCCTAGGCAACTTCACAGCACATGGCTCACAGGCACTAGAGAGGTGTTGCAGAGGGCCACCTTCACCTTGCATGCATTTTGGAGAGCCTTGCAAGCAATTGCTTCCAGAGATGATCACATGCACAAACTGTGCCAGCAAGCCACTATGCTCTGTAGTCAGCAGCCAATGCACCATCAGATAGAGAGCTGCAAGGTGGCAGGCCTCACCTTGTAGACCACCTTGAGGGCCTGGTGCCAATAGGTGCTCCGCACTACCCAGTGGCAGAGGACTGACGACATGCATGCAGGCAGGAATTCCAGCAAGGAAGGAACCGAATGGGTCTGGTAGGTGGCATCACGTCAGCAGTGACCTGGCCTGCTCGCAAGAGCGTGGATGTTTGCAGCTGGGGCGTCCGGGTGTGTGGTGCCCCTCTTGGCACCCAAGCTCCCAACTTGGTCTGCAAGGTGAGGCCTTGAGTTCCAAGAGGCGTTCCACACTGCATGGGGCCCCAGTAGAACACATCAAGGCTCTTGCGAGCAGGTCGGGCTATGAGGACATGATGCCACCTGCCACACTCATTGGGATGCTTCCTTGCTGCATGCCTGCATGCATGTTGTCAAGTCCTCTGTGTCAGGTGGGCTGGCTGGCAATGTTGCATTCATGCTCAAATGCCAGCCCTGTGTTGCAGCTAATCAGAGATCGTCCAGATGCAAGGCCATGCTGCACTGGCCATGCAGCTCAGCGCAGTGCAAATGATGCGGCCATGCAGTGCAGCTGAGAGCAAAGGTGCAGTGTGAGCAAGGTACTGGTGAGAGAGACAGCAGCTGAGCATTGAGGGCTCAGCAATGCATGCCAGCCGTGAAACTGCCAAGCAACGTCAACCCTGCCGCAGTGCATAGAGCGAGCTGGAGCTTTGCCTTTGTGCTAGGTCAATCATCAGCTGGCAGCTTTGCCTGCATGAGCCTGACCAGGTCCAGCCAACAGGAGGCGTCTCTCTGCAGACGCTAGCAGCTGCTTGGTGTCCCGGCAGGCGTGCTGAAGAGCAGCTCGCCACCCAAGCAAATGGATGGACTGCACCGGCTCCAGCGCTCAGCAGAATCTTCACAACCCTGCAGGCAGGTGGGCTCTGGCCCAGTGTCCCCTCCAGGACGACAGTGCTCTGCAAGGAATGCAGCATGGTGGCTGGATAAGCAATACTTGTGCAGCTGCATGTGGACACGGCCCAGCCTTGATAAAAAGGCGCATAACATCAGGCCACACCACTTTGGATGACCCCAAAGCAGAGTGTAAGCTGTGCGCTGAGAGGCTGGGCAACTTCAGTGCACATGGCTCACAGGCGCTAGAGAGAAGTTGCAAGGAGGCGACCTTCACCTTGCATGCATTTGGGAGAGCCTTGCTTCCATATGGTGATGATCACATGCACAAGCCATGCCAGCAAGCCGCTACACGCGATAGTCAGCCAATGCACCCTCAGTTATGCAACTCCATGAGCAACACATGGAGAGCTGCAAGTGTTGCAGGCCTCACCTTGTGCTCAGAAGAGCCTTGACATGTACACCTCAAGCCTCCTGCAGTTGAAGAACTGCTTGGGCTTGGACGTGAATGCCAGACCTGGAAAGATCAATCGCTGATCCATCTGTGGTACTGCTGAGTCAGAGCGCCAGCCTGATGCTGACCTGTAATGCTGATGAGAGTTGGTGATGAACAGATGAACTGGGCAGCAGGCTGTCAGCTTGTTGCTGCCATTGCCCAGGAACTGGCTGGCCTCAAGCTGGGTGAGGATCCTTGCGGGGGACTAGCCTCATGTTACAAGGCGCCAAGCTTGTGGCTGGGCTGTGAACCTATGTGAGGGGCTTGGGTAGGAGGAGATCAAAGCATCAAGGCCGCCAAGGAAGGCATGTACCTGACAAGAATGAGCGCGCATCAGAGCCCCTACACCAAACTTTCCAGGCCATGGCATTGATCTGTCTGAGCTGGCAAGTGACTGCCTGCAGGACAGCAAGCATGGACTGCTTGAAGAATGCATCCTCTTGGACTGGACCAGTCAGGGCAACGGAGCAGAGCAGCCTGCATATCATTCAAGCACCTGCTAGCTGAGAACCGCACACAACTGGCAGCCATTTGGGGAGGGTCTTGCCCTGTCTGTTATTGTCCTTCTTCCTTTCTTCCCCTGCTGAGCTAGATGGCCATTCAGCTCCCGGCAGCACATCGGCAGCTGCTCAGGTGTCCCAGATCAGCTCTTGACGGCAGCATCAGCACTGGATCGTCATGTACCTGCAGTAAGGTGAGCCCTGATTGCCAATACTGTCTGGTCAGGTCATCAGGTAGTCAGAAGTTCTGCCTGAGATGGCCAGTACTCGTGCTCATTGGGGCACTGCTCTGCAAAGCCTGCGCATGCTGAATGACCAATACACCACCACTGCCCGATGAAGCCCCAGCAGGCATCAAGAGGCCCACAGCAGTGTGCCCTCTGCCCTGCAGGCCCGCACACAAAGGGGAAGGCGCACCACTATGGCTGTGTATGCAAGCAGCCCCAACGAGCAGGACACAATCTGCATTCAGAGCTGGAGCGGCCCACGATGTGTCTCCACAAGCCTCATGTACGCCTTTGCGCAGCGGCCGGACTGCGAGGTGGTCGATGAGCCTCTTTATGCTCACTACCTGCAGCTCACCGGAGCCTCACGACCCTACAGGGCCCAGGTGGGTGATCTACTGAGGCAGCCATTTGAAGCTCGGCTTCCCTTGCTTTGTGAACTGCGTCTGGCCGTTCCATCAGCTAGCAGTGATCAAACCAGCATCAGCATTGTCCAGCCATTGGCGGCTGCGTTATCCATAGCTGCCCTGCATTGCTGGGGGCGCTGCGCAGCAACTGTGCTTTGCAGTGCTGTGTCGCGCGGTGTTCCCTTTAGGGACTGTGCACTCAACTGTGTGCAGGCTCACTCTGCACAGTGCTGCCAGCTCAGTGGTCTGTCCACCGCCAGGCATGCCACTGGCTGGGTAACACAGCCTCATTAGTCATGCCGCTGCTCGGGGTGACTTCCATCAACCTGCTCGCAGCCTTTGCAGATCAGCCCTCTGCAGCACCTGAAGCCACCTCCCCTCAGGTGCTTGCAGAGCAAGAGCATGACGGGCGCAAGGTCATCAGGGACACCATCTTTGGCCCGCAGCGGAAGAAGGTGAGGTTCCTCTGCATGCAAGCGCTGTTTCCTGCATGTGAGGGCTGTGCTTTGCCTGGGGCCTGCAGCGTTTTCAGTTATCTGAATTGTGTCCTGCAGGTTGGCCAGTGCTCTGCCTGCTCCCTGCTGATGTTGCACACGGCAGATGGTCCCATCAAGGAAGGCCTGCTCCCTACAGGCACTGGCCCCTGCAGGCAGGCCTGTGCGCTGTCAGTGTCCTGCAGGATTTGTTGCCTGTGGTTGGTCTCGGCAGGGAGGCCTGTGCAGGGCTGGACCTCAGCAGCCAAGGGAGCTGCACTCTTCATGTCCCAGGAAGCAGTGCTGCAGCACCCAGAAGATGGCCAAGCGCCAGCTGGGGCTGAGCCGCTGCTTTCAGGCAGAGTGCCATGCCCACCTGCCGCACCTGCAGGTGCGCTACGTCAAGCAGATGGCCAAGCACCGCGTGGGGCTGGGCCGGGAGATCCTGCAGCAGGGGCACCACATGCTGCTCCTGCGCAGCCCCCAGGGCGTGATCCAGAGCTTCGCTGAGGTGCTGGAGCCCACGCTGCACGAAACCTGCTTCCCGATGCTGTGCGAGATCTACAGCGAGCTGCGAGCAGCAGGGTGAGAATCTGTCTGGTGCTGTGGTCTTCAGGATCTTGCCAAGGAGTGGTACATCCTTTGAGGGACTACAGCAACAACAACTGATGCTGCTTGGCAATGTGCCGTCTGAAGAGCTATGCCAGGCCTCAGAGACCCTGCTGGTCTTGGCTGCCGCGGAAGGGTTATGCTCCTGTTGCATGCAGCTTTCTTTGCCTGTGCAATGCGGTGCCACTTTGCAGCACTGCAGTGGGGGGCCCTTGGCGAGTGAGCAAGGGCGTGACTGCTAGTGGCGATTGCAGACAGCTTTTGCCCATAGACGGAGGTAGACTTTCCATACTGCAGAATCCCCCTAGGATTTGCTCAGCCTGCGCGCCGACCCTGCTTGCCGTGAGCATTTCCCAGGAGCCAGCCAGCCAAACGGCCAGATCAAAGCTTGTTGCAAATTGCTGTGCTGACACTGACGGGGCCGCCACGCTGCTGCTGCAGGAAGCCCCCGCCTGTGGTGCTCTCAGAAGACTTGGTGTCTCACCCTGAGGGGACACTTCGAGCGCTGTGCGCTGCGCTGGGCCTCCCCTGGGACCCTGCAATGCTGTCATGGCCGACTGGGGCCAGGCCTGAGGATGGCTGCTGGGCTCCATGGTGGTACGCATCGACTCACAATGCCACAGGCAGGTGCTGCTGTCGCCACACGACCTGACTGTCCTCTTCTTGCTGGGTCGTGCATGTTGGCCTTGCAGGGACTGGCCCGTGCCTATCTCTCCTGCACATACCTGGCTAGCTGCTGTGCCAATGTCTTTGGGAAGGTTGGGTCTCTCGTCAGTCAAGGTTGTGTCGGCAAAAGGGTCACTTGCTGGTGGTGCGTGTCCACCAGAAAATGCAACAGGCACATGCCTGCTGTCCAGCTGCACCAATCCTTCAAGAGGTGAACCTCCAACACCTCTGTGTTCTGCTCTGAAACCCTTGCTGAAGCCCTTGCTGCTGGCCGCTGCAGGCTTTGCGTCACGGTCAAAGGAGCGCCCTCCCCGCCCACTGCCAGACGAGTTGAAGCCCCTGTTGGAGGAGTGCCGCCCCCTGTACGAGCTGCTGCGCAGCCGCGCTCTCCGTCCGTTGTCAGCATCGCAGCTGCGAGAGGCAAGAGACGCAGAGGCTGGCAGCCTGCAGCGGGGTGAGAGTGGTTGGTTGCTTGCCAACGTCAGACGGCTCACTGCCCTTCTGGGCAATCCTGCAGCGCTGCTCATCTGTTGCCTGTAACTGGCAAGCTTGGCTGCCAGTCGGGGGGATTTGATCCTGCAGCAAGACGAGACGGGTAGCCAGCCGCGTTCTAATTGCCCCTGCAGCATGGCATTGACCTTTACCAGCTCATCCCTCTCCGAGTCCCAGCTGCTGCCTGAGGTGGGCAGCATCAGCCTGTGCCACAACCTTCCTGCTGGCGGCCCACCTGGCGAGGCTCATGCAGGTGTGCCAGGACCCACACTTCCAAGCTCATGCTTGCAGTGCAGCAGCAGCAGCAGTGTCCCAGGCAAACAGAAGCTCTGCACAGTGTGCGCAGGACCCACGCTTCTGGGTGCCTGCTTGCAGGGACGCAGCAACATGGTTCCAGCCAAGAAGCGGGCCTTACAGCTGTGTCCAAACCAAAAGAAAAGCGGGGGACCCACGTCTTTGAAGACGACCCCCGGAACCTGGACATCATGATTGGGTTAAGGGATGGCGTCACAGGTCTGGACTCCCTGAGATCTGTCTAGCATTCTTGCCGCGTCTGATGCAGGTGTACAGCAGCAATCGTCTGGCACGCCACGCTCCTGCTTGTTCTGTGCCAGTGTCCATAATGTGCCAGGCTGCATTCCTTCTCTGTGCAGATGTCTGCATTGAATGCCAAACCCTACGCAAACCCTGGCTTGTTCTGTGACCTACAGCAGCAGGGAGAGTGCAGAGTCGTGAGCTAGTCTTAATGGCCATGGTGGCTGCACCCTACTGAGCTGGCCCCCGCAATGCTTAGCTGAGCTGAACCAGGTGTCTGTGCAGGGGCCTTCGACCTGGTGTGGCGGCCACATGCCAAGGTCTCAGTACTTGACTCCGGCTTCATGCTTGGGGTGAGCCTGCTGCCTGCCCCACTGATGTAAGCGCACACTGCCTACTTCACTCTATTGCTGAGCACAGGGTGATACTTCTCATGCTGACACAAAGACACCTCCCGCCTGCAGTTGCACCATTGTGTTGCTGCGCCAGCATGCGGCCCTGCCGCTACAGGACCTGTCACGTGCCTGCAGTCAGACTGGCAGCGCCCCTGACTGCTGCAGGATGGGGTGTGGGAGGGCATCCGCCTGCACAGGGGCGTGCTCGCCTTTGGTGGCCGCCACCTCAAGCGCCTGTTTGAGGGCGCCAAGGCCATCGACATGGACCTTGGTGAGCTGCCAGTGCTGCCCACGCCTGACCCGTGACTGCGTCCCCAGGTGATGGTACTGGGCAGCGCATGGACTTCATGCCATGCCAACTGCTGCGGCTGGGGGCCAGCCCAGACGCCGCCCTTGCTTCAGGGGGTCAGGTAAGACCCAATATGAGGCTGCCCACTGGGTGGACGGCGGCATGCTTGCGCGAGTCGCCAGCAGCAATGCAGCTCTGAGAACCTGACCCCCCGGCGGATGCTCGCTGGTCAAGGCATTGGTCCAGCACTATGGATCCCGTGCAGCTCCTGCAGATGCAGAGTGCCAGTGCCACCCTCACGCTCCTGCTGCTGCAGGGCTGACCAAAGGTGAGCTGCAGGACCTGATCTACCAGACTGTGGACGCCAATGGCATGCAAGAGGCAAGCGGTATCCACATTCGCTTGATGGTCACCCGCGGCCTGTGAGTGCCCATCGCGTGTCACATGTGCTGATGAGGGCCACCGCAGAGGCTATTAAACAGCTATGATGGCACCTCTTGCAGCTTGGCTGTCACATGCGACCTGTGGGTGCAGCCCGGCTGCACACCCTGCATGCAAAACACAAGCGGCATCCTGTCTCGCTTGAATGTCAGCCGCAGCCTGTGAACGGCTACATGCATGTGCGCCAGGCTTTTGCATTTGCGACTCCTGGGTCCTTTTGGTGTGTGTCGCCACATTCTGAAGGGAGTTGCCATCACCAAGAAGTCTTCACAATTTTCCTAGCTCCCACTGGCGCTCCAGCCCTGCTGTGCATGGTTTTATCCGGGGGTGTCCCCACAATCACTACTTCTCACCTGGGCATGAGTCACGTCATGTAGGGCACTCTGTCACAAGTGCTGCTGAGCATGTTGTATCCTCCTGCACAGCTTTCCTGGGACAGCCAATGCCCGCCACTGCTGCAATGATTTGGCTGTCACGGGTTTGCCGATAAGTGTTCCTTATGTCACACCATTGGGGCATGTGTTTGTGAGTGCTGTCACATATGGCTTGTGCAAAAGGCAGGGCATGTGGGCGGGCCCTTCTGAGCAGAAGGCAGCTCCTGCCCAGCATCAGAAGTGGCTTGCTGACCAGAAACAGCTGCTGATGCCTGCATGCCCCTGCGGAGCCCTCACACTCTGTGATGACCTCATCTCCAGCAGTCACGCAATCCCGCTGACCACAGGAGTGCTGCTCCTGCAGGAAGCCCACGCCCTACCAGAACCCTAACATCACCGTGGGCTTGCCCACCATTGTGGTCATCCCAGAGCACAAGCGGGCTGGCGCAAAGCCCAAAGAGCAGGGCATCCGCCTCTTCACTGTGCATGTGCGGCGTGGGGCCCCAGATGTGCAGGACCCTAATCTGAACAGCCACAGCAAGCTCAACTGCATCACAGCCTGCATCCAGGTGGGTGCAGACATCATTTGGCCAGCCATATTGCTTACCAACCTGTATAGCACAGCTTGCGCTGTATCTTTGTATAGATGAGTGGAGCCGCCTGGCAATGTACCCCACGTCGTTTGTCTGCCACAAAAAGCTGAGCTGCATCACTGCCACTAGGTGGGACAAGCTTGCATGCACCTTGCACCATGCACCCTTTCTTTGTGGTGCTCCTACCCTAAGGGGCGCAGCGGCTTACAGGCCACCCTCTGTATGGCTGCACTGCACTGGCAGGCTCGACAGGATGCCAGATTTTGTACAGTGGCCTTGCAGGTGAGGTGCCAGACTCCCGTGACACAGCAGCTGCCCAGACTCTCGGTACTTGCATGCTGCAGCAATGACCCGCCTGCTGCGGACGTCTGACCATCAGCTGCTGCCTGTAGGCAAATAGAGCCGGCGCAGACGAGGGGCTCATGCTGGACCCCCACGGATTTGTGGCCACATGCAACAGCGTCAATTTCTTCATCGTGCGCGATGGGGAGGTCTGGACAGCCACCACCAAGTACCAGATGCCTGGCATCACACGGGCCCACTGCATCGAGCTGTGCCGTGCCAGCGGCATCCCTGTCAGAGAGCTAGACTTTTCCCTCACTCAGGTGCGAAACCATCCGTCACGTTGGATGGGCGGGGGCTGCTCATGCAACTGCCTGGCATGAAACCGGCCTGCTCCTTGACAGGCACTGAGACTGCAAGTGTGCAGAGCTGCTGCTGCTGCCACCTCACACCTGCGCCACACATGCAGGTGTACGGCGCGGATGAGGCATTTGCAACAGGCACCTTTGGCGGTCAAACGCCAGTTGTGGAAGTGGATGGCAGGGTCATTGGCGACGGGCGCCGTGGGCCCATCACACAGAGGCTGCAGGAACTGTATGCTACATTGATGGATGAGGCGGTGGCCTCAGGGCGGACCACCATCAATTGATTACTACTGAGCACAGCAATGGTTTTGCTGTTGTGAAACACATAAAAGAACATCATGGGATCAAACATCATTGTAGCTGCCTAACCTTGCTTGCACAGAAAGCGCCCTGAACTGCATGCCTGCAGAGACAGACAGCTATATAGCTGTATTTGCTCAATGCAAGACTTCAGAACCGCTGTGAGGTTTCTGCGTGTCTAATGCGCTTACATCAAAGCTGCCTCTGCTGCTCCAATCATGCTGAGGACATTACACTCAGGCCAGGCTTGGCGCTCTGAAGTGGGGCTGCCCCAAGTCCATTTTTGAGGAAGCTCTCCGCCAGCTTGCCATTGTGGGGCGCAGCCCGGCTGCCCCATGGCCTGACATCGCCTAGGAGCTGGCTGAGCATGGATGCAGAGCTGAGGCTGTCTGGCACAGAGGGCTGCGTCTGCACAGCTGCATCTGCCAGTCTGCGCCGCCGCATGGCCAGACTGGTGTGCTCCAAGTGCGCCGGCAGGACCTCTGCAGTGCTGCCAGGAACGACTGCCCCGTGCACTGTCGACTCCGCCCAGGACTTGAAGCCCGCCCTTCTGTGCTGGGGCTGGGGCAACCCACCCACAGCTGTGTCACCTGCATGCCACAAGGCAAGCCCACAATGCTGGGCAGTCTCACAGGGCACGTCGTCCAGGTACAAAGCAAGGAGCAACCCACTATTTGAAGAAGCTGTGAGCCCACCAACGGTCAAGTGTGGCACACAACTGAAGCCTGCTGCTGCTCAGAGGACCCCAGTTTGAAAAAGAGGTCCCCTGTGCATGGCAAGAATGCTGGCGACAAGGTGCTCCAGTCGCACCTGTTGCAGCCCTGGCAGCACCTGAGAGCTGGCCCACTCCTCCCCCTGGGCTGCCAGCAGTTGGTGCGGGGCGAGCCTGCCACTGCTCCAGCAGGTGCTGCAGGATCTCCTGCTGCCTGGCCGGACCGACCCCTGCGCATCACACAGCAGGACTCGCGCCTGATACACCTTACGAGAGACATCTCAGTCAGGGCACCTGCTTGCTTCACAGCTGTCTCCAAGACCACAGCTTGGGTGCACAGACACCCTGTCATTCAAGCTGGTGCACAGCAATGTTGCACCCTGCATGCGTGCTTTGCTTGCACAGCCCAGCATGTCTGAGATCACCGCCGCAGGCGTCAAGCAAGTGAATCCTGCGCCCTGCAGATTGCTTTTAGCATCCCTGTCTGATGTGCGCTGAGGTCATGCCCGTGTGAGCTCACCACCCACAGCAGACAAGATTTTACCAGCCCTTGGCCACAAAGAGGGACCCTCCTCTGCCAAACAGAGCTCAACTACCAGCAACATCAAAGAGCTGATCAGCCAGGTCTTCAGTCACGGGCAGCAACGGCTCAACAGCCCGCTGGTGATGACAGCTCACCTGCCAGTGGCGGGTCTGCGGCCGACCCAGGCCCTGCAGCCGCCGCTTCCTGCAGCCGGATGCTGCTGAGGCAGTTCTCCAGGAACTGCGCCACGTCGCTGTGCGCCCGGTCCCTCTCATCCCGTTGCCGCCTGCAGTGAGGGGCAGAGCAGCCTGTGAGAGCCAGGCGAGGAGTTGTGCCACAGTCAGTGCGCCTGCAGCACCCCACGGGCCAAGCATGCACGAGGTGCAGCTGCTGCTACACTGCTGGTCAGCTCGCCTGCCCCTCTGCCTGGATTGTGCCTGCAGCCTCACAACAGTCTGCTTCCGCAGGCTGCCCTTTCCTTTGCCCGTCATCCTGTTTTGCAGAGGCACTGTCCGGCCACTCCTTGTTTAAAGCTGCCATGAACACCCCAGCACCTTCCCACAGCACGTCTTTGGTTGTCTGCCTTGCCCTCGCCAGTCAGCCCAGCGGTTGCTTGCAGGCTTTATGCACACCATCCTTCTGAACTGACATGCCGTTCCCAGCAGGTGCAGGCAGACTGCGGCAAACAAGCGACTACCAGGGGGCAGACAGACTTGCTGAGGCGGCAGAGCCAACATCCCGCCTGCATCCATCTTATCAGCGACACCAGTTGCTATCCTTGGAAAACTGCAGCGCATCTGTTCTCCCGTCCTCTGCTCTCTGCCAGCGCCTCTGCAGTCGACCCTAGTGCACCCAGCTACCCCAGCCATCCTCATGTCACACTTTCACCCTGCTAGAGGAGCTGCCTGCCACCGCAGTTGCTGGCATGTAGCACAGCAGGGCATTTCGGTGCAGGCTCCATCTGCCACCTCTGCAGCTGCTGACAAGCAGCATCGCAAAGCGCAGCATGGCATAGCGCAGCACCGCGCTGGGCCTATCCCTCTTGCTGCTGGGCAGGCACACCCCCATGCATCCCTGCGGCCCAGTGATGTCCGCCAGCCCCCTGTGCAGCTGCTCGCAGGTTGCCTGGCTGCTTGCCATCCTGCCGCATTCAAGTGCAACAGAGAGAGGCAGCACTTCAGCATCCCACTTGCTGCTGGCGAGGCACTCGACATGCAATCCAGCACCCCAGCGCTGTCCGCCAGCGCCCCCTGCAGCTGCTCGCAGGTGGCCACATGCCAGCACAGATTGCACAGGCGGCTCCATGCCCAGCAGCCCACTTGCTGCCTTGCAGGCACCACCCCACGCAGTCCTGCAGGCCCCCTCGCTCTCTGCCAGCAGCCCCTGCAGCTGCTCGCAGGTGTCCTGGCCGGGCCACATCATCTGTTGCAAATGAGACAAGCACCGCTGCGCACAGCACTCCATGTGCTGTCCCGGAGACAAGCATTCCTGCAGTCCCACCTGCTTTCCGCCAGCGCCCCCTGCAGCTGGTCACAGCTGGCCTGGCTGGCCGCCAGGTCCTGCTGCAGGCTGGAGGCCTCCCCTTCCAGGTGGCTGCACTCCTTCTGCAGCTGGGCCAGCAAATCCTCCACGCCCTGGCGGTTGGTGTTCTGAGTCATCAGCTTGGACAGCTGCACGCATGGGGCGGTAAGTCGACGTGCACAGTCAAGGGACTGGCCACTGACTGCAAGAGGGGCTGCAACAATTCAGGGCCTTTGCATGCAAGCAGGCTGAGCGACGGCAGCAAGCATCAGCAGTGCGCAACAGGCTGTAACCTGCCCTCACCAATGTCTTGATGGTTTTCTGGTACACCATGTTACGCCGCGCCAGTTCGTGCTCGGACTGCTCCAGCACATCGTACTTGCGCCGCAAGCCTGCATTCTCCTCCAGCACCTCCTTGTTCCTGTCCACGAGCTTCTCTACCTACACAGC
Organism: Asterochloris erici; assembly: GCA_019693375.1. Lineage (NCBI taxonomy): Eukaryota > Viridiplantae > Chlorophyta > Trebouxiophyceae > Trebouxiales > Trebouxiaceae > Asterochloris > Asterochloris erici. Next base: position 261,382 of record JAAMXJ010000139.1, on the reverse strand, counting down.
ACATATTTTGCTTGTTATGCAAAGTTAAGAATACCCCCCTTCAAAGCAAACACAAATTGGTCTGGGAACCCAAGCCTTCTAGGGAGGGCATGAGGCTTTTGGGCTTTGCTAAATCTGTGATTTGCACATTGCAGACTCACTGCCCATCTGAGTCACAGCAGCAAAGCCCCTTGACAAATAACATCAGACCTGTTTGCAGCGCACATGGCAACTTGGCTCGACCCCTCCCCAAGCGCTTCAGTACCCGCAAGCACGCAAGCTGCTGCCTGCTGATGCTCCTGGGCGCCGCTGCATGGCAATACTCAAGATGGCTTGGCGCACAGTGGTCAACAGGGACCTCCAGACTCATGACCAACACCTATGCCCACTCATCCCCTTCCTGCACAAATACTTGTGTCTGACAAAAACGCCTGATTCTGACAGAACCACCAGGCAAAGAACGTCATGATAGGCTGAAAGTGCCTGCGGCAGGGCAGAGCTTGAAGCAACCATGCTTCCAACCCCCTAGTGTCCAACTCTTGCTGCAGCAGGCCGGCCCACCTTTTACACATCCAGACCCACCTGGCGTGACTGGTACCTCATCTCGGCATCCATCTGCTCGTTCTCCAGGATGGTGCGCTTGGTCAGCGTCTCCAGCTGGTTCTCCGTCAGCTTCTGCATGCGCTCCTTGGTGTCGCGGATGCGCCCCGCAGTCTCCTTCTTCCAGGCGTCCTTGTCCTGAACGTGCTGCCTCTCCAGGTCGCTGCAGGACAGGAGGCTGGGGGGTCAGTGGACATCAGTTGGTGGCAGACAGTCCGGGCGTCTGCTTCTTCTAGCAGTCCTTCACCTGCACGTGCTGTCATTCTGGGTGCTGCAGGGCAGAGTCTGGCATTGAGACAGTTTGGACCCAAACCGCTCTCTAGTCTTTCTGGAGGAATAGTCTTTCTGCTGGCTGCTGGAATTCCCTGCAGGCAGTGGGTTGGGGTCAGTGGGCAGGGTGGCAGTTTCCTCCTTGCAAGGGACCTGGAAGCTGAAAGTTCCTATATGTGCTGCACCTGCTCCAGATCGGAACAGGGCTCATCTTTGTGGTTCACAGCAGTGGCAGCAGTGCTCTCGTCTGTCAGTGGTCCATGTCTGCACGCCCTGCCTCTCCTATTTGCTGCAGGGCACTGTGGGAACAAGCATGGCCCCATCAGAGGTAGACAGAAGACATAGTCGGAAAGCGTGCTGGACTGTGCTTGAAAGCTGCCCCAGGCCGCTGCATGATAGGGCAGCAGGCAACCTGTTGGAGGCAGCACAGCTGTCAGGGATGACCTGGAACCCCTGCCCTGTTTCTCACCATCATCTGGTGCATGTACGGAGCACCCCATGCTGCAGGACAGGGAGCCAGGGGGAGAACGAAAAGCAGCTGAGGCCCCGCACAGGCTGCTCACCAAAGCATGACAACCATGACGAGATCAGACTTGTGCACACCCAGAGCAGGGCTCCTGTTCTACTCAGGTTTGCTCATGGGTAGAGCACGTTCCACCTGGAAATGCAGGGCCAATCTGGTGTTGGCAAGGGGTCGCAATCATTCTACGTTCTGCAGTGTCACACCCCAGGACCAACCCTGAGTGCACTGTGGGATTGTCCTGCTTGGTCACCTGCCAACGACCTGCACCACGTATTTCAACAGGCCCTGCCTCCTGCAGCCTAGCCAACGCCAGCCTGGGAGAGGATGTCCCGTTGGAAGCTGCATTTCAGACGCATGCAGCCGTGAGAGACCAGAGCGCAGCTGGCCCCACCGTCTATATGTCCATGGCCTTGCACTTGACAGCTAGCCCACCCAGTCCTCATTGGCCTCACGATGACAACATGTGGTGAACCACTGCTCACCACAAGTCAGCTTTCACACCCACAGCCAAAACTCAGCTTGCAACATTGACTAGTCCTCCAATACTGCCTGACGTGGATCTGGCTGGCAAGAGCCTTGCAGCCAGCATCCAGGACAAGCTGTGCAGGGCTATCCTCATGCCACAGCAGCCACTGCACAAGTTGAAGCAGGGTCTTAAACCACACCCCCAGGGTTGCCCCACCTGATCTGTTTGTCAAAGGCCTTGCGCTCGGCAGCCAGCGTGTCCAGCAACTGGCGGTGCTGCAGCTCCAAGGTGTCCTTCTGCTCCAGAAACTCGCGCCCGGTTTTGACCTGCACCAAAGCTCCTCTGTCAGCTGGCAGGCCTGCCACACTGCTGGTGCATGTCTCCATGTCCATCAGCAACATCCGGTGGTGTCTATTCGTGTCAGGTGCAGGCCTCAAGACGAGTCTTACGGTGCAGCGAGCTCATTGCTAGACACTGCGCATGCAAACAGTGTGTGGATGGCACACCCGGCTCCAGCCAGCTCTAAAATGTTACCTTGCGCTCCATCTCCACCAGCATCCCCTCGTGCCGCTCCTGCTGCGCAGCCTTCTCCTGACGCAAGCGCTCCACCTCTGCCTGCACAGCATCGCAGAGCCAAGGCGAGTCCAGTGCTGTGTCTTGCTGACAGACTATCTGTCAAGCCACCACATCTAGCACAGCAGCACAGAGTCGTGCTCACTGCCCCTCTAGCCCAACTCCAGGTGCTCATGTGTGCCTGCAGGCCACATCACATGATTACATGGAGCCTGCCTGAAGGTCACCAAGCCGCGAAGCCCAAAGCTGGCTTGTTTGCAGCCCTTTTTTAAACCTCTCCCCTTGCGACAAAGCGCCCCTGCTCACCGCAGTGCTCTCCCGCAGCCCCTCCAGCTCCACTTCCAGGTCCTCAATGCGCTGCTCCAGGGCAGCCCCCGCGAGGCTGCGTGCCTTGAGCTCGTTGGTCAGGAACTCGTTGATGTCGCGGAGGTTGACCTTCTGCACCTCCAGCTCCTCGCAGAGCTTCACGTTCTCGACCAGCAGCAGCTCGCCGCGCTCCTGGTACCTGCACCCAGCGTACATAATGGTTTGCCACTGACCATACCAGAAACCGATGCGCCAGCAAGATTGGTTTCCTGGCGGGGCTTCGTGTTGGCTGCCAGCAGCAGTTGGTCGCGCTCCCAATTCTGGCAGGTAGGATGCATGATTTTTAAACTGCTCAGGCCGGCTCTGGCCAAGTATCAGGCAGCCCCATGCCCACAGCAGCAGTCCTGTGCGCCTCTGGTGCCTGCAGGCAAGCAGGGGTCACACGGCACAGCTTGTCGCTGCGCTTCTGCAGCTGCAGGTGCCCTGGCCGGGTCCTGCAGGCAGTTCAGGTCGCTGGCACGCTGTCTCAGCGACTGAGCTATCCACTCACACCATCCACCAGCAGTAGCCCATTCCGCTTCTAATACCTGAAGGCAGGCCAGGGCGCAGTTGCATTCAGGTGCAGCCCAGGGTGACCCACCCTGCACCGACATATAGCCCAGAGGAGGTCCCCACCTCCAGCTGGCCTGCACACAGGGCAGCAGTGCGCTGCAAAGCTGCACCAAGCCTGCTCTGGCAGTTGCTGGTTTCCCAGCTGCTGCACTGCCCTTGTGTGCACCAGAAGACTGGGGCCAGCATCCACAACCATGCAGGGATGTCTTGGGCATCTTTCTGGTGCTGCTGGGTGCTCAGCAGCAGCAGTGCATGAGCCAGCAGTGAGCTGGGCACCTGACCAGGCACATCGTGAGGAGCACGACAACCAGCTCGCTCCACGTGCAGATCATGTAGGGGGGGACTTGAGCTGCTTGCAGATGGCTTGTGCTGCTAGCTCAGTCAGACTGTAGCAGAGCGCTGCTGGGAGGGACCGACAAGAGTCCCCTCAGAAGTCTGTGCCCAGAGGTTCCTGTGCAGCCCGTTGGCAGAATCACATGTCTGGCTGCTGGCTCTCCAGTCATTTGGCTGATATCACGCCCCCCAAAGTCTGCACCTGCCCAGCCTGCTTTTGAGGTAGGTGATGACCAGCTCCTTTTCCACCAGCTCCCTCTCTTCATCATCTGCTCCACTCTCCTCAGCCGGGGCCTTTGCAGGTGTCTCCTTCTTTGGCGGCATGGTGTCCTATCTTCTGTGATTGCCTTTGCCTGAAGGTTTGCAGCAGAGGGCAGGTGAGACCATCTGATGCAATGGCAGTGCTGGTCAGATGGCATGCATACATACCTGGCCGTTAGTTGCAGGTCCTCAGCATTACCGCAGGTCCACAGATGGGGTGTGCTCCATGCAACCGACAAGATAGGTCAACCCTGAGAACTCTGAGAAACTGGGCACTCAGCATTCACTGCAGAATAAAGAAGATCATGGCCAACGCCCATGGCTGGCAGACCGGATTCATCGAGGGTGAGCACCTCTCCCGCCCACCGCCTCTCCCTTGCAGCCTGATTATCAGCCCTTGGCGACATCAAGCACGCCCAGCAAAAGTGGTTCGTACATGAACTACCACTAGAGACCTGGAGCTACAAGGCGTCAGCAGGAGTTCTTAGTACCTCGCACAGCTGGCGGCGAGGAAGCCTGTGTACACCAAAACAGGGTCATTCACATTAAGTTGCTTGGCACTGGTAACAGAGAGCATGCGGTGCGCGTGAGGAGGCTGGGAACATCAAGCTACTTCCTGTTTGGTCTGGTGCACTTCAATCGATAAAGGCTAGGCAGTTCACCACATGTGCCATTGCGCTGACTGGGTGCCTTTGTGTCTGGTTCTGTTGCAATGTTGCTGTTGACAATGTCTTTGCTGCAGCATACTTTGTGCTTGGGCCTTGAGATTTTACACTCTGCTGTGGATGTCAAGGGAACTCGAGAGGCCCGCTTGAACTTGATGCCAGTGCATATGACCTGCCACGCAGTCTGCTTCAATAATTAGGTGCCTTGGAAGCAGCCTTCTGCGGGCCAGCTCAGCCACAAGTCTGTCTGTAAGAGACAGTGCCTGCCCAGGCCACTTCCCCGAGTTATTATCCCAAGCAGAGAATTGAAATGCTGTGTGGTTACCTGCTGAAAAGTCAACAAGTGACCATCTGGGCGGCACAGCTGAATTTATAAGGCACACGGCATCAGACTTGTGAGGCAGAGGCATGCGTCCATGGCCCCACAGAACACTCGCATGGCTGTTGGGCTAGTCGGGCTCATCGTGGCCGGGTGCAGCCTGCCACTGCTGCTGTCGCAGCTCAACAAGGTGGGCAACTTTGAGCATAACAGCAGACCCAACATGAAAGCATGCTCGGGATGACATTCAGATCTGTTTGTCAAGGCTTGTTGCTGGAGACAGGGTAGTGTGCAGCATGCCTTGGCCTTGACAGCATGCTGCAGGTCACTGCTCTCAGTGCATGTTGCTGCCAGATGTTAGCCTCGCTGCAGACAACACCTCCAGTCCCTCCTGTGCAGATCGATTCCAGCAAGCCCTTGGTAGGCCAGGCCACCATCAGGGGAGCGTACACAAACACAGGCTCTAGAGACGCAGGTCCAGACCCAGACGCGGCCAAGTATCACGGCGGCAAACGTGAGCTCAGTGCAACACGATATGCCTCACAGCTCTGCGCAGCTGCTGGAGCCTCCAGCGTTCTCAGGCTGTGCAGCCTGGCTGAGCATTTCTGTTGCCTGCTGCAGGAGAGCAGTGAGACCAAGGTTGTGCAGAGACATTCATGGCATTACAACAATCACGATGCAGCAGCAGGCCCCAGCTGCCTGTTGCAAGCTCCTCAGGCTTCCATCGTCGGGCTTTGAGAGTACGGCAGGCAGCTGTAAGCTGCCAAATTGACCCACAGCCTGGACCGATCAGCATGGATGTGCGCCAGCAGCAGGCTTGTAAGTGTCAGCAGCAAAGGCGACGCCTGGGAACAGTGACAGCTGCCCCAGGCCAAGCGCAGCACCGTGGACGACCTGAACGGCGCTGCCAAGCACCACAGGCATGTGCTGATGTGGGCCACCATACTGTGCATCCTGTGCACCAGCTAGCCAGGACGTGCATAATCACTGCTTGGCTGCTGGATTGCCTTGGCGTTGCTGCAGCCATCCTTTCCTCTCTTTGCTATGGACAGGTCGCCATTGCATGGCTTTTTCAGCATCGGTGCACGAATGACGCACACACCTCCCATTGCAGGCAACCCCACCTGCCATGGCTCAGCGAGCCCAGCAGGCTCTGGCAGGGCTGATGTGCGCCACGCAGCTCCTGCTGTGCCCGCTGACAGTCGACCTCGTGCTGCCAGCTCCAGCACAAGCGGTGCTGAAGTCGCCCAATGCCCAGATCCCTCGCTCAGTAGATGCGGCCCTGCGCAGGTGTGTATCGCTGTGGGCCTGGAGATGTCTGGTGTCCTGCTGTATGGTTGATTGTTCACATGCCTTCTCATCATGTGGGGCTCTAGGCCAGAAATGAAGGACTGGAGCCAGTTTTGACTGCGTGAGACTGCTGGAGTTGTGTACCCACAAGCCATGCTCCAGACACACCCTATGCGCTGTTGTGATGCGCTGGATTGACAGTGCGGCGCTCGATTGCAGGCAGCAGCCTGCCTGTGCACTGCAGCTGCTGCAGAGCCAGCTGGCCGCCCATGCAACGCTGCTGTCATGCACCAGAGGCTGGCGTTGACAACCTGCATGCATTTTTAGTTTGGCTGGATGGCTGCAGCGCCACCTGCAGCCATGAGACCCCAGGCACAGCAAACTATGTGCTTGAATCTCTGTTCAACTGTTGTCCTATGTCTCCAGGTCCATCCCCGCCTTCAACAACGATCTAAGAGAGGTGCAGAACCGGATGGAGGACGTGGCCTTCAAGCTGCGCATCCCCCAGCGCAAGCCTTGGCAAGGCATGGCCGAGAACGTGGCCCGCTCGCAAAAATTGGTCGCCGAGAGGGAAAAGGTGAGTATCTGAGGGGCAAGCAGGGATGCCAGGGGGTGTGAGGGATGGAGGGTGCTAGCCAGGCTGTGTTCATCCCCAACACTACCCCCAGATCAGCATGGACCACCCGCAAGAATTGGTTCGCCCAAAGGTACAAGATGAACTTCTGAGGGATGAAAGGGCACCTGCCATGGGTGTGAGGACGCTGAACGCCTTTCACATGGCAGCCCCATTGCAAGCAGGGCAGCATGTGACCAGGTCACACAAAAGTGATGCCCCGAAAGGACCAGGTCCCCCAAGTCTCTAGACACAGCTTGCCAGAGGGCTGAGGTGAATGCCCAGGTTTGCCACTCCATGGCTGTGCTGTACGGGGGGGGTCTTTGTATGCTGCGGCTGCGAAGACAGACAGGGGCAGCCCCTGGTCAAAGGTGTGAGGAGTGCCAAGTATTTTGGCCCGGCTGCGCCCTCCTGCTTTGTTCCAACTGCCTCTGTCGCAGCGCAGACAGACAGGGTGACAGGGTGCAGGAGGCATGCTGGCAAAACCTGCCAGCTGCCGAAGTCCCTGCCATGCAGCTCAGCCACAATGCTTCATGCGGCTCTCAACAAGTCCATTGCTTCTTGCCTGGGCTGCAGCGAGGACCGGCAACTCCTTGACTGCCTTGCTGGCTAGGTCTTACCTACATGTGCTGCCAACCCCATATGTTACGCATAGCATGACGCCAGCAGAGGTGCCACGCTCAGAGCAATCTCAGGCACACTGCAGGGAGGACTGGCAATGTTGTCTGGTGACGCCACCTCGGCGCTGCACTTTTTCACTCACGATGCAACCTCATGAGCAAATGCTGCAGGTCATGAACGGCGTGGCGCCAGACGACATGCCACGTGCAGAGGAGTATCTCAGCAACATCAACCTGAGCCTACGCAAGTGCCTCATCGCCATTGACCTCAAGTGAGCACTTTTGCATGAAGATGTAAGCAGCCTGCCCATCTCAGAGCCACTCCCAGGTCAACGCCCCTCCGTCTGTCTGCAGGGACGCTGACAAGGTGTCAGTCAGGACGGCTGAGGTTCTCAGCAACGTGGCAGGGCTGGAGCTGCTGCAGGCGCCGGGAGTTAGCTTCATCATCCCCAAGGAGTATCGCGGCTTCCCCCAGCTGAAGGGTGAGCATGCCAGGCGCTCATTTCTGGGCCTGCTCCTGGCTGGCCGGGCTGTGCTCGGTCTAGATGGAGCAGTTGGAGCTGAGCAGTGCTCATGATCGGGCAGGCGGCGCATCAAGGTGTTGCTGCCATGGCAGTTGATCACCCTGCCAGCATCCACAATGAGTGCCGCTGCCTGCCCAAGCTGGGGGATGTGCCGGCTGAACCGTCCACAGGGTGCTGCTGCAGGCAGAAAGGGCTGCCTGTTGTGAGCAGGGCACTTCAAGGCAGGCAGGCAGCGCTGTGGGGGAGCTGCTTCCGGGGATTCTTGTGCCCTGCAGCATCATCTGCAGCCAGGGCTGCTGGTGTAGCTTAGCAATCTTGATGTATACTGCAAGGATTGCCGCTGCTGGGGAACACTGCGTCTGCAAGCAGCTGTGTCAGCCTCCTAGGAGCTCAGCAACCTGCGCCAATTGAATGGTGAGGAGGTTCTGCGTTGCTGCAGCTGTGTCATCACCTGCTGCAGGCAGGCAGGGCTGCGCGTTGCACGCGGTCCGCCTTGTTGCTGGCAGGCAGTGCTGCTGTCTTGACATCTGCCGCTGAGGGACACCCCTTCCTTCCAGTTGCGGCACAGTTTCCTCTGCTGCCTGCTGCTCCCGCCATGGTCAAAGGCGGCAGCTCGGCGCTGTCTTGTCTTTTTCAAGCCCCGACCAGTGCGCCAAGTGCCGGCACCATGTCAGCAGCGGACTGCTGCCCTTTGACTTTGGCTGCAGGACGGGCAGTTGTGGACCTGACTGTGGAGCGTGCAGCATCCACCCAGGGCTTTGTGCTCAATGCTGGTGGCGGCCCTCAGAGGCTGGCCCACATGCAGCTGACAGTTGATGGGTGAGCCCCACCTGTCACAAGTCCTGTGCAGGCCAAGTTGATTCCAGGGAAGGTGCAGTTGAAGTTCATGGGTGAGCTCTGCCCGCCTCAAGTCTGGGAAGGGCCTGGCACTGGTCCTGGTGCAGCACACTGGTCAATTCTGTATCTAGGGCTGCACCCCAAGTAGCAGCAGATGGCAGTGCTCAGCAATCGCGTCAAATGGCATGGCATGGGCCACTGCTGGCAATGCTTGCAGCCACACTGCTGCAGGTCTGTGCCTCAATTGCGAAGCAGATGGCTCCGTGCGAGGTGCAGCTCCATCAATACAGCTTTGGCTTTCTAGGCATAGTCTCTGCGTGTGCCCTGCCACAGAGCACCTGTGATTTGGTGTGAGCTCTGCGAGCTGCTGTGCAGATACTCCGCACCAGTGACTGCTGGCAACTTTGTGGTCAATGTCCTGGACGGTGTTTATGACGGCAAGGACATTGGGGTTGACTACTCCTCTGCCTACATTGGCAGGGGCTCCTCGACAGGTGGGGCTGAACATTTCAGCAGGCCCGAGGCATCTGCTGGGCTGCATGAGCTGAACAAGAGCAGGTACTGTGGTCACATTGACAAGGATCCTCCTCGAGGTGAGGCCTGTCTTGGTCCTGGCACTACCTGTGCATGCTGGCAGCCCTTCGGTGGATGCCACCATTTTACCAGTGTCACCAGAGGTTGACATAGATGTAGGCTGTCAATGTTGCCAAGCAGATTGCATACATAAGCACAAAGTGTTCAGCCTGTACTTCTGGACAGTGGCTCACTGTCTGGGGTCCGCTTGCCCTGGGCACAAAGCCATTGTTTGCCCGGGAGGCCAAAGCATGAATGTAGCCTGAGATTATGAACAAAGATGGCACAGAATGCTTGCAGCTCATCGCCTGTTGCCCTGCAATCTGTGGCCAAGGCCGCCGGCAGCTCACGTTGCATGGATGCTATCCTTGTAGGAAGGCTGCTGCCGCTGGAGATCCTGCCTGCTGGGCAGTTCGACCCTGTGTACCGCCTACCAATCAGTGTGTCAGGTGTGATCTACCTCCAAAGCTTCATGCCTGAAGTTTGGGGCTTTGTAGTCAGCAGCAGCGTTTGCGCCCCTTGCTGTTGAGGGCAAAGGTTGTGTGTCTGCAGCTTCAAGCCTGCACGGTGTCTTGCCTGTGCCTGTAGTGGCTAGAAATCTTGAGCATGAACTTATTCTTGCCAGAAGGGCAGTTGGTCTCAAGCTTACCCTGACCTCTGCAGCTGGAGAGCTGCCCACATTGCCGCTCAGCATCTATGGGTCGCTTGCGATGGGCCATGCTCCCAATGGGGAGGATGGCTCGCAGTCTGCAGAGGAGTGGTTCATTTACAAGGTGTGCCGGCAGTTTAGTTGTTGGCGTGTGAGGTCTCATTGCTGGTGTGCACAGCACATCGCAGACATCAGGTCGTGACTGCACTCAAGACATGCATGTTTCATGTGAGGGGCTGCAAACTCGCAGACTGTGTCATGTGGGCCCTCAACCCAGGCCTGCACCGTTGACAAGCTTTTTACCTGGCTACAGTTTGACAGAGGCTCGTCTGGCTTGGCTGGGCTCAGCTTTGATGAGGGAGAGTTTGGAGTGTTTGGCTATGTGACGGGTGGGAGCGATGTCATCCCGCAGCTGGGCACTGGCGACAAAGTCATCAGCGCCAAGGTGGTGTCAGGAGCTGACAAACTCTCACGCTAGGCTACTTTCAAGGGCTGACAGGCTGCTATGCTGGCAAGCAAATGGATTTGTGCATTGTTGCTCAACCAATGATCAGTCCTCGACAATTTTGAAACATGTTGCCAGGTCAATGGCGCCTGGAGCGAGCTGGCTGACAAGAGTTCTCATTCATGGCACCTTCTCAAGTGTCTTCCAAAGCATCGCCACAAGCAGATCGGGGGACAAGCTGTGCTGGCTGCTGCTACTTTGGTGACAGCTTCGGCAATGTCACCAAAGTAGGTGCCAGACTGCCGCCAGGCGCGGCGTCTTGAGCTGCATTGCTTCTGGGTGCTGCAATGGCCACAGACCAAAGAAGGCAGCCCACAAAGGCATAGCCATGTGCACACCTATGTGGGGAAAGGAGGAACTTTGTCAAATCCTCTAGGTGTTGAGGTCACCTGGCTTCAGCCATACATATATCCATGATGCTGGCGTTTGTGTACATTTTCAGAGCAGAACGCAGCTGCAGCCAGTTGAAATGTCCAGGCTGACAACACCACCCATACCACAGGCAGAGGGAGGCTGGGCCATTGTAGCAATCTGCAGCGCATTCATATGATAGCTACACTCAGCATGCCGCCCTCCGCAGGGCTGACTCCTGGTGACAACATCCGGCTATTCCACCCTGACTGCAAGACTGCATGCTCCTCCCAGGTCCCAGATGACAGTCACTACAGGTGACCTGCACTGACTGCTTTTCTGTCACTCAATCAACAGGTCGCTGTGTCAGGGAACTTGTCACGGCCCTGCAAGGCAGTCCAGTGCTGCTGCGGTGCCCTCGCTCGTGCTTCCCTGGGTTTTGCAGACTTGCAGCACTGCAAGGCCATGCTGCTGCAGGAAGGTGAGGGCATTCCTGTGCTGGCCTGCAGATGGCCGCTCCATGCGCCCGCACTAGTACCTGGCCATGGCAGAGGAGGTTTCAGGGAGCAGTGCAGCTTTAGGACGCCTGATGACAGAGCAGCAGTTCCTAGAGGCCCACGCAAGGCTTGGCCTTCAGCTGCAGACAGTGGAAGCCCCACCATGCCAGCTGGCACCCCATGTGCAGCAACTCTTGAACACTGAGGCACCCGGATGATGGTGCTGTGACGGGCGCAGCTGGAGGACTTCCAGGCGCCACTATCACACGGACGCGTTGGGCTAGATATGCTGCCCCACCCAGCAGGCCAGCCAACCTGCCTGGACCTCTGCAAAAGAGCCCTGCATACCATGCCAGTTCCAACACAGTGGGCTCGTTGTTACCGACTCATGCAATGCCTGACTCTGTGCAGCCACGCAGCACCAACTGTTTCCCAGCCGAGCAGCACATGTTGCTTCCCCTCTGCAGGTCTCAAGTTCTGCCTGATCCGGGCAGCACATCAAACAAAGTGCTGAAATTTGTGCAGCTGCATCATATCACTCTGAAAAAGCCCAAAGGGCAGGGGCATCCACCATGTCACCTGTCTCCCCTCACAGCCCTAGCCTGCCTCTGCTGCTACCTGCCGCCCTGTAGCAGTGTACAGTATCCTCATAACACCACCAGACGCCAAAGTTTGAAAGATGTCTGAAAGGGACGTGCCAGTGGCGCTCTCTTCTTTCACTTAAGCAGCACATTCAGTGACAGGCTTCTTCAAGCACATGTATAGCTCACTGTCTTTCCTGTTTGGCTTGACAAGACAAACTACTCAGGGGTGGTGTGGAATGACAATGCCTGCTGCAGGCTTCTCTGTGCAGATAGGAATCGGCTTGTCGAACAGAGCCTTCCGCATGGCATACAAGATCACCACGTCGGCGCAGAAGTCTTCCCAACGTCGAGAGTTGCCCTCCTGCGCCTCCTTCACGAGCGTATCCTCGTTGACACCGATGACTCCTTGGTAGATCTGTCGGTACAAGTCTTTGGCGAAAGCCCTGCCTGTGTAGTTGTGTGCCTCGGGAGCAGTCATGGTACGCTTGGTGTCCAAGAGCTGCCCCATCACCTCCCGATGCGTAGTGCGTACCACACACTGTTTGCCCAGAAGCGGCATGGCATTAACGTACACTATCTGGTCTGGCTCAAGGTCTTGAGCGGTGAGCTCGCCGGTAAGCTTCTTCTGTGGACTCATCTCTTCCGCCATGACAGGTGATATAACCTGAAACTTGCGGGAATGTGCATGCTGTGCTTGACCTAAGTTCAATAACTTAAACAGTCTGACTTGGAGGTGTCAAGACAAGTTCAGGCTAGCCACAGATGCAGTTGAGCACAAGGATGCCATTCAGTGACCGGAGCAACACTTAATTTGCCATGACCTTATGAGCATGCAAGCTCCAAATCTGGAGCAGTTCAAAGTCGGCAGCCTGCCATCACTGTTCTACATACCAGACTTCCTCCGAAAGGTTCAGCAGGACAGCCTTGAGCAGAAGATCACCAGCGCCAAGGCCCAATGGACACAGGTGATTGCAGGCAGCCACTGCACCGCAGATCCAGCTCAAAATGATGCTGTGCATGGCCTGATGCAGTCTCCTCGCCAGTGCGCCTACCTCTTGGCAGGCAGCGCTGCCCTCCCGCTTTGGCAGCAGGGGAGGGCTGCAGCGAACCTATGTTCAGCTTCTGCCACAGGCACTCACCACTGTCTCCCCTGCAGGTGTCTGGCAGGCGCCTGCAGAACTTTGGGGGCGCCGTGCATGAGAAATGGGGTGGCCTCATCCAGGCGCCCCTGCCGGGCTGGATGCAGTCCCTGCTGGACACCATTCAGCAGCGCACTGCCGTGTTTGACCCGGCGGCCAACCACGTCCTGCTGAATGCGTACAGCCCGGGAGAGGGCATCATGGTCAGCTGAGGCTGCTGCAAGGTGCACCTGAAACCTGTGCTGGGCCTCCAGGCAAGGGCTGTCAACAGAGGTTGCAGACTGCCTTCAGCTTGTGACATCTGTGCACAGGCCCTGCACGATAGGGTCTGCAGAAAGGTTTGCTGACTGCCTTCAGCACGTGACATTTGTGATAGGCCTCCACGGCTAAACGCTTGTTGAACGCCTTGTTGGGCTGTGAGGACACATTGCTGGGTCGGTTGCTGGGCTAGGCAGCCACAGGATCACCATCCGCAGCTTGTTGCTTCACCTTAGGCCTCCCAAAGCACTTGACGTTCTTGCAAAAGAGACACTGCAAGTGTGCACAGGCGGGCAGTGTCACATCAATGTCTTTGTCTGAAAGGTTGCTGCATCTCTCCACACCATGTGATGCTTGTTGTCACATCTGCCTGCATGGCTGCCGCCGGAAGCAGCGCAGCTGTGATGGAGCCTGGCCTGTCTGCCCGCAGCCGCACGAGGATGGCCCCATCTATCGCCCAGTGGCCTGCATCTTGTCGCTGGGCGCAAGCTGCGTCATCAGATTCACATCCAAGCCATCTGAAGGTGGGCCTCGCTGACAGATGCAGCTCGCTACAGCCCTGTAGCCTCTCGCTGCTGCCGCCCAATGCACTCAAGGCCTTGCTGCAGCAGGTCTACATGCTGCACAGGCAGTCACCTAGCCTGCACAAGAATGCAGCAGGCTGTGCACGGCCTGAGGGAATGGGCAGGCCATGAGGATGCATCAGGCTGTGCCTCCTTGATGGAAGACGCAGGGCCCCGGCTCACACAAGTCCTCTGCCTGGTGCCAAGCAGGATATGCAGATGCACGCCCATTGCCAGCTGCGCCATTGCCTGACAGCTCTGGAACCACAGACAGTCGCGCTGCTGCAGGCAAGAAGGCACAGCTGAGGGAGTCAGTGGCAGTTCAGCCAGGCAGCCTCCTGGTCTTCAGCGATGAGGCCTACACTTCCAGCCTGCATGGCATCATGGAGGTGGGAAGGAAAATCCTACACCCTTCCCACCAAAGCGGTGCCTACAAGGCTGCTGGTTGCTAGAGGTGGTGCTCAGTTGTGCTGGTTGCCGGCCTGCTGCTTCTGCACCTCTTGGGCCCTGTGATGCCAGGCATTGCTCCACTGCTCCATGTCGACAGACTCACGCAGCTGGCATCTCATTTCTCTGCCTTTGAACATGTGCTTGGCTCAGCCCTGCAGGTGGACGAGGACATGCTGGATGACAGCGTGGTGAACCTCAAAGCGGCTGGATTGCAGTCTGGGGGCAGGCTCAAGCGTGAGGGTCTGCGCTTGTCGCTCACTGTCCGTCAAGTCCTGAAAGTAAAGCAGAACCTGTTGAAGCTCACCAGTCGCTAGCAGCAATGTCCCTGCCTGCTGCCCCCGATGTCAACAACAAATTGATGGCTGTCATGCTTTACTAGATTGAATGAAAGGGAGCCATCATTTCATTTGTTTCCTCAGTTGTACCTTTATTTATAATAAGTACATGTACAAGACAAAAAGGGCGGTGGCAGCAATGAAAGAGAAAGCGGCAGAGCGGGTTACCCCTTGCGCAGAGCATCCAAGCGAGCCTGCAAGTCGTCCTCCACAGAGCTGCCCCCTGGCCCGCCACCCCCACCGCCAGCTGCTGCTCCCATTGCCTCCGGCTCAGCTGCAACTCCTGCTGCCGGTGCCGTTTGTGCTATCGCCTGTTTCTGGCCTGGTGCGTTGACCAGGTCGACGTCCAGGTTGACACCAATCTCATCCAGCACCTGGCTCACTAGGTTGTTGGTTTCTTCCTCCTCATCTTCTGCCTGCAATGCTCCAAACAAGTGGCTGCTGCACTTGCGGCCCTGCCATGTGCTTCTGGGCTGCCCTCTGCCACGCGCAAATGCCACTTGTGCACAGAAGAAAGGTGTCTGAGCTCATGAGCAACCTCCTTGCAGTGGTTCAGGGTTGAAAGCCCCATCACAGCGTGTCACACTGTCATCAGACTTTTACAGTCTGGCAGCTGTGAACCCACCTCGAAGGCATCGTCTATGGCATCCCCCATGACCTCGGAGGTCATCTCCATGCGCTCATTCTGGCGGTCAAACTCCATCATGATTCTTTGCAGCGCTGGCAGGTTCATCTGCTTGTTCATCATGCCCATCGCCTGCAGACAGCACCAGCTGCCCATCAGATCACCTTACAGGCTCTACAGGATGGCTGAAGGTTTCACGAAGGGCCAGCCGCAGCTGCCACGGTGGCAAGACAGACTGGATGCTGTGGAATATGCAGCAGCAGCAGGTAGGCTGTGCGGTGTTTCTCTGACTCCCAGCGTGTCCAGACGGGAGGGCCAGAGACTGTTGCCTCTGGGTATTTGCTTGTCTGGGTATCTGCGGAAACTGTAGCCGAGGGGTGCAGGGCGTAACCAAGGGCTCAGACAAGTAAAAGTCCCTGCCTGGCAGGGAGACTGCACAGCGTAAGGTCAGGCATATGGCCCTTCCACACCTTGGTGGCTCCCTTCATTGCATCTGCCATTGCCTGCGTGGATTTGAGCGTCTGCAGCAGCGGGCAGAGCTCATCAGTGTTGCTTGCAGTCAGTGCAGCCAAGCACAGCAGGAGATGCGCCAGAGCTTTGGCAGAACAGCCCCAGGCAGTGATCGGTGTGTAATGGTGACCAGGCAGTGCAGCGCAGGTGAGCGCCCCCGTGCAGCAGGGCTCTGCCCTGGGAACCTTGTAGTACCGTGCAGGCCACTCAGATGCACAGCCTAGCGAAAACCAGCTTCACTGGTTGACACACATCTGCCATCAGGGAGTAATACTCAGCAGGCCATGCAGAAGGCCTCTGGGAAGAGGGGCAAAGGACCCCACCTGTATTCTGAGGGAGACTGCCTGCAGCTGGCCCTTGAGGTTGTACATCTTTGTGACTGCATGCCGGTTGCGTATCAAGGACTTGGCCATGACCTTGACTGCATCCTGCAGCAGGAGTGGCAGGATCAGGGGTAGGTGTGCAAGCTGTGGTGGCGCCGCCACATGGCAGAGTTCACGCCGAAGGGCCACATGTTGCTCCCCAGGCTGAATATTTCTCTGTGCTGAGGAGTCCTCAGCCGCAGCAGGGACGGCTGGCCACCAGCAATTAGCCCCAGGTCGTGCTTCTTGCAGCTGCCAGACCCTGCCACCCTCCTGCTCCTGCTATGCTTGGGCTGTCCTGGAGAAAGACCAGACCTTCCAAAACCTACACATGGCTGCAGGGGAGCTGTAACAGTTACAAGTAGAGAAGGTGCGCTGCTGCACAAACCATCAGCTGCCGGCAGCCCCTGAGACGCTGTGATCTAATGTCTGTCAGTCCATAGCCAGCCCATATTGTTGCCTCTGCATAGCCGCGGGCCCTCTCATACCCAACAGCTCACACTCCCACCATTGGCCTAGCTGTGCTGAGGCTGTGACAAACCCACAGCCAGGCGGGCCCCCATCAGGAAGTCCACTGCAGCGTAGTGGGTGCTACATCTGGCCTGGGCAGCCGCTGCCGCTCCAGAAACTTTCCAGTGGGCGTCACACCCTCCCACGGTTCTGCTCAGCACCTGGCTATGCTTGGGTGGACCTTTCAAGGCCACCCAGCTACCTCAGCAGCAGCTCGGGCCGCAAAATTCAGTGTGGCAGCCCCTGTGGCAGCCTTTGTGAATGACAATTCGTGCAGTCCTGCACACTCTTTCTTTCTGCTTGGCCATCTGAGGGCTTCCCCCTTCCCTGTGCTCTTACATGTCCCCTCGGTGTCCTCTGCAGCGTCACAGCTCCCTCACTAGGCCCTGCACTCACCATCTGCCCCTGCTTGGCAGTCTTCTTGATCTCTGCAACTGTCCGCTTCTCCTGTGTCTGCAGAGCTGCCCGTTCCCGATCCAGCTCCCGGATGGCCTTGTCCAGCATGCGCTTGTTTTCTCGAAGCAGCTCTGCAGCAGCAGTGGTGCCACAGGCGTCAGTTGCAGCAGCACTCAAGGTTAACTGCTGCTGTGTGGCCTGATTCAACATGTGTTTCCTGTCCCCACAGCAGCTCTACAGCAGCATTGGAGTCACAGAGGTTCATTGCCGCCTTCACATCCACAGGTTTCCGGCATTGTACTGCCCAGCATCTGCTTGTCCTCCAGTGGCACTCTGCAGGGGCAGTGGCGACGACGATGTCGACCGGCAGCAGCATTCACAGCTCCTGTGTTGCCTAGGCCAGCATGCCTTGTACTCCTGCAGCAGCTCATGAAGTGCTCTCCAGCGGGCCGGACGGGGCACAGCTCCTGCACAGCTTGGTGCAGCTTGCCCCTGGTTTTGCAGCAGATGTGCACCAGCATGAGTAGGAGGGATGCCCCGTGCAGCTTCCACTCCCCCACAGCATGCACTTTCGCTTTCACAGCGGCTCTGCAGCAGTAGCTGCACAGCAGTAGCAAAGGATCATGCTAAGATGTGAAAGGTGCGCAACAGCAGTACTCCGCTGGTCTTACGCAACAGCTCTGCTTTCAGCGGATTGCAGTGCTGGGCATGCGAGGATGTGCTTTCCGCTGCACCAGGCAGGTGCACCAGGCAGGTTCCCCTGGCCGCCAAGTATGCCTCAGTGCAGAAATCTCCATCAACTTACAAGCTCCTATCCAGCTACAGCATACAGAGCAGCTATGCCCTCAGGCCAGCGTGGCTCAGCTCCTGAGGCGACGCACTCTGTTCTTGCTGGGGCAGTGGGCCACATTGATGCTGCTATACAGCCCTCGATGTGCCTGTCATTGCTCCTGACTGTGCCTTGCCTTGCGGAGTCTTCTTTTTTGCGAAGAGGAACGCCATGATCGGTCCTTGGCCCCCTTTTCTGAGCTTTGAGCTCCTCTGCAGATCCTTCTCAGGAGAAAGTTTGGCTCTGGGGTCTCCTGGTGCCTGACTTCTGATGGGTGGTGACTAAATCTCCCCGAAGCTGTGCCAGCTTGCAGGATTTAAGGAACCCTGCAGGAATCCCAGTAAAATCATTTTCCTTCCGAAAGCAAAATGGTTGCCATTTGTTGCAAGGCAAGACATGCGATGGCGACAATAGGACTGCCCAACCTCCCAATCCACACCTGTCCCCCCAAAAAGAGGGACAAGAAGAAGAGCCATGCTGCCTTGCCCACCAGCCCCACCTCTCTGCATTCAATGTCGAAGCGGGAGCTGCTCGCTACGACCGTCGCCGTGACCTTGGGTTTGGAGCTGTTTGCTGAAGCAGATGCCCTGGAGACAGAGCTCAGGGAGTCAGGCATGAAGCAGGTGCAACCGTGTTGTGCCTGCCTGGCCTGATCAGTGCATTAGAAGCCAGCGCACCTGCACTTGCACCCCCCGAACTTCACCAGGCGCGCCTCTTCCTGTCAGATATTTATGCATGCATCTTGCTGGCCTGCCAGGCTCTATGCTGTACCCTGAGCATCTGCTCCATCACAGATACCTGCGTGATGCTGTCCACATCGAACAAGGGGCAAAATTGCTGCCTCCTTCACCTTTTGCCCACCCTGCCTTTTGTCAAGCTGCACACTGCATCTACCTGGTCTTGTCTCGGCAGACTGTGCACTACATCTGCATGATCTTCAGCAACAAAGCAGGAGCTGTCGTTGAGTGTTGACCCCTCTGCAGCCCTGAGCTGCTGCAGCACCACACATCCCCATAACCAGAGACAGGGCACCTGCGGCTGATCTGAACCTGCTGTTTGACAAACTTGTGTCTTTCCCATGGTGGCCTGCAGGCCCCTGAGCTGCTCAAGCCGTTCAGATTCCTCAGCATCAGACCATGGGGCGCCTGTGGTTGCTCTGAGTTCTGCTGCCTGACAAGTGCTGTGTGTGTTTGGAGCGCAGACCCATGAGCTGCTCAAGCGATGCAACGGCCAGACATAAGCTGACATGCCCACTCGTGCTGTTGACTGCTCATTCATGTCTGCAGCCCCCTGAGCTGCTCAAGCGGTACTATGACCAGACACAGGAGCTGCATGGGCACATGCGGGCCATCCTGGACATCAAGGGCGCGCCCGACTCCAATCCTGCGGCTGTCAAGGCCTTTGGGCGGGATGCCAACGAGTGAGCAATGCCCGACACACTGCACAGCTCATGCAGCTGCCTGAGGGAGTGCAGTGCGCAGGCCTGCACCCCGTGCACTGCCATACCTCCACTGGCTGTCAAGCGGCCTGCCCCAGACTAGGCTGCTGCAAACTACAGAGCAGAGCCTGCGGGCTGCAGCTGACTGAACGATGGGCATTCACACCTCTGCCTGTCGTATGGCAAGCCGATGTATTGTCAAGGAGGCCCACCTCCTCTGGTCGCTGCACCTCAGGAGTTGAGCTGGGATGGCATTCCATTGTTGGGCCTCACAGCTGCAGCCTGTGTGCCAAGCTCCACGGGGCTGCTGACTTTGTGTCGTGCATCTCTGCAGCTGGAGTGCAGACTACCGCCGCCTGGTGTCCCCCAGCCGCAAGTCCTTTGCCGAGACCTATGGTGAGCAGCGCCATGCAGTGATGCGTCTCAGCCTCTGATCTCAGCGGCATCTGTCTGACCATTTGCAGCCTGCTGCGCAATGCTGCTCTTGACCGCACGCTGACTGGGACAGCGTCCCTCTTGCCCAGTCATGCATGTATGGGGCATTGGGCAGTGCCCCCCAGTGTGCGCTGCAGCCTCACTGCCTTGCACAGTAGCCCCCATGTGACCAGCGCACTGGTGCCTGCAGGAGCCATCAATGCTCTCCAGGGTCAGGTGAGAGCAGCTAGTTCCATTCTGCTAGTTCCATTCTGGCAGACCCCAGGCTTTCACTGCAAGTTGACGCCAGGCACCTTCACCATGGCCACACACACTGACCTGCTGCAAGCTTATGACCCTGACGACATGCATGGCCTGCTACTGCAGCTGAATGCAGGCAAGCTGGACAAGGCGCTGCCCAAGAAGCTGCGCGAAAACTTGGAGAAGAGACTGACGGTGGGTGCTTGCCCCGGGAGTCGGCATGGGACGGTCGATTGCGTGCCTGTGCCAGCAATGTCCATTGGTTGTGCCATCACAGGAGTATGGGCCATGCTGCTTGGTGCCTATGACAGGACCCTGCACAGACTGCACTGCATGGTGGTGTGGGTGCCTGCATTTGCAGTGTGCACTGGGCCATACTGCATACGGGTGTGAGTGCCTGCGCCAGCCAGGTCGATTGGCTCTGCTACAGCAGTGACAGGCGAGTGCCCTGCAGCATGCTTGCCCTGGCCAAGCTGCATGGGAATGTGGGCGGCTGGGCCAGGCGTCTTCATTGCGTGCCTTGCAGCAGTAAGGTGCCTAGGTCACGGTGCCTGGTCAAACGTGCAACTTGCGGGCCGTGTCGTATGCCCTCTGCCGGTGACCTCCATGGGCTGTGCTTGATGGTGGGACACCTGTCCCAACCATTGGCATGGGGCTTGCTGCAGCAGGCTGTGGGTGCCTGTGCCAGCAGTTGGCCATGCTACATGCAGAGTCAGAGCCTGTGCTGGCAGCCTTCACAGCGCTGCCATGGGCACCTGATGCAGCTGCCTGTGTGGGGACCATCTTGGGATGCATGCTTGTCTTTGCTGTGGGTAGTCTTGCCTTTGCGTGCACGCATCTTCAGCACTAGCTGGGGTTGCAGGTGGCGCATGCAGCCCAGCGTGGTGACATGCTGCAGGTAGCCGAGAAAGCCCTGAAGCGTGAGAGATCCCAGCTGACCTGATGGGCTTTGAACCACAGTTCACCATGTGCTATATTCCTGCATTGACGCCAGCATCTGCAGATACCCTGATCCTGATATGGATGATGCATTGTAGCTGATGAGCTGAGAAGAGAAGCCATTCTGTGCGAATTGACGACCATGTTGTCTTCATGTAAATGACAAATGAGAACCCTTCCTAGGGCTTGGCAACATCCATGTTGTTGGGGGAACAGGCCATACTGTCATGCTGCCCTCAGAACCCCAAGATTTGCCATCAGCCTCCAGAGAGAGCAGACTCCCACCTGGTCTCCAGTCTCAGGAGGCGCCAGATGCTGCAGGGGCTGCTCTGTTTGCCTGCTGTGCAATGGGCAGGTGAGTGTGACAGCTTCATAGTGGCTGCTCAAGCTGCCCACACTGGATGAGCTGCGCTCCCATCATGAACTTGGACAGGTCTACCTGGCAAAGACTGTGTCACAAGCTGCTCAAAGCCAGCATGTCGGCAGGATGCGGCTGTTGACTCAATCAATTCACTCCCATGCAGCGCCCAGCCCGGCTGCCAGCAGCGGATCTGCATCGGGCTTGGCAGCTCTGCTGGAGCCAGGTGCACAAGTCCGGAATCCAGGGGTGGCATGGTCCATTGGCAAGCGGTCCAAGCAGCTCTTCTACCCAGATTGGTTGGAGGGCACCTGGCAGGCTGAGGCGTTCCTTGACAAGGTGAACGCCGCTGGCAGCGCTGCCTTCGGGGGCAGGGGAGCCTCACCAGCAATGCTGGGGCCTGCAACATTCTCAGCCACAGCTGCTGCAAGATGCTGGGCTTTCAGTGCGCAGACGTGTGGGGTTGTGAGCCGCAGCTGCTGCCAATCGCTGCCGCGGCGTGAAAGGCAGGTGCATGTGCAGCAACACTAAAGTGACACGCCAGCTCAAAGGGCCTGGTGCAGCTGCCTGGCACCTGGTGCCACCTGTGTGTCTGTCCTGTACAGAGCCGCTGCTTAGCATTGCTCGACAAGGCCCCACTTCAGCCAATGTCTGGTAGGTGGCCAACCCTCTGGGGCGACGTTTCGTGACGCGCAGCACCCCCGGGGTCACCAAAGCCAGCATGCTGGCGGCGCTGCCTGATGTTGGAGCTGGCATGGACGGCCACACCGTGCGCTTCCAGATGCGATTTACGCAGAGCGCAGAGGAGGGAGGCGTTGTGGCAGACAGGTGGGCCATGTCCAGCGGCAGCGTCGTGCAGGTGCATGCTGGGATGTCTTGGGTGCAGCTCCATCTCCTGAGTTTCCTGATGAATTGGACTGGCCTGATTTTCAAAATGTGTATCTGCCGGCCAGCACAGAGCAGCCCTCTAAAGCAGGTGGCCACCTCTCAGTTGGCAGCGCTTGTGAGGCACAGCCTGCGAGGATACAGGATGCGGAAGCTGGCCAGAGTCGCGCCCTGCTGCATGGAGCGCAGCAGCTGTCTGCTGTCCATCGTGAAAGCATGGAATCAGCTCATCTGGCAATACGCAGAGGACATGGGAAGTCAACTTACTCGAGCAGCTCAGCGTGACAGATGGGCCATCAGTAGGCATCAACAGGCCTCTGCTCAGCAATTGCTGCCATGACGTCACTCGTCACAATCCTGTGCAGGCCATTCAACCTGGCCCAGCTGGACAACGCCTTCCTGGGCTATGAGGCTGTCACAAGTGTGGTGCGTGTCTTCTGTAGAGTCATGTGACTGGTGCAAGCTCTTATTGAGCAGCTGGCAAAGTGCCTGACATCCCCCTAGCACACCTGTATTAGCCAGCGCGCCCCTCTCGAGCACATCAAGGAGCTACATGCATGCCGGTTTCGGCACCACAGAGCCCCTTCCAGCATTGGTGTAGCTGCTTGATGTGCTCGAGAGGGGCACCGCACGACAGCGGCATCACACAACTCTCCTAACCAACATGCAAATGCTCGATGCGAAACTCCTCACTGCCACACAAGCTGTATAGGAGTTTGCATGGCGCTGTAGGTCAACCACTGCATGCAGGAGCTTCCTTCGCAAGGGTTCCTCAGTGCCTGCTGTGCAACATGACTCTTGGCCTGCACCGAGCTGTCATCAGATCAGGCACGATGTCTGCCACAACTTCGGCAATCCTCCTGCTGTGCAGGTGTACGATCCCCTTGAAAATCCCACGAGGTTGTCGATCACTTACACAACTCCCAGGAAGGACACAGCGGCGCAGAGCAATGACATCCGCAAGGCTGAGATCTTTGTGAACAACAGGAGCTCGGAGCTTGATAGAGGCATGTTCACAGCCTTGGAAACCTTCAGGCAGGTGTGCAGACCTGTCTGCAGCTGTAGTGACGTTCCCATGGCCATCTCTGCACACGCTGCAGCAAGCGGTGGCTGGCACAGCTGACAGCCAATGCTCAGAGCTGGCTCCTTGTCTAGCAATTGATCACTTTTCTGCAGGTGAATCAGGCAAAGCAGCAGGGAGCAGTGTTTGACTATGCAGTCATCTCACAGTTCAGACAGCAGCCAGATGCCCCCGACCACATTGCAGTCCGGTGAGCTGCTTTGTCGGCTGCCAGTCTGTGAGCCCATGGCCCTGTTGCGCTCACATAACCTGTTCTTCTGCAGGCAGCGAACTGCAGCATTCCTGACTCCTCAGGACCCCCTCTTCTTTGACGCTGGTGCCAAGGCAGTTGGCTTGTATGATTACACACTCAAGCTGACACGGAGTGGCTGACCCCCAATTGCTGACACAATGTCAGCGCTTTGTGTTTGATGCGGTTGTGGTGTGCAACTTGCGGCGCACTGAGCAGCAAAGTCAATAATGAAAGGAGAACTGAATGAACAAATTGCACCATGCATTGTGGCCTAGTCTGACAGACGCAAAGGGGGTCCAGGGGGCTTGAGGGGGTCACAGAGTCCTCAATCTAGGACTTTGAAACAATTCTCTGCATTGTTTGGTTCTTGGGCCTTCATGCTGATGGCGTAGCGATACATCAGCTCATCAAAGGAGCCCTCGGTGTTGTCGCTGCCTTGAGCTAGGCCGCTGTACCACCTGGTGTAGTGTGAGAGGTGAGGCTGACCCACATCCCAGGACGCTTTGATGAAAACTGTCTCAAAGGGATGCATGCTGATGTGGTCATACGTGCCATGGCGAGATGGGTGCACCCCGTCGTTGCATTTCCAATTGCTCTCCTGCAGACGAAAGCCAGCTGTCAGGCAGGCCAACCAGAAACTCTATGCACCACTTCCAGGCAGCAGCAACACCAACTACCTCAACATGTGACAGGCAGACCTACAGCTGGAAGAGTACAAGAATGCATTGCATTGGAAATTTTGAGCCTGAAGAGTGTCAGAATGCATTGCAGCAAAACTCAGTCTTCCTCGCGAGACAGCATGCATTGCCTGGCTTGGTGTTCAACCAGAGTTGAGAGGTGAAGGCCAAGTGCTCACAACAATACTCATCCTCAGGCAGCACCATCATCAGAGCCTGGACTGGCGCGGATCCAGGCGCATCAGAGCGCTCAGGTTGAGAGAATGTTGCGAGCACAGTGAAACAGGTAAGAATGAGTGTGCCTGGTGGTCACGACGAGAACCTCTCGGCTACCTCACCTGGCGCCAATCCACGCTTGACCGATACCGGCTCATGAGCGTGCCCAGGTTGAACCCATTGGCCAGGAGGACCGTGGACAGCCCATACTCCCCCATGACCACCACTCCATCATCACACAGCTTGCAGGTGCGCAGGTGATACACCCCAGCGGCTGTGACCAGATCCAGCCCCTCCTGGTCGATTGCGAAAGCCCAGGACTCTATCCTGGGCCCTGGCCCGCCGGCATCAACCTGTGACAGAGCATGAGCCATCAGCAGAGCGCAGCTGATGCTTGCCACATCACCCCTAAGGCTGTGACAAGCTGTAGATGCTGAAAATCAGTTGCACGCACACATGTTGTCCTGGGGCCTGGGCTGCCAGAGTCAACTAGGGACATTATGATGAGAATTTTGTAAGCGACGTGCAGTGGCAATGGTATGCATCAGAGATGAGCACATGAGGGCCCAGTGCGTAACAAAAGTTGCCCAGGATGTCACCCTGTGAGGCAGTCGCAACATTGCATGTCGCATGAACCTTTTGGTGGATCAGAACATGCATCACGGACCCGGAGTTCAATACAGAGAGGCCCCCTCTCAGCATCAGTGCAGGACAAGAGCAGAAAGATCTTCCGAAGACACCTTAGGGAGGCAGACAAGGGACGAGGAGACGACTTTGGTGCTGCCCGTAAGGCGCTCGGTGTATGCCATGGGCCACTGCCACCCGCGCGGCATGTAGCTGGGGTAGAAGGGCCCTCGCACTGAGCTGCAGTGCAGCAAAGCAGACACATACAGCAATGCCAGCATGATCTGAGTGTGGCGCGAGCAGCTTCCAAGGTGCTGGAATGCAGGGCAGTTCAGGCTTGCTGCCAGCCTCAGCTGCTGGGCCAGATCAGATGGCCTTGCAGCCTGTAGCTGGTGAGATGGACCAAACTCCTGCATGAATGCAATTGCGCATCCAGCCATACTGAGCAAGTGTGTATGTGCAGCAGTGCTCTGTCCTGCTTCCCACTGCGGCCTGAATCAAGCACTTCTGCTGTTGCCAGGCAGGTCTTTGGGGGGCACCCTGAAACCAGGGGAGCAGCGCTGCAGCCCCCGTATGCTTGCAGGTGGTGGACAGTCCCGTGCAGGAGAATGCAACTCTCAGACTGCTGGACACCCATGGCACGCTGTCACCAGCTCAGCAAGACAAGCTTTTGTCATCTTAGATATTGAGCTGAGCTCCTAGGGCTTGCATGTGGTGGGCAGCTGGTGCTCAGCGGGCATTTTAACTCACCTGTTTAAGAAAATGAAGTATTTGTAGCGAGTGTAACGATTTGTCTGCCTGCAGACACCTCAAGGACAGACGTCAAGTCAAGGCATTTCAGGGTCTGCACTGCAGAGAAGGCACCGGGCCAGACAGCAGGCATGTCACTTCCGCTACCACAGCCAGACACAATCGTTGAGAGGGCAGCAAGTCCCTCTGCTAGCAGAGCGAGACCTGCTGCTTGGCAGCCAGAGTCTGCATGAAGCTCCCAGACGCAGCCTGAAATGCTCTGCCCAGATCTGCAGGCGTGGCATTGCCTCAGCACATTGAGGTCGAGACCTGCAAATGCGAACCAGTCTGCCCTTCCCCTAGCGTTCAGGGCCTGCACACCACGACTATCTGCCCTCCTTGAAGACTGCAATGCAGCGCACCGGACGCACCCATACTGCGCCACCACTGACAAGGCAGCTCAACAGCCACAGCAAGGACATGCATTCCAGGATGCCACAACGCTGCTTGAGCAGCCACACGGTCAGGAACTCAGCAGCAGTTTGGCTGGACAGCCAATGCCGCTGTGATATCTTCTGCTGCTGATTAGCGTGAGGGGGGGCGTCTGCAAGGATGTCATCGAGCAAGCACCATGCAGTAAGTCAGGCTGGCGGTGCGCTAGGGCCCCCCCCCGTGCATCCATGTGTCGGGGGATGCCCACCAAACAGCTAGATGCCGAAGATTGAAGAACGATATATTGGCGACTTTTCTCGTGCTGGCGGCAGCGTTTCATGACTTTGGCCGCCTCCATCTCACCATTGCTTTTCTGGTGGCCACATACCACCTGACACATCGCAGCAGCCCCAGCATGCATAAGTGATTCAAATTTGGCACACAGCCCCTGCAGCCTCTGCTGCCATTGCCTCCAGCCCTGGACAGGCAGCAGCGTCAGCAGGCCTGCTTACCTCAGGAGCTCAATGGTCACATTGTGGGCAGCAAAGTCCATGCCCTCATTCTGGTCTCGCTGCAGCAGGGTCAAGCCCTTGCCAGACCAGGCTGCCGCGACGTGAGGCACAGCATCAGCGGCAGCTCTGTCCTCAGAAAGCATCTTCAGCAGGGTACTGCAGGGCCAAGCTACATTGGAAGTCAGTGCTGAGACTTTCAGGGCATGTTGTGGCCTTCACACACCCAGGTGGCAGCTTACGCTGGGGGTTGAAAGCACAGGCACGTTTGGCTCCAGCCATCGCTTGCAGGGTTTGCGGACCTACCCAGAACTGCAGGCATTGGATGGTGGCCTCAACACCCTGCAAGCTTGAGCCAAAGACCACCAGCAATCACCAAGCACCAGCCCTCAGGCATGCGACTGGCAGTGCACCTCATGACAGAGACTCCGATATCCAGATGGCTCCAATCAGAGATGATTGCGGCCCCAGCTCCCACCTGCAGGGTGTGCAGACCTCCCCATTGATCACCGTCACAAAATCTGTGGCCACGGGCGTCTGAAAGGTGCTCTCGATGCCCATGCCCACTGCGATGAAGAACTGAAAATTGGCCAGCTGATTGGCGTCCTGCAGGGAAGGCAAGATGCTTGTCACCTGCAGACCAGCTGGTGCTTGGGAGGGTCCTTTAGCCACATGTGAGCTGGATTGGCTGGGTGGTGGCACTGCAGGAGAGCAGCCACTTCGGTAAAGGTCATGCTTCCAGACTGCAAGGAGTGCCGA
This sequence comes from Asterochloris erici, assembly GCA_019693375.1. Taxonomy (NCBI): domain Eukaryota; kingdom Viridiplantae; phylum Chlorophyta; class Trebouxiophyceae; order Trebouxiales; family Trebouxiaceae; genus Asterochloris; species Asterochloris erici. Next base: position 233,901 of record JAAMXJ010000139.1, on the reverse strand, counting down.
TGTTCAGGCAGGACAACAATTGGCGTCCTGTTTTGCAACCTGCAGAAAGGATGGGACAGCAAGGTCAGGCTGGAATGGCTGGCATCTACGGTTGCAGAAGGACCGAGGGTCTTCTACTGTCCAGATGGTTGGCAGCCTGAAAAGGGAGGGCAGGTCTGTGCAGCAAGCTAGAGGCCTCAACAGGCTGACTTTGCAGCTCGTCACTGTCGGCAGGAGAGCAAGCTGAGACTCAATTTCTAGCAAGGTGGTCAGCTGCACGACTGGCTTATGAAGGCTCTCTGGAGGAGGCAAAGGAAGAGGTGCACTGAGTCTGATGGTGCACCTGTTTGCAGCAATAGGTGGTTCTGGCGCAGGCCCGCAGGCAGAAGTGTTAGTAAGTATGCCTGCATAAAGAGGAGTGGAGCCTCCTGCAGTGCAACTCCATCTTGTGCCGGACAAGGGCGCACACCCAGGGCGCATGATCTCCCGCACATCTGCGGCAAGATGTGTGGCTGGGCCAGGTGGCGCGAGTACAGCATCTGATGCTGCAACTCTGATGTGTTGGGGTTGCAGGGCCTGATGTTCAGCTCAGGGCACATCATGCATGCTGTGGGCTGGTGCTTACCTTCTCAAAGTAGCTGTAGCTGACCAGCACTGGATCCAGATCTGAGTTGCGGTGCAGCAGCAAGCCGGATGGCGATGGCAGACCTTCCACTCTGGTGGCCAACAGCACCAGCAGCACTGCCAAGAGACACAGGCCTCCCAGCAGCGCTGCTTTGAGCCAGAAGGTCTGTTTTTGCTTCCCTCTCCTCATCGGCGTGACCGGGATGGCTGACTTGAGCTGAGGCAGCACAGCATCGATCAGGACATTGTCCAGGCCGGTGCTGCTGCTCCTCACCGCGCGATGGTGCACCTCCTTGCTGGAAGTCATTCCCCCCGTGGAGTGATCACTGCATGTGGAGGCTGTCTCTGCATCGAGATCGCCAGCAGGTACGACGTCAGAACATCGTAACAGCATGGGCCGTGACCTAAGGTTGACATCTGATACACAGTAAAGAACTGCTGGGATGCAAGCCGCATGCGACTACAGGACCAGGCTGGCAGGGTCCTCTCGATCAGGAATCAGTCTCTCAAGGTCCAAGAACATAGCCATCTTCACAATGAAGCAGGGGCTGTGCTTTGGGACGCAGGTCTTGTGCTGATTCACTACTTGGCCACTGGTGAGGTCGCCTGTGTTGCCTGCATAAGCTGCTCTTGCAGGAGGGGCAGGGGAGACCACCATGTCCTCTGCCCTGCAGAAAAGGTTGCTGAAGAGTTGAGAGACAAGGCTATCCTCGAGCTAGGGGCAGGAACAGGAGCAGTGGGACTGGCAGCCGCACTGCTGGGCGCTCAAAGCGTGCTGCTGACAGACCTGCCGCACCTGGTGCCCGGCCTACAGGCCAACATTCAGGTCAGCACCACATCAGCAGCACACACAGCAGCTGCACTGCAAGCTGGCTGTCTATGCGCCAGAGGCCTGCCAGCAAACCACATTATGGCAGGGTCCTGCAGCTGCTGAGTGCTGGCGTCCAGCCACCATTGGCCTGAAAGCTCACCGTCTTCGCTGCAGGCTAACAGCCTGCAGCACCGCGTTGCAGCTGCAGCCTTGGCCTGGGGAGACGCCCCGCTTGATCTGCCAGCCCCAGACATCATACTGGCATCAGACCTGCTGTACAGCAAGGACCAGATCCCGCTGCTGTTCCAGACGATCGCGCAGCTGAGCGCCCCAGCTACAGTCACGTTGCTGGCCTACGAGCACCGTGAGCCTGTGGTGCAGGCAACCTTTGACGCCATCCAGGATGCTGGCCTGCAGGCCCAGCAGGCAGGTCCCTGGTACAGTTGGCCAGTGAATGAATTGTGGGCAGTCAATGGCTCTTGATGTGCTCTGTGTCACAGAGAAGCATTGATTGCAGGCTGCCAGGCCGCAAGCTGGCCCTGGCGGAGCTTCAGAGCGAGGGCGGTGCTCTTTTTGGTGCAGAGATTGGCAGGCAGCTGTCAAGCAACTGCTCATCATGCATGGCTGAGCAGGCCTGAGAAGCACCCAGATGGTGCGTGCAAGCAACAAAGTGAGGCAGCTGTGTTGACCTGCAGGTGCCTTTGACAGATCTGGATCCTGAGTGGCAGAGCCCAGACATTCTTGTGTGGCGCCTCAAGCTGGCTGCAGCAGCTTGATGTGCTCAGCAGCCTGACAGACTCCTGTGGACCCTTCCTGTCTCCTGGATTCCTCTGCTCAAGGGCTGGCGTCTGGTCCAAGAAGTTGAGACCAAGGGCCCGCGAACAGGGGCCTTAACAGCACTGCTGTCACTGTGCGCGCGAACTGCTGACAGCAGCTGCCTGAGGCTCCAGCCCCTCAAGAGCCTGCGCCAGGCTGATTGGCACACAAGCAGAGCTCTCAACAGCAGCGCCGTTGCCGCGTGGGCACTGGGCCGGCAGTGGCTGCCACGGGCATGCCTTCTGCGGCAGAGCGCCTCCACGAGGCAGAGAGGTCGGCAGCGCACCTGCAGCAGCAGCTGCGTGATGTTGAGCACAGCATTGCGGCTCTGAGCGCGGAGGCGGCGCACCAGGTGGAGGGCGCCAATGGCCCAGGGCCGGGCCAGCAGCTGCCGCTGCCAGCCAGCCTGGCAGACTGTGCAGCTGAGCTGGCTCTGCTTTCAGCAGGGGAGCTGTACCTCAAGCGCCTGCAGGTGGGTTCCCTTTTCGCATCAACAGCAGCTGCCAGGCCAGCAGGTTGTGCTGCAGAGGTGCTCTGATGCCATCAGGGGAGGTGCACCTCGAGCGCCTGTCAGGTGGGTTCCCTTTAGCATGCTGGATGCGGCTGCCAGCCCAGCAGGTTGCACTGCTGCCGTTGGGGGAGCCGCACATCCAAGAGCCTGCAGTTGGGTTTGCTGTGGCGCACGCTCGCAACAGTGTGCCTGTCAGACGACAGGAAGTGCCACCAGGCAAATGTGCTGAGTCGTTGTGTACATCAACTTTGTGATGTCAGCAAGAGCATGCACAACTGTGGGAGGGTGGACCTGCTGCAGCTGACTTGATCTCAGATTCTCAGTCTGCAGGGCCTGGTGCACAGTTCTGAGGGGCTGGCTGCAGGCTCCAGGAGAAGCTGGCTGTGGGCTCCAGGGGCAGCAGGCAGCCTGGGAGAGGCACCGACTCATTTGCGTCCAGTAAGCACCCTGTGTGGTGCCTGCAGGATCTGCAGAGCGTGGTTCGGCAGCTCGAGAAGCTGGTCGCGGGCCTCCAGGGGCAGCAGGCAGCCCAGGGGAGGCACGCCTACCTGCGGGCCGCCAGCCAGGGGCTGGGCACGTTTGCCGCAGTGCACTCGCGTGCGGACAAGCTGGCTCAGGTGGCCACCTCGGGGCTGCCCAGCGAGCTGGTTCACTATGGGGAGGGCGTGATGGCAGCAGGCAAGGCCGCGCAGGTCAGTGCTGGGGCATGTTTGCGGGCCAAGGTGCGGCATTGGGCTCAGCAGGCACCAGGGACACGACATCAGGCAGGGCACCCCGAGCATGTGATCCCGCCAGGCCGCTCTTGCGTACCTGTCTGGACACCATCATGTCTGTTGCGGACGTCGTGTGCTCACGCGTTGAGCGGGCATTGGCAGGCGTGCCAGCAGGGTGCTGGCTGCTGTGTCTGAGGCCCATCCTGCACGCGTGTGCAGACTTTCCTGTAGACAGGCCTTGCCAAGGCTCAACCTCTCTCTGGTGGGGCACTGGCTGCTTGTCTCTCCACCTCTCTGTGGGTGTCTGCGTATATTGTTCAGTGCTCAGGACTCAGCAGCACATTCACCATTGCCCTTCACAGCTGGTATGAATCTGCTTGACAGGTGTCCTTAGGCACTTGCCAGATGTCAGACAGCGCACAGCTTTTTCACAGCTGTTGATCTGAGATCTGCATCATTCGTAGCTTGCTTTCTGTGGTCCCTTGCAGGATGTCCTGTCCTCAGGCCTTGAGGAGGCGCTGTACAGTGTGCTGACGGACTTGCATTGGCCGCCGCCGCTTGTGCCTGCCGCTGCCAGCTCTGACCAGCCTAACGGGGTGCCCTCTGGAGCCACATCCCCTGGGACCTGGGCAGGGTTCCAAGACCAGGAGGGCAGGGTGAGGTCAATGCCCTGAGATGCTGTGTTGACTTTATGTTGAATCATGTGCCTTGTTTGCACGACTTCTGTGGCTTGCCTGAGACCTGGGCAAGGGGTCCAGGACCATGTGGACAGGATGATGCTACAGCATTCAGATGCCCATGTACTTGCCATGGTAGCTTCACAATGCATGTCTTTGAAAGTCAGACAGGCCTATGTCAGGCAAATTGCACTGTTGGCAGCACAAGCTGCCAAGCAGAGGCCTGCTCATGCCCTCTTGCCAGAACACAAGTCTTCGACTGCACACCAGGCAGTGATGTCGTGCCATAAAGCGCCGCCAGCCTGCTGAGGTGCCTGTCCTGCTGCTGCTGCAGACCAATGCCGACTTGTTGGAGGCAGTCTACTGTCTGGTGGGGCTCCAAAGAGTCACACAGAGCACTTCGTTTGATCAGGTGAGGTCCTGGATCAGGGTCTTTTCAAGGGAACAAAAGAGTCCTGCAATTGTTGTGTTGCAGACTGCAGACCATAGGGTGCACAAGTCTGTCAGGTAATTCAGATCGTGAAGAGATCTGTTTCCAGTGTGATGGCTGACTACATGCATACCCATCAGCATCCGATTCAAACATACCGTGCTCCCCCCCCCCCCCCCTGGACACAGGTGTGTCTTGACCCCGCATTGCGCATGCAACAGAACAGTAGTCCGGCCTGCTGCAGGGCTTGAAAACACCTGGCATCGACACGCCTGCCCTGGACGTGATGACGCTGTTGGCAGCCCCCATCACTGCACGCCTGCGGGTGCACTTTGCCTCAGGGCGTCGCACTGATCGCATAGACCGGCCCGAGTGGCTGTTTGCCACTGCGCTGAGGGTGAGACACAGCAGTGTACACAGCTGTTGACAATTGCGTGGAGGGTGAGGTACAGTAGCCTTTTGGTCGTCGTTGTACAGGACAGACACAGAAGGCTTGTTGGCTGCTTGCTACTGCGCTATCGATGAGATAGCAATTTTGACCAGACTGAAGGTGGCCAGCAGCGTTCCCCTGCATCATGGGCAGGGCAACATTTTTAATTGCACACTGCTGTTGTGAAGAAGTGCTTGAGGTCTTTCTGTATGATGTGCCACCCCAAGAAGTATGAAAACAGCTTGACACTGCCTCCAAGTATTGGCTGTCACTGCACACTGCGGACTGACTGCAGGTGGCAAAGGACTTGAGCCCCTGCTTTGCAGCGCTGCAGCCTGCACTGGCTCGCCCAGGCCTGCAGGCTTGCTACCATCTGCCCTTTGAGTTCGCACGTGCTGTGCGTGGGGGAGTGCAGAGGCTGCTGCGGGAGCACCTGCTGCCCCGACTTGCAGCGCAGGTGAGGCAGCGTGCCTGCCGACTCCCTGGAAGTATGTTGCTCTTCCAAAGTGTGCAGCTGTTCTTGGGATGTGCACAAAGCCCCTGCAGGGGGTTGGATGATGATTCTTCAGCTCCAGCTCACTGTGCAGCCTTGACTGTGTGCCTTGCTCATGCCACTACATAGCTGGGGCATGAGCGTGGCACCCTGTGTTGGGCTTGGCTTGTCAGTCATGCATCTGCTGGGGCCTTTTGCTTCTGCAAGCTCAGTATGCACCCCTTCAGGCTGGTCTTTGCTGCACTAGCATAGCTACCATTGGTGGACCCAGACTGTTGGGACTGCTGAGCGCACAGGTGTCCTCTTCAGGGAAACATGAAGCCCTGCCTCGCGTCGTCCAGGAGGCTGTGAGGGCTGCTGAGCATGCCTGTTGCTTTGCTGCAGGAGAACTCTGAGCCATGGCTGCATTTTGTGGATGAAGCTGTGAAGTTTGAGCGGGAGCTGGCGCCCCTCAAAGGGCTCCCTGCAGAGGAGGACGACAGTACAGGTGGGGACACCCTAACCCTGAGCCCACCTATGCCCACAATGTGGTGCTCTTCAAAGCACCTCTGGCAACTTTCTTGAGGCAAGCGGGCAGCCCCACAAGCCAGACTGGTGTCAGACCCTGACCCCATCCAGTCAAAGGAGCTGCATGCAGATTGGACTGCAGCCAGCACCTTTGGATTGACCTGTGGGCGCGCCTGGGTTTATGCTGATGGTTCGCGTCAGCCCCCGACAGCCCCAGGAGGGTGGCAGTCCTCACCTGCTCTCAAGGAGTGCTCCCCTGTCAAAGCAATGATCAAGAGCCTGCTGAGCTGACAGATCAGGTCAACAGCATTGCATTCAGCTGATCGATGTCTTCTGGCGCCCAGTCATGTTGCTTCTTGAGCCTGTCTGTATGTCTGCCGCACAGGGGATGCTGGATGCCACGCTCTTTGCAGCTAGACAGTGTTGCATATGAAAGCCCAGTCACATTTTGGCAGCAGGCTTCCGCCCTGGCATCTGTTCACATGCTGCCGCCACCACTCCCTGTGCAGCCACCCGATCACGGCAGCTTGTCTGACAGTCTTTCCCTTGAAAATTTGCATTGTTGCACATCATGGCAGTGGCTTCTCATTGCTGCAGGACCGCACCTGTGGGCTGAGGGAAGCTGCCTTGAGGTCATCTGTGAGCGTGACACTTGGCAGCAGCCCTGGCTTGCAGCAGAGGAGGCAGAGGCGCGCAAGCAGCTGCAGGAGGTGCGTAGGTGTGCACTTCAGACAGCAGATGCTATGGCGCAGGTCACTGCCGTGTGTGGCTGTGGTACCATTCCGGGATGCTGTGTGGCAACTGCTTTACTCAGGACGAAGTGCTCCCCAAAGCATCCAGACCCTGTTTGACTCTTCGTATCAGATTCTGGCCTGCAATATGTGTCTGAGGTGCCTGAAAGTCGACAGGTTGGTCAGGGGCTTGCCAGGGAATTGCAGGCAGCTGCACCATCAACTGCTGCTACCTAAAGGAAAGCCTGCAGAGTGCATCTCTTAGGCACTAACTTCTGGCCTGTGCAGAGCCTGGATGCAGAAAGCGCTTGGGAGCCGGCGCAGTCTGCCTGGGGCAGCGGGGATGCCACGAGTGCCTCTGACAGCAGCAGGTACGCCAAGCTGCACCCCTTTCTGACTTTCCGACGTGTGTCCGAGCGCCTGTGCATCCAAGCATCACCAGAATCCTGCAAAGACACTGCTGGTGCCTCCATCTTGGCAATGCTCCCTGCTTACTGCTGGTGCTGCCCAAAGAGTGGGCCATCAGCAGCAGGCGGTTCTGCCTTTGCCTTGCAAGCTGCCCTCACCTACCATTTCGAGCTGCTGACAGCATGTCCAACAGGTCTCAGATGCCACAAAGACTCTTCCCTGCTGCCTGCTTGTCCTGCCTGGGAACCCATTGGCTTAGCTGATGCTGCCACTGCCCAGATTAATTTGTCACGCGCTCAGCCAAGCTCGCCTGACCTGAGCTTGCTGCACATGACCTTGATGTGCTGCCTGCTCGTGTTCTGGCTTGACTAGTGCTACTGGAAGACGTCTCCAGTTTGCTGCACCGCCCACTCCTATGTGCGCCGAGCCCAGCTTGCCTGCACGCGGCCTGCTTCTGCTGCCTGGTCACGTTGTGACTTGGCTGGTGCTGCAGGCAGCCGCCTCCATGGCAGCAAGAACTGTGGCCCCCCGTCTGCGCAGAGGGCGTCCTGCAGCAGGCAGCGGAGCTGTGCCGGCGTGCCATGTGGCTGCACGACGCAGACAGTCGTGCAGTCTTCACGGCAGCTGTCCCCAGGGTGAGCAACCTGTGCCTGGAACCAGCACACCTGACAAGCGGGCGCCTGTTTGTTCCCGGGTGATGCAGACTGTACTGCCTCCATGAAAGCATCTGTCCCAGGGGGAGCAACTGCACCTTGCACTGACCTGATACCTGTCAAGGGGCCTGATCAGCCCATTGGGAGGTATCAACGCACACAGGCCTTCTCTTAGCCTTATGCAAAGGTATTGTCTGTACATACTGACCCCTACATGGTCGCCAAACTGGGCCATTTGGGTGGATCCTCAGGGTCAGCTGATGTCTGTTGGCACGCCTGCACTGCTTCCCTGCAGGTGGGTCGAGAGGTGAGACACAGCTTGCTGCCCTGCAGGCCCTGGTCAGGTTCTTTCGGATCAGCCTCGCCCGCCTGTGCAAAGGCGCCGAAGACATGCGCGACCTGGCGTCCCCTCACTGGGCCCCGCGTGTGGCAGCTTACGTCAACAGCGCCCACTTCCTGCAGCAGGCCCTTCAGGTACTCCCCTGCCATCAACGTGCCGCCCCAGTGTCTTGGCTGTGCAACTGGTCGGCTGGCAGGTCAGAGACTGGCCTGCACAGCGCCAACTGCCTGCAGCAGGCCGTGTGGGTGACGGTTTGGCAGTACAAGCCGTCACTTGCGCTGCCCCTGTGCAGAGCGATGGCTGCAGCATGTTGTGTCCGCTGTCCAGTCCAGGGCTTGCGTCAGAAGCAAGCTGGCCACTTGATTGTCCAGCAAGGCTGCCAGTACTGTGCTGGCCCTGCATGCCTGTTGCACCACAGACTGTTCCTCGCAGGCAAGGCCTGTGACAGCACGGGCAGTCCTGAGTGCTCAGCTCTCTGTGGCGCTGCAGACCACCATGTCACTGCTGGAAGTGCGCTCTGTGACCTGCAGAAGTCTTTCGCAGCGCCATCTGCACCCCTGCGACTGGTGTCTGTCTCGTAGCCAAGCTGCCGGTGCTCAGCTGTTCCACTGCACCTGCAGGAGTCGCGCGCAGTGGTGCTGCTGAACCAGCAGCCGCGGCCAGACGCGTTTCCTACAGACCTGGGCTTGGAGGGTCAGCAGGAGGAGGCAGACTCCAGCATGGAGGGCAGCCAGCAGGACAGCCTGCTGGGGCGGGTGACGGCCACTGCTGAGTCAGGTGGGCTGAGTGGAGCACCTTTATGCTCTGCTCAGTGGAGTGGAGAGCTGCACCACCGACTGCATGCAAGCCTGCTGGGGCAGGCAGTGGCCCCCCTGAACTAAGGGGGGTTGGAGATGCCCTAGCAGGTGAAGTGCAGCAGGGCACACAGCCAAGAGACTGTGGCCAGTATGCCAGCCTCCTCAAGGTCAGATGTGCTGCAGGGGTCCACATTGTCACAATGACAAGCGTCCCTCCACCATCAGGCAACCAACTCACTGTGTGTTGTGCAGGCCCCAGCAGCGCTGCTGGTGCTCACAGCCAGGAGAGTCTAATGGAGGCAGAGGCGCGCCTGTTCGGGACGTTTTGGCGCAAGTGGGCCCTGAAGGTGGCGCGTGCAGTGGTTGCGGACTTCAAGCAGGACAGCGCGGCCTACCGGCGCAAGCTGAGCCTTGCAGACTTTGCGGCGGGTCCGGAGGTGCCCAGGTGAGCGGTGTGAGGCGTGACACCCCGTACGCACACTGCCTTCCTAGGACGCCCCTGCTTCCCGCAGCATCCAGACCCTTGCTCCATTTGCAGAACCCTCTCCAATGGTTCCATTGAACCTGGGAGAGGTGCAAATTCTCAGTAGCTGATGGTGAAACATCTTCACCAAAAACACGCAGAACGCTCTCGTCTGGACGGGGCCCACCTGTACTGCACGTTTGCTGGCATGTGGGCCGTACTGCCTTGACCATGCTGCACTGGACATTGGGCCTTCAGATGAGCCAGAGGCTGACCCCGGGCTCTGCTGGCCCAGACATAGGCTTGAGAGTCAGAGTATTGCCGCTGTGCCAGGTGCCTGCCCTCCCTGTTCCCATGTGACCGTGCAGCTTCTCCCCTGCTGCAAGCCAGGCACTGTCTCCAGAAGACTCTGCCCAGGCATGGGGCAGCTTGAGCCGTCCCGGGGACCTGCTGCACCCTCCATGCTCCTGAAGCAGGCCTCCCTGGCTGCAAAGGCCATCTCTCAGTGGAGCATCCTGCAGTGGTCCAGTGCTGAACAGGCTCTGAAAGACCTGCCTCCCCTGCGGCGCAGGCAAGGCACTGTCTCTAGGAGACTGGCCCCCGCAGTCGCCCACCTGGAGCAGTCCATGCAGCTTCTCAGCTCCCACCTGGACCAGGTGGTCTTCAGGGAGACCTGGCGCGTGGTCGCAGCAGCAGCCAACCGCATGCTGTACAATGACGTCTCCATTCAGGCAGTCTTCAGCCAGGAGGTGACCCCCTTTGAGTGTGGCCGCCCCTTAGCTTGAAGGGGCAGCAGTCACCCACAGTAGCAAGCGTGTTTGATGATGTCTGGCATGTGCGCACTTATGGTTCTTGCCTGGTCTTGCATCCTCAGCCAGACCAGAACACAGAAGAGTCAGCAAGCCCCCTCCAGGCAGTTCTCAGCACAGGCAGCAGCATCGCTCCTTGAGCACTCTGCCGAGGAGGTTAGCAAGCACATACGGGGATCTCTTCACAAGAGGCAATACTGAGCCAGAGGTTAGCCTGTCGCAGTCCCAGGCGGATTGAGTTGCGGCGCTGACTGCTTGAGCACCAAGCTTTCATATCTCTGTGATGCAGGGCGGCCAGCAGTGGCTGACAGACGTTCAAGCCCTGGTGGCAACCTTCCAGCCCTACACGCGGCGCCCTGAGGCCCACTTCAAGGAGCTGTTGGACTCTGCCAAGCTCTTGGCGCTGGACAGCGACATGGTGTCTGACCTGCAGCAGGTCCTCATAGCAGATGTGGATGGCCTGCCAGCCCGCCAGCAGCTCAAGCAGCTCGGCATTGTGCGTCTGAGCAGCCAACAGGCACATTTTGTCCTGCGGCAGAGGATGTAGTGGCCATGATCCGGATGTTGTGCTGCCAGAAGTCCCGTGTGGCTTCAAGGGTAAGCAGTGCTACCTGCAGCAGAGGCTCCAGCACACCGTTCAGTAGCTTTGGAAGCGGTCTGGCGGAATACAGCTGAGTGGCCGGCAGGTCCACTATGCCCTGTCGTGAGGCCTACAGTGGCCCCTGTGCAGCAGGCTCAGACGCACTGTGCATGTTGCCCGCCTGAAGCAATCAGATGGCATTCAGGGCCTTGTTAAAGGCCCGCAAAACCCCAACCTCAACATGGGGTAGCTCGCATACAGAGGCCAAATGAAAAGATTAGCTGCCGGAGTCACCTGCTTCAGAAGTCTGACAAATTCAGTGAGATCACCCCACAGTACATCGATTTCATCAGTACTGCACTTAATGCCAGGTGGCAAGTGGGCCAAACATTGAATTGTGCGAACTGTAAGGCGCACAAATAGGCAAGAGTCTTGCTGACAGTTGTGCTGCTCTCAGGCAGGAAATACGAAGGGACTACAGGCACAAGTGCACTCCTGCTGATGCTGTATCAACTAGCTGGCTGACATCCTGCCTTGCTAACCTCCTGCGGGGCTGACTGCACTCTGCAAATGCTTTCAAAACTGCACCAAACAGTGGGGCATGACACTCAATGTGTTGGGTGCATCTGAGGGGGAGCCTTCTGACGGTGACATGATTGACATGATTGGGTTACTTGCTGAGGCTGCGAAGCTCGCCATCAGCAGGCAAAGCCTGACCGCCGGGCTGCCTGCAGAGAAGCCTCCCACATGAGCCGCAGGCGACGCTTCTGATGCTGCTGGCGATGGTGCTCCAACTGAGCTCTGCCAGCTGAGTAGCCCTGCCCAGACCCTGTGGGGCTGCTACAGCAGACTGAGTGCAGCCCGTCCCCGCAGGTGCTGGCGGTCACAGCCATGCTCAGGCATGTGTCTGCCGACCAGCTGGCAGGCATGACAGTATGCACTGCGCTGCCTGAGGCGGCTGCCTGACTGCTACAGCTGGACATGCCCCCTAAGGGCAGGGACTCATCAGCAAAGCGAACACGCTTGCTGGCGGGGCTGCTGAGCCGCCGGGGCGAGCACTCTGTGACAAGGATGCCGGGCGGCGGCCTGGCGCCCTCGATCAGGTGGCGGCTGCGGGCGTGACTCCATGCCCACTGCAGCGCCTGCGCAGCAGGGAATGGGGGGACGCTTCACGCAGGGCTCACTGATCAGCGGGAGGCTGCTGTGTAGGGGTCCTGCGTCGAGTTGGGGCCTGCTGCATGTGAGGCACAGCAGCACATCACACAGGGCTTGCCAGCAGCATGCTCCCATGCAGGGCTGGCTGGGCAGCCCTTGCCAGCTAGCAGAACAGCTTTAGCAGAGATGGTCAGCGGGACAACATGGCCATGCGGCACAGTGTTGAAACTGACCACCAGCAGCATCTGGGGGAATGCCATGAGCTCTGGAACTGTGACAGAGAGTGAGCTCACCTGCTGGGCCTTCCTGAGGATGACGACCAGCAGCGTCTGGGGCATGAGCAGGGTCAGCAGGGGGACAAGGCGCCCCTCCGGCCCCTGCTCCTCCCCGCCGAGCTTCCCGCTGCCCGCCCTCCTCGCGACCAGCTGGCTGCCGCTGCTGCCGGCACTGGGCTGCTGCTTTTGGCCCAGGGGCCAGGGGCGCCATCCCCGCACGCGGGCCAGGGTGTGGGACTCTGAGATGGCGTGCGCGGGGTTGTGGCGCCGCAGGAAGCCTGCGCTCGCGGAGGCCCACCGGCTGATGGCCCTGCAGGCAGAGGCGGGCTAGGGCTGGGTGCGGGGGTAGCAGGCAGGATGCCGAGGACATTGCAGTGTCTGGAGCCGAGGCACCGCAGGGAGCCTGTGCGGCAGAGGCCTGCTGATTGATGGCCCTGCAGGGAGCCAGCTGTGAAAAAAGGTACAAACAGGAACAGCAGACTATCTGAGCAGCAGGTGACCTGGACAGCATCAACTGTCCTTGAACCGTTTGACAGATTCACTGCAGCTATCAGAGACCGACAAAGCCAGTCCCTTGCACAAAGAATGTGGACCGGATGCTGAGAAAGCAGCAAGCGGCAACAGCTCTCTCCCTGTCATGTTACACCTGCCTGGGTCCAAACAAGAGACGCCTGAAGGCAGTCCAGTTATACCTCTGTCTTCCAAACCTGCAGTCTGTGTATCACAGGCATTTCTGATTCACGCAGCATCCTGCCTGGGCAACGTTGAACTGATGTGCCAGCCTGATGTCCATGCAGCAATGCAGGTCCAGCACATCTCCGAAACAGGAACGTCGAGCAGGGTGAAGGGCACCTCATACAGGTCCTCAGGGTCAGGCTAGTCAGCGCTGTTAATGTGCTCAACCCCTGGGTGAGGTGACTGACCTGCCAGCGCCGCGAATGCGCCCCACGTCCTCCACAGCTGCGGGTGTCTGGTCAGCCTTTCGGCTAGCCTGCTCCCGTGCGGCGCCTGCCGCTGCAGCTCTGATCTGGGCCACAGCCTCCTCCACTGGCGTGGGCTCTGCAAGGCCGCCATACTGCTGGGGGAGGACCTGCAGTCCAAGTGTACATCTCTATATCTCATCCTGTTGTGCCCGGCGCTTGCTCTACAGGGTGGCTGTAAGGGAGGCTTTGTTTTAGAGCTCTCCAAGGGCAGCAGCGGCCATCTAGGGGTGCAGAAGTCATGCACTGATGGTCCTGACGCAAAAGGTGTACTGACGGATGGCAGCCACGCAATTACACAAGCAGACATGCAGCAGCTGCTTCTCACACATGTATGCTACATCAGCAGGGTGCACTGCCATCACACCGCCATGTTTGCCTTGTTACCATCCAACAACATGCCACTCACGCTGGCAGGGATGGTCTGCGCCAGCAGCTCCCCCTTCTCAGCATTGCTGAGAAACCTGATCTTCTCCCGCGTGGAGGGTTTGACGCAGGGCTTAACCACAGACCAGAGGCCCCAGAACAGAAATGGCGCATTCAGGAACCAGAGCTCCCCCAGACGCTCTGGATAGTGCTGTTGGAGCAGGTCAAAGATGGCTGTGAGGGCGCCCACATCCAGATTGCGCATGCGCAGGCCTGCAGGCAGACGCCATCACGATGCTCAGCACAGCACACATAGTCACAACCAGGTGGCGCACCTTGCAGCTGAAGGTGCACATGGATGGACCCAGTGCAGGCTACAGAGGCATGCACTTGCTCAATGTGCAGCAGGGTACAGTCCAGTGCAGCCTTTGTGCTTTGACATGCAGAGAGCAGGATCCTGTGGGCCCACAATCGAAGCCCATCAGCATCTGCCAGGTGTCATCGACACCCAGAGTGAATGGCTGCCGGCCTGCCGCAGGCAGAGACAGGCCCCACCTGCCACAGCTATGCTGCACAATCATTGCGAACACAGGGATTTGTGTTGCACAACCACTGCGCACATAGGAACTTATCCTGACGAGACCAGCACACCGCAGTTGCAGCTTCATAGGCTTGACCACATGGCAGGCGGTGGAAGGAGCAAAGGCACTCACAAGGTCGCAAAGGCAGAAGGGCTGCCCTGAAGTGTCCCATGCACGCCCATGAAGACCCACCAGCCAAAGCCAGCAGCCCAGCCATGTCAAGCAGGCACGGAAAACCCATGACAACACGAACGGTTCTGCCCAAGACACCAGCCCGCGTGTGACCAGGGCCCACCTGCCAGGTCAAACAGGCACAGGAACTGCCCAAACTGGTTCTCTGGTGCGGCCATCGCGCACACGTTGTCCAGCACGTAGCAGATGAAGCGCTTGGTCTCTTCAGGATCCCTGCTGTGCATGTCATGGCGCGCGGCATACACGACCATGACAGGGCGCCCATGCCGATCATTGCCCTGCAGGAGCACCTTGCCAGCGGCCAGCTCGTTGCGGATCTCCTCCTGCAGCAGGCAGCAAGCAACTTTGGGCCTGTGAGCTTCAGATGTGGTACGCCACCCTTACAGGGCCAGCAGGAGGACCTGGCGAGCAGCCAGCTTGCAGCTCGGCCCTCCTCTGTGTCGGACTTGAGACCCCAAGGAAGGCGCCTCCCGAGGCTAAAGTGTCGTGCACCACCCGTTCGCTGTTCAGCAGGGATGCCCACCTCTGGGACGTGTCCCTGTGGCATGAAGGTGGCGCGCCACTGTGCGTGGGCATGCAGAGCTTCGGCAGCAGCCTGCACGTCTCCTTGCTTGGCAGCCAACCACCGCGTGAGGGCATTGCCGTCCAGTCGCATGCCACGCCCGCAGCGACGCTCCAACAGGGGAGCTGTGATGGGGTCCTTCTGCAGCAGCCTGCAGCATGCAAGCTGGGTGTTGAGGGGAGCCTGAAACGACAGGAGGAGGTATGGCCAACCCCTTTGCAGCAGCTCAGAGGACGTGCAGTGTGTGCAGGTCACTATCAAGCGGGGCGTGCTACAGGGACGAGGAGGTCTTATGGTGCAGCATACAGAGCAGTGCAGACGAAATGTAGCACAAAGGGACTGCAGTGCCGTCTATCTGAAACAGCCTGCCGGCCACTGCGCCTGCCCGGAGGAATGTGGCTGCATCGAACCCTCATCACCTGCCCAGACAAAGTCACTCTCTGCTGCAGCTGATCAGGTTGGCCTGCCTGGCGGCAGCCAGTGTGCATGGCATTGCAGGGACTACATGTGCAGCAGCCTGCTGGGGAGTGCAGGAGCTGCACAGAGTGCCTGCGATGTTGCAACAGGTGCACTCGGCCGTGAGGACATTGCACCCTGCGAGCTGTTGTCCGGGGCAGCGCTCAAGTCGCATCGCTGTGGTCCTGAATGACCAGGCCCAGTTGCCCATGTATGGCACTTGCCAACCAGCGCCACTCCACCACTCTATGCAGACAGGCAGAGCAGACATGCCAGATTGCATGCACTGAGCTGCTGTGCCCCCCACCTACGCAGCTTGTGGACCTCGGGGCTGGTAGTGGCAACTGCAGTCCAGCTGTCCTGCCTGCTCATGAGCTCCTCTGTCCGTGCAACAGCAGCACAGGCTGCCCCCTCTGCCTGCTGCGGCACTGGCAGCAGGGGAATTGCAATGTCCCAGCCGCACACAGAGGCGCGGAGGGTCACCGCCAGTGGCGACTGCAGATTTGGTGGCTGGTCCATGCTGGGCACAAGCCTGCAGGCAGCGCTGTTGTGACAGATGAAGACTGGGAGACCTGGCCACAACACTGTCAGTAGTGTGTGACGGGACAGCTTCCGCTCAGAGGTGCCAGCTATGTCCCGTCGCCTTCCAGTGTCACTCTTTGGCCCTGCTCACCTGCAGAGCTGTGCCACCAGGTCAGAGTCCCGAAGATCGCACTTGATAAACTCGTGCCGAGCGAGTCATCTTGCGGTGTGGAGCTGGTTTGCAAGTTCCGAAACGATTGCTGTGCGGCCAAACACGCCCAGAATTATTATGCTGAGGGTTTTCTGAGACCTTGAGCTCATCCAGTATAAGGGGGGCATCAGCCAAGAGTTGCCATGGACAGCAATGTGAGCTGCTTTACCATGATGGCAACCGGGCAGCTGGAGTCTGCTCAGGTAACAGCATTGCCGCCTTTAGGAGACAACTCCGGCTTTGATTCATTGCCCTGCGCCTGCAGGTGCCTGGCAGTGCAACAGCTTACTGCAAGTTCCACATCCTGCATGGTGAGGACTGGACAAAGCTTGATGGCATGGGGGAGGGCCTCACACAGATCGCAAGGCGCTCCCGAGGTATGATGTGACCCCTGCATTGAGATGCACAGCTGACTTCCTGAGACTCCAGAGCAAGCTTTTGCAGCAGCCGATGCGGCATAGCAACCCCCACAAAATGTGAAATTGAAGTGTCAGCTGTTCCGTCAGTGATGCAGCACAGCGCAGCACTAAGATGTGACGCTGAAAGTCAGCACCTGCAGCAGCGGCACAACAAGCTCCGGCCAGAGATTGCGCAGCTGCTGCTGCACAAGCAGCCCTGGCTTGCCTGCAGGACAGGCCTTAATTTGGAACTTCCCCCTAGATGTGACATACAAAAGCACAAATGCCTTTGGATGGCCCCAGCTGGTGGTCTGCGTGTATGGCAGTGATGTCTTTGGCAGGGACGTGGTGAAGGGCTACGGCTGCACCCACATCCCCACGTGTGCAGGCAGGTGAGCCCGCCACGAGGGTGCCAGATGTGTGAAGCTGCAGCTGCAGGGCCCTGTCTGACCTTGACAGCCAGTCCCATGAGAGGGAGGTGTCCAGGATCTGTAAGGACCTGCAACAGTCCCTCATAGGATCATGGAGCCCATCGTTGACTGCTGCATGGCTGCCTACGATGTGCAACAGGCCTCGGTCCCTGCATGTACGACCCCCGGCATGCCTGTTGATGAACCAGCGGTCACTCTAGCCTGCCAGTGCTGCCAGGTGGCACCACATACTGGAGGCTAGCTGCTGCTGCTGCAGGTACACCTTAAAGATCCACCTCTTCAGACCCCGGTCAGCCACCGTGCTGCAGAGTGTGGCAGGCTGGCTAACTGGCATGCCAGCTGAGTTTGCAGACTACAAGTTCCCCAGTCGCAGTGAGGGGCGCGATGGTGGGTGCCCAGTGTCAGGAAGTCAGTTGCCCCTGTCAAGCACAACCTCTCTCAGCCAATGACGTGAGCTGTTGCCATCTGCAGTGACCAGAGTCAGCGGAGGCGGGCATGTGCTTGTGCAGCTGAACATCATGACCAAGGCAAGGGTGGCTGCCCTGCACACTTGACAGCTCCTGCAGTCAGCTCCCAAGGCTCTTGGTGGTCCCTTGCATTGCGGCCGCTGGCCTCGACCCCCTCAGAGTCCCTGAGCTCTGCACTGGGTGACTGTATCGTTTTGCATGGGGAGATGGTTGCGGGCCACGAGGCCCCCCAGAGCTCTTGCTCCTTGCGCTGTGTGCTTGCTGCTGGCCTTGCCTTGCACTGTGTGCCTGGAGCTGATACCAGACTTGGTGGTGCATTGCCATGCAGGACATGGAGCTCTTCGGTTACAGCGATGGGTCTCAGCTGGCAGGGGGTGGGTCCAACAACATCAAACAGCTCTAGCAATACACAGCGCATTCACAGTGGTCCATCAACAAAATAACAGACAAAGCGGGGGGGCTGGGTGGCGCTCAGGGCTCATGTACCTTCTGGCTTGCGTATCTTCTGCTTTGCTACGTCATCTGAGGAGCCGGCGGTTCCCGCAGAGCTGTTCTGCAGCTGCTGCCTCTTGGCAGTTGATGAACCCCCCTTGGCAGCTGCACGACGCTGTTCAGCTTCAGCCTGCAACACCATGGCCAGCCCTAGTGGTCCAGCTGCAGCTTGTGCAGCCATTGAGTGTAGCTGAATGCTGCTTACATGCATCTTCTCTGTTGCTGGGTTGAAGTTCCCGAAAGACATCTGCCCGAATGGTGCGCTTGGCGGAGGGTCCCCCTCCACAATTATGCGGCATGAGCCTGGGCTGGTTGCTGGGCTGGCCCATTCCGTCTCGTCCCTTTGTGCAGGCTGCAGAGTAGCATGGAGCTCTTTATCTGTCAAAGATGTCTTCTGCGGGCAGTCATGCTACCTCAGCAGGGGCCTCTGCTGCCACCGGTTGTGTGGCTGCTCTCCGTTGCATGAACTTCATACTGGAGATACGTGAGCTGAGCAGAGGCTTCTTGACAATGCCATCAGCATTGCGCTTGGCCATAGCGCAACCTTGCAAGAAGGCGAGTCGCATCAGAAGGAAATGCAACATCTCCCGTCCTGATGGATGCTAGGATGCACCGATCTGGCATGGGAAGACTGGGACAGCTGAGTGGCAGGAGGTTGCTGGCCGGGCTTGGGTCCCCTCGACCCATTCTGCAGCTACAAGGTGCCATTTGAGCCCTTGTGGAAGAAATACAATCTTGAGGACCAAGCAGAACCGAGCCTTGCATTCATTCATGCAGGCGTCCACCGAAGGTGTTCTGTGAGGCCTCACGCGACCTCTGCTCCTGAAGCAGAGCAGGTGGGTTTGCAGAGCGCAACATCATGCAACACTCTGCGGCAGATAAAGGAGTCCAGCACTGTCCCCTGACCGTTTGAGCTCAAAACATACGCAGGCTTGGAGCAGCATCAAGGAACGGGCCCACCATGCGCTGGAAGAGGCATACGCACTGGTGTCTGAGGCAGAGGCGGCAGAGGAGCAGGTTGCACAGCTGCAGGGGCAGGCAGACGCTGCTACCAGGTGGGCCAAGTCAGTGGAGGCTTCATGAAGAGCTGGATTGAACACTGAAGCGTGGAGGGCGATGGTCTCCACCTGAAGACTGGCGGCGACTTGCCAGGCCCTGCTCTGGCTGGCCGGTCGCACTCCACTACAGCTATATGTCTACTACAGACGATGGTCCCAAGCACTCCACACCTGCAGTGGCGTCCTGCCCTCCAGCTCACTGCATGGCCCCCATGCCCAGTGCTGCAGGCTGGCAGACTGGACCCGCTGCCAGACGTGCCGCCTCCGCCTGCAGTGCCCTGCAGGCTACCAAAGTTGCAGTTGATGTACTTGGTGCTGGCACCTGTCGCTCTCCCCTGCGCCGCCCCTCACCTGCCGTGTCTCCCCTGCCCGGTGCTGCAGAGGAGCTGCAGATGCGGAGCAGCATGCCAGCCAGCTGGCGGCCTCGGCGGCCTCCGCCCTACAGAGCGCACGAAGCTCTGCAGCGCTGCTGACCGGCAGGCGGGGTGAGGTGGAGCCCACAGACCTGGAGGACTTGGCTGCCAGCAGGCTGGAAGCCTGGCTGAACGAGCACCCTGATGCTGACAGCTTCCAGGCAAGCGGCAGCCCTACCAGCAGGGGGGGCCTGTGGCGCTCACAGCAATGCAGTTTCCAACACAATGCAGAACGCTTCACACACACAGAGGCATGCTCGATCCTGTGTGGTCAGACATCAGCAGCCCGCTGGGCTGCAGCCCTGCATGCACGCTGAGCACTGCCGATGTGCTACCACTGAGCAGAGTGAGGGTCAGAAGCCGCAAGGAGCTTGAGCAGGCTGTTGCAGACCGTCCCAAGCGCTGAGCGCCTTGCTGTTGCAGAGCAAGCGGCTGTGGACCGCTGCAGATTGTATGTGCAGGCGAGCATGCAGGTGATTGAACAGTGGACCAGGCTGTGTGCTGGCATGGGATCCCCTGGCTGTGAAGGCATTCCTTGAAAGTGCATGCTGCCATGCAGGTTGTAGAGCAGCAGACCTTTGAGCTGCCCAGCCTTGGGGAGGCCTGGCTGATCGCTCAGGTCGCGGCTGCGCGAGTCGACAACCGGCAGTATGCAGTTGTAGCCATTGCTGCAAGCGATGGGCTGGCGCTTGGGGAGCTTCAGGTGGTTCCCAGCCCTGAATCAGTTGTGGGTAGAGTAGCTTTGTGGTCCAGTCCTGAATCAGTTGCGGGTTGAGTACCTTGCCACCCCCAAGTTTGGGCATGTGCTCCTTATCCACTGAGACCTGACAGGCACCTTACTGCCCTCGCCGTGTTTCCCAAGCCACAGTCCTATCCACAGAGTTGCGCTTAATATGCACAAAGGACTCCCCGTGTTTGTGATGAGGAGCCACCGAGGCCCGCAGTCTTATGCATATTGGCTGCTGCAGGAAGCCGCGCTGCACTGGGGCTGCATGCGTCAGAATGGGCGGTACTGGGAGCCCCCACCCCCTGGCTGGCACACCATTCCAGCTGAGTCCAAGGATGCAGGTGCGAGGAACTGTGGCCTGAGCTGGCACGTGCAAGGGGGAGCCAGGGTCTGTGACCCATTGCACAGGCTTGTTGTCAATGGCCATGCTCTGCTGGCCCCTCCTTTGTTGAGTTGCTCAGAATGTGCATGCCAAGACGCACACCTGTCGCTCAGGGTGGTGTGCTTGCTTCAGTGCAAGCACTGAAAGGGCGACAGTGCCACCCCATACCAGAGGACCTCAGGTGCATGTTGCTTGCAGCAGGTGGCAGATAGCTTACTGCTCCCCCTGTCTGTCTGTCTGCAGCCAAACAGGCCTGCACATGCAGCTAAGCTGCAGGCATGTCCATGTGGAGGCTGGACAGCTCTGTGCATCTGCAGGGTGAGCAGATGATCAGTGCTGCCCATGCCAATGAGGGCGAGCATGCCTTGCTGTGTTGCGCACTCCACCGCAGCTGCTCTGTGCCCTGCAGGCGAGGCAGGGCAGTCCCTGCTGAGGCTGGACAGCTGTGTGCCCTGCAGGCGAGGCAGGGCAGTCCCTGCTGAGGCTGGACAGCTGTGTGCCCTGCAGGCATGCCTGTCTGCGCTGAGCCTGGCCACTTGTGAGCCCTGCAGGCAGAGCAGTCCGCGCTGAGGCTGGACAGCTGTGTGCCCTGCAGGCAGGGCATGGCAGACGCCGCTGGGGTCATACACGCCAGCCTCAGCAGCACAACCTGCTTCCGGCCTGACCTGCCAGGCAGTGGTGTTGCAAGTGCCCCTGGAGGGAGTGCTGTACAATGGCAACCTGGCTTTTGTGGTGAAGCGGCCGTCAGGGAAGCAGCCAGAGTGGGTGACCGGGCCCAAGGGAAAAGACCTCACCCTGAGCCTGGAAAAGGTGAGCTAGCACTGGTACTCACAGCCTGATGGCAGCCGCTTCAGGAAGATGACTGGTGCTGCAAGTGTCCCTGATGGGTGACCTGGTTTGCAGCCATCCTGTGGTTGCTAGAACAATGGTCAGGCAAGCATCAGTGTGTGACAGGGCCTGCAGCCATCAGGATCTGGATCTGGAGTGAAAATTCAAAATGCATACTGCAGAACGGTGGCAACTTCCATGAGCAGCAGGAAAGCAGCAGTCAGCTTGCTGCCAGCCCAGCAATTTGCCATCAGGCTCTCTGCAGCCTCAGCCCAGGATGGTGTCAGGCATGCCCTGTCGCTTGCAGAGGCACTCAACATGTGAGCGCATTGCAGAACAGTCTGGCATGGGAGCGTCAGGAGCCTTCAGCACACAGGCAATCTTGTCAGTAGGTTATCTGGCCTGAAGAAGCAACCGTCTGGATTGGACAGTGGCTTGGCAGGATGCGTCACCCCCAAGCTGGACTGAGGGTGAGCCCATATTGCAGGCCCAGGCAGCGCTGGGAGCAGACAGCCAGCAGGAACGGCAACCACCTTCAGAGAACGGTGTGCCCGGTGCCAGGTTTGTCTCAGCTATGCTGCTGTGGGGGGTTGCATCTACCTGATGTATGCTGTCGCACAATGGCTGTAATGACTGCATGGAGCTGCTCAGAGCTCCCATACTGTGCGCGTCTGGTCTGACAGGTTGATTAATGGCAGGACGTAAGATATTTCATGTGCCTGCATTGTGCAGGCGAGAAGTTAGCTGGGAATCTGCCGGTGACGCTGGCAGCAGGGCACTTCAAAGCAGGACGTCAGTGGTGCTCTCAAGTCTGGTGAGGTTGTCAGCGCCTTACACCCAAGAGATCTCTGCAACCTGCCAAGCTGGTGTCATAGACCACAGCAGAAATTAGGGCCAAGTGCTGCTGCCATGCATTCAGTGCTCTGAAAGGCTGATGCTCTGCCTGCACAGCACCTCTGCAGCATCCCTGGTTGGGAGCAAGGCAGGACAAAGTGTGGACAGTCACGTGGCATGCAGGACATCTCAGATGATGAGCAGGCTGCAGCAGATGCACGAGCTGCCCTCGAGGAGGCTGACAGGCTCCACGAAGCTGCAGGCGAAGCTGTGAAGGCTGCCAGCCAAAAGAGACAGGAGGCAGACCATATTTCCAGGTGTGCCCTGAGCCGACATGACTCCGGCTAGCTGTTTGGGCAGGGGCAGCATTGGCATCATGAGTCAGGCAGTCCAACAACTGGCCATCATGTGCTGGCCTCAGCTGTCACCGTTGACCTTTTTCTCTGCCAGAGGGCTGTCTGTGAGTGGCACACATCATGGGCAGTAGTAGTGCGCTGCCAAGCTGCAGCACCACTTGCTGCCTGTCACACGGTGTACAGCTAGCTATAGCAGCTGGTAAGCCCTTATTGCAGAGTTGTTGCCTGTCTCTCACTAGATGTTTTGTGCTTGCCGCAGAGCAGCCGCAGAAGCTGCTGAGGATCTGCGCAGGTTGGACAGCCGGGCTGCTGCAGCCGTGAAGTCGGCCAAGCAGGCAGCTAGCATGCTCAAGGTGGGGCACCCCAGCTCAATACAGCTGCGAGCACGGTCGCATGTGGTTGAAGAAAATGCTCCTGGCACTGACACCTGGGCTACTTGAAGGTTCAGCCTGTGGACCACCAGTCAGCACTGCAGCAAGGTCTTGACTGCCACAGAACCGCACAGCACTCACGGCTTGCAGGTCATCAGAAACGACATTAGCCGAGCAGGTCTCCACTGAATGTGATGCAGGGCTGCTGGCACACGCAGGTGTTCCTCACTGCACACAGGACTGAGAACCTGAGGTCATTGAACAGATCTGCACCGACCACTTATGGTCTTTGGTGCACAAGGCTCTGACAGAGAGCTCAGTGAGGCAGAACTACACCTTTGTTAGTGCACTGTCAGCTGTTGCAAGGTCATCTATAGTCTTGACTTTGGTGTGCAGGGCTCAGATCGTGAGGTCAGCGGGGCAGATCTCCATGGCGCAGCTGAGGAACGCCTGCGGCAGTGGCTGGGATGGGCAGCCAGCAGGGCAGCACACCAGCAGGGCAGCCTCAACGGGTCCCCTGAGGAGCCGGTGAGTTCTGTTCCCGGAGTCAACAGTGAGCATCTCAGGAGGCTTTTGCAAAGCAGCCCATCTGTGGCAAGATGAGAGACAGGTGGGCAGCCAGCAGGGCAGCCTCAGTGGGTTACAAGAGGAAATGGTGAGTCATTCCCCTATTCTGGCAAAGCTGACTCATAGGAGGCACGTCTGTGTTGAAGAGACAGCTGGGCAGCTAGCAGGGCTGCACACGAGCCTGGCAGCCTGGATGGGGCACGGGAGGACTCCTCCAATTGTACCTTTGTGTCCTTGCAGCGTGCAAGTCATGTATGTGCAGCTTGTGTCAAATTGTGACCAAGTCGGGAGCTCAACAGCTTCCTGCAGAGCCTCTGACAGTGGCAGGCGCCCTCAGTGGTCCCCAGGAGCACGTGCAGTGAGCTCTGCCACCGTTGCGTGGCAGGGACGCTGCTTGCTTGTGGTCTCATGTGGAAAGACGCAATTCAGTGCTACAGAGCGGCTGGATACAGACAATTAGGCAGCCTTGCTGACTAGCCTGCTTGCGCCTCATCCCCATACCAGCATTTAGACAGCTGCCGCCAGAGCGGCCATCTTCCCGGAGAACCTTGCTATTTCATGTCGAATTGATGATGTAACATAGTCTGACGCCAGTGCCAGGATCCCTGGTAAGCCTGCAAGTTCAGCCCTCCCCGATAACCCAGCCTGCATCCACTGGTAAGGCCTATTGTTCAACACATAACAAGCCTCACCAGTGTCTGCCACACGCAAGTGGTGGGCGCACTGGCTGCCCCTGCAAACACAAGCTTTAAAACCTGTGCCTGCTACAGGTGAGGTCCATCTGCCCACACATTACAGCCATGTCACACAAGGCCAAGCCTGCAGACCTCATGCCTGCTGCAGGTGAGGTCCGTCACCAGCAGCTTCCGCCTGACACCAGTGCGAGGTTCCCTTGCTGCCCACCTGACCACCTTTTGGGAGAACGGGCGCCCATGTGCAGCAATCACCATTGCTGTGGCTGAGGACTTCAGCGATGGTGCCTTGGATGGGCTGGTGCTGCACTGGGCCTGCGCCCCCCGACAGGGTGGCACCTGGCAAAACATTCCTGGCGGGTGGCGGACAGACCCTGACAATTCCAGAGATGCAGGTCTGGACCCCTGATGCCGGCAGAGGTACCTGCATCAGCCGCCCTCTTTGTGGTGGTCGAGACATTCTGCCCATGGCGCTCCCCTGCCCTCTGCATAAAGTCCATTATTTTGGAAGTCTGAAGTGCGCCTCGACACAGGCAAAGGGTGCCCAGCAGACCTCCTGTGAGTCCAAGCATATTGAGCAGAGATGAGGGCAGCAGCATTTTGAATGTTGCTCCTTTCTTGCCCTGATGAAGGCGGCGGCGCCTGGCAGACCCCCTTTGAGCCCATGGAGATTGGGCAGAGGGGCAGCTCCCGCAGCGTCAAGGCATGCACTGTTCAGGTGCCCCTGGAGGGAGTGCTGCAGCAGGGCGGTGTAGTGTTTGTGCTGCGGACCGGCAGCGGGCAGTGGGTCAGCAGCCAGACGCGGGGCACCAAGCAACTGGACTTCTATGTCAGCTGCAGAGAGGTGGGCTGTCTTTTAGGCCCAGAAATGACCCACAAAACACCGTCCACCCATGCATAGGGCTGAACTTCTTGTCGATTGGGAGGGCTGGGCTGTCTCATGGCACTCAGAGCCCCTCGTGCATCAGCCACTTTGAAAGTGCACACGTAGCCAACGGAGTCCCTGTGACAGAGGTCATGTGGCCTGATAGAGGTGTGACATATGAACCCTCCTTGCTTGCAGGTCGCCAGAGGCACTCTTGCTTCAATTCCTGAGGAGCCATCAGCAGCACCCGGCGACCAGTCTGCAGAGAAGGCTGCCAGAGTGACGCTGCCAGCAGAGCCCCAGCCTGTGCAGAGGTCAGAGCGTCCCACAGATCGCCTGGTCAGGCCTCTGGGCGGGCTTGGAACAGGCGGGTAAGAAACACCCCGCACCTTCAACAATGCAATCTAAAGCAACTTGCATGCAAAACAAGAGGGCGATGCGGGCACCCCCGGCTGTGGGCATCCCCACAGCCAGTGCCCTGGCACTGCGCTCCACCTATATGTACAGCAAATACAAGTTGCATGCACATGGTTTCCCAACCATGCAGATTCACGGTACGGCCACAGCTTTGTCTAAATGGAGTCCGGCTTGCTTGATAAGCAACAGCAGGACTTCTGTCAAATCCAACGCCTACTGACATTTCTCACAGCCTGCAGGGTGGGCAACACAGTGGCGCAGCAGATGATTACCGACATTGTTGCCCAGGAGGGCAAGGCAGAGCGCTCACTCATGCACAGATTCTCCATTGCACATGTGAGCTACCTTGGGGACACCCCAGCCATGGGTGCTTGCCATTGAGTTTGCAGCTGGCACTCCAGCTGGCAAAGGCTCATTTGTGCGGCCAGTTGGGCATATGCAGCTTCCCTGCTGTCTGGTCTGCTGTACCACAGCCGTCATGGTGCCCAGTGAGCATCATCCTCAAACTCACAGAGAATGCTTGGGGGCTGACAACTGCTGCTGTAGGATAGCTCTTGAAGGGAGCATGCCCCATCACTGCGAAGGTCTTCTCTGGCTTTGGAAACGACCAGGAAGCCCTGCCGGTGCACACAGATTCTTCTAGAGCTGCCACATTGCTCATTGGGCCCCACTGTGCCCGAGAAGGGCAGGTTGCAGGCGACCACAGCGCACATATTCTGCTGTGCATTCGCTATTGCAGGGCCTGCTGGAGAGTGTGGTGGGCAAAAGCAACTTTGAGGAGTCCCTGACGGCCATTCTCACCTGGCTTCGCTTCAGCTCGGCCCGTCTGCTCACCTGGAACCGGAACTACAATGTCAAGCCGCGCGAGATCAGTGCTGCACAGGTGAGGTCCTCTGCTGCTGTCTGGGTGCCGCCACAGCCGGCAGCTGGCAGGACCAGCTGGCAGCCCTAATCATGCAGCCATTGTCCAGAGGCAGACCTGACGAACAGAGCGATGCTGGGATGGCAACTTACACAGTATAAGTTTTTCTTCTTTGCTTTCATTCACATTCAAGATGTGCTCCCGTCGCATCTGCAGTCTGCTGCTGTGCAGGACCGCCTGACGGCTCTGATGGCGCAGCTGTTTGACCAGAGGACAGACCTGCGGGACCAGCTGCTGCTTGGGCTGGCAGCTGTGGGACGTGGGGGGCAGGGTGACCTGGGGCAGCGCATCAGGGATGAGATCCTGGTAGTGCAGTCCAAGAACAATGCAAAGGTGAGGCTGTTGGCCTCAGCAGTCATTGGGACACCGCCATGGGCACAGTGCCATGCTTTGGCACAAGATGGGGGCAGCATAGCAGGTCTCAATGAAGAGCACGCAAAGAACATTGCCATGGTGAGGTGCACATGCTGTGTGGGATAACCCTCTGTAATCTGACTTCGACCCAGCCCAGGCTCTGGCATTGCCTGAAGCACAAGGTCCTGGTCGTGCAGTCCAAACAAACTGCTAAGGTGCGCTGCTGCCAGGTGGCATACACAGCCTACGTCGTAACACCGCCATCACTTGGAGCAGCATGGTAGCCCAGCCCCAAACGCAGCTGTATTGTACATGCTGCAGTGCTTGTCATTACACTCTGTGGTCATTGCACCAGGTGTGCAGCTGTGCATGTGCCGGGATTGCCTGAGAGGTTGCACACCTACACACAAACTGCACAGATGCTGCAGTGTGGCCTGCAGCTGTTTGGCACAGGGCAAGACCTGCGCCCTCAGCTTCTCACGTCTTTCATGTCGATTGCCTTAAGGACAGCCTGCTGTGTGCAGAAAGGCTTGGCAAAGAAGTGCCATGAGCAGCTGAACAGCGTCACCCGCATCGGATGCTGCAGCGTTGCAGCATGTCACACAGCCTGCGCCTACCAAGGTGTCTTGTCCTGCACGCTTCCACACCACTGGGGCAGCTTGATGTGTGCAGGGAGGCATGATGGAGGAGTGGCACCAGAAGCTGCACAACAACACCAGCCCAGACGATGTGGTAATCTGCGAGGCTCTGATTGCCTACATCAGGGCCGGGCTGGACATCCAGGCCTACTGGGACACGCTGCACGTGAGCAAATCAGTTCTCCACACTCTTTCACTGCACATGTGCTGCCAGGGGCTCTTGCACAACCAATTGTCTGCTGGCATCCAAGCTGTCCTCCAGGGCTCTGCCTCAATACCCCGCAGGGGTGCTGCTCCCAGCAGCATGCTGCATGTACACATGCTTGACGTCTCCTTCATGACTTACCAGCATGCAGCTGCACGATTAAGGTGTATTTCTGTTGTCTGCCAGGCTGCCAACATAACTGCAGACCGCCTGGCCAGCTTTGACCGGCCCATCAGGAGTGAGCCTCACTTCAAGCAGGAGCAGACAGAGGGCCTGCTGAGGGACCTCACAGCCTACCTGCAGACCCTCAAGGTGGGCCCCCCTGTTGTGCATCCATGCCAGCTGGCCAGGAGGCTGTGCTAATGGTGCTGCCTTTTGTTGAGGCTCCCTGCGGCATCATGTGCTGCCTGATGCAGAAGTCCAATGCCAGCCTGCATGCTGGAATGAAGCTACTTGCAATGCTGTCTCAGGGGCACGGGTCTGGGTTCTGATGGGCAGACTCTTTTGCAGGCCATCCACTCTGGAGCAGACCTGCAGTCCGCTGCAGCAGCTGTGCTGGGCTACAGCCAGGTATCCATGAAGGGCAAGGCTGTGGCGGTTGAGCCTGTGCCGGGGATCCCTGCGGACCGAATGCAGAAGCTGCTGGCGCAGTGCATGGCTTACCAGCAACTGCAGGTGGGGTCTGTTGTGTGGGTGAACCTGTGCTCCGGCCACTCAGCAGCTTTGAGGTCTTGGAGTCAGCTGGACTGTCTTTGAGATGCAGTTTGGTCAGACGGTCTTCACAGTGGTATGGCTGCAGGAAAGCTGCATTACTACACATGTGGCGCTTGCATTGTGCGCAGTCTATGTTCACTCCAAATGACCTGACTCACACAAGCCCGCCTGAAGTTGTGCAGGCTCTCGTGCATGCCCACTGGCCTACTCGCTGCCTCACACATTGCCACTGCTGACCTGCAGGCAGCCCAGCAGCTGAATGGCCTGGATCAGGTTGACCAGGCTCTGGAGGCTCTGTTGGAGACGCGGCAGGAGCTGTTGCCGCTGCTGCAGCAGGGCAATCAAGGCTGTGGAGGGCGCATCAGGTGGGTATGTGGCATCCTTGCCGCAAGTGATTGCCATGCACCACAGGTTTAGATCAGGAAGCCACTTACTGCCAGTCTGGGTGCTCAACTAGGCCATCAGCACCTGTCGCTGGAACTGACTCTCCAAGGGCATGCATCTGCCCCCATCTTCTCCCTACAATGAGCTACCAGGCCAAAAGGCTGAGCAGGCTTCTCAGCAGATGATGCAGCACATCAATGTAATTGCCAATACAGCATGGGCCATGAGCTGCAGAAGTGCCACATGCAGCCGAAGCCCAATCTTGTGATATGTCTGGGCACACCCAAGCCTCTTCTTTCATGATTCTGTCTTGCAATGCATGCTCCTCATCGACCTGCCCCTGCCAAGACATTTACGCAGTGGCTGGCTCTGCATCCACCGTACTCTGTGCCACTGCAGAGACCTTGTATACCTTGACCTTGCCCTGGATGGCGCCGTCAGGACGACAGTCGAGGGAGCTCTGGAGCAGCTACGGAGTGCAGCCAAGCCTGGCAGCACTGACCAGCTCCCGCAGCTGCTGCAGATCTGCGCTGCCTGCGCCGAGAATGCCTGCCTGTCCACGGGCAGCAATCAGGAGCTGGTACTGGCTTTCAGGGATCTCCAGGTAGTTCCTCACGCTCACAGTCAGTAACCTGCATGCCTGCAATAACACAATCTGCCTATGCATGGGAATCTAGTGCTGGCCTCCAGGGTTTTCCAGGTGATTCTCAGGCTTTATGCCCAGCAAGCAATGACAGCTGCTGGTGCTGGCTTCCAAAGACTTCATGGGGGGCTGCTGAGCGCCATGCTGGGGCGCAGTGACGTACAAAGCTTGCCTTGAGTATGCTTGATTGCCTGTTGGCAGCAAGGAGGGCTGCTCGTCTTTTCAAGACATCCTGAATGTTTTTGAAAGGTCTGCTGGGGGACAGGGACCCTACAGTGTTCCTGGTGTGCAGGCAACTGTGCTGTTTCATGACTGGGACAGCAACCTGCAAGCTCATGCAGCCATTGCCTTGGCTGGCATCCCTTGCCTGAAGGGGCTGACTGTTGACAAACTCTCTCACGTCACTCAGTGATGACATGCTTGTTGGCAGGCAGCCGCAGGCATGCTGACGGCCAGGAAAGCAACCCCTATGGCTGACTCAGCCACTGACTGCCTGCTCCGTGAGGCCAGTGTCACCTCACAGCAATACAGAGCATAGGGCTGCCGCCAGTGGCTCAGGGGCTACATGTAAATCTGCAACTGCAGGGAGCGTCGGTCAGATGCTCGTCACTGTCGACCGTGAAGCAGTAACCTGCAGGCTGGCAACCAAGAAACGCCTGTTGTGACGCCCACAGCCATGATCGCTGATGGCTCTTCTGCATCAGCCATCGATCTCTGATGGCCCCTTCTGCAGGCAGCTGCCAGCACTGCTGATGGCCAGGAAAGCGCCCTGCGAGCCCACGCGGCCATCGACCGCCTGCGCCGGGAGCTGGCAGTCACATCACAGCGATACAGCACAGTCCTGCAGCCAACGGCAGACATGCTGGGCAGGGCACTGGGGCTGGCGGATGCCTCCACAGCTGTGTTCGCTGAGGAGGTGGTGCGAGGGACTGCTGCAGCGCCCTTGTCCCAGGTAGGCTGGTACACTGACAGGTCGAATGACAGGGTTTTAGTGTCAGTGCGCACAACAAGTGTGTCTGCATGTAGCTGCAGGTGCTGCCCTGGCCACTTGCTGCTGGATTCACGAGGCAGCATGAGGGAGCTGGCAAGATGTATGCTCCATGCCTGGATGACCATAGTGCACTCGTTGATGGGCAGCTGGCAGCTGGCACCTTGCAAGACCACGCAAGGAGCGCATCTGGTGCACTGGTGTGCAGGTGCTGGCCATTGTAGACCCTCTGCTGCGAGAAGCAGGCGGCCTGGGCAGCTGGCAGGTCATCAGCGCTGGGCAGGGGCAGTGCCGCGGCAGGGTGTTGGTGGCCGCCTCACTTGCCGATGTGCAGGAGCAGCGATATGAGGAGCCTACGGTGCTGCTAGTGCAGCTGGTGGGTGGGGAGGAGGAAATTCCTGAGGTGAGTGGCAGCCTGATGTGTCAAATGCAAGAGTGTATGCTGCGTGGCAGGTAGCATGGGCCCCGCCTATTGCTCACCTGCAGAAAGTTGAGCAACGTTGCAAAGCATTGTGTGCTGTCCTGAGCCATTTCACAAGTTGAGCTGCGGCACAGCTGCGCTGGGGTAGCATCCACACAGCGAGTTTGAGCAGGTAGAGGTATTGCCTTGCCATGGCCCTCAGCTCAACATTTGCAAAATCCCAGGTCAGGCAGACCTGGCTTGTGGTGGAGATTGTTCTTGGCAGCGCACCACTGAAGTGGCTCTGCCCCAGGCCATGCTAGGGCTGCACACTTGCTAGGTCAGCGGCAGCCCTGTGACAACCTCACAGTCGTTGCTAGTCCAGCTGATAGGCAGGGAAGTAAAGAGTCTTGGGCCCTCTCTGCCTCCTGTCAAGTCATTCGCCTGTCCTGTCATGTGGTTGTGTGCCTGTGCTTAGCCAGTATGTTATCCCTGCATCACAGTTGCAGTGGTGCACAAGGTGCAGTGGCGGCCACGGGTCAGAACGGCTATAGTCTCATGTCTGGACTCACTTGGTTTGTAAAGCCTGTTCTGCCCTGTGCAGGGTGCCGTCGCGGCCATCACGCCCGACAACCCAGATGTGCTGTGCCACGCGGCTGTGCGCGCCCGAAACAGCGGCATAATGTTTGCAGCCTGCTTTGACCCGGAGGAGGTGGTGCGCATTGCACAGCTGGAGGGCCAGGCTGTACAACTCAGCATTGCTGAGGTGAGGTGTCTAAGCTAAGAGTGGCTGGGTCTGTGCTCTGGCAAAGCCATGAGCCGCCAAGAGCTGGGAGCTTCACTGAAACAAGTTGCCCAAGGCTGATCCCTGTTGTCTGAGTACTGCTGCAGCCCTGACATAGACCAGGTAGCTGCCCTGGGCTGGCCCTTCTAGCAGTCATTTGGCTGCACAAGTTGTTGCCGTATGTATCACAGGGCCTGCACAGATGACCAAGGTCAAACAGGGTGGGGGCCTTAAGATGGGGCCTGAAGATCTAGGGAGGTTTGGCCCTGTCTGCAGGCACTTGTGGTCTGCATACTGCGCCAAAATGTGCCTGACCTCAAGCAGGCGTGTGCAACCTGTGTGACAACTGCACATGAGCTCCACTCCTTGTTACACTGCCTTGCAGGGAGGCGCCCACATTCATGTTCAGCTCAGCGACAAGGTGGGAGAGCAGGAGGCTTCTGGTGACAGCAAGGGACAGCGGCGCCCAACCCCACTGCAGCTTCACAGCTGGTGTGGGCAGTTTGCGGTGCCAGGCAGCTCATTCAGCGGGGAGTGCGTAGGAGCCAAGTCACTCAACACACAGCAGCTGCAGGTGTAGGAATCGCAGGCAACCTACATGGGACTGCCCACTGGGGTGCATGTGCAGCTGAGAGCAACCATTGCACTGCCACAATGTTGCTGAGCAACCACCAGGCCGCCTACAGAAGCTAGCCGGGCCATCAGCATCTCTGAGCATGAGTGTGCATGCCTATGTGCACAGGCACAGGCATGCAGTCTGATTGCTCATGTGGGATAGGC
The DNA here is from genome assembly GCA_019693375.1 of Asterochloris erici. Lineage (NCBI taxonomy): Eukaryota > Viridiplantae > Chlorophyta > Trebouxiophyceae > Trebouxiales > Trebouxiaceae > Asterochloris > Asterochloris erici. The sequence continues at coordinate 201,719 of JAAMXJ010000139.1, read as the reverse complement.
ATACCAGCCTCTTGCACCCGCATGAGCAGCGCTGATGAACCCGCTGTCCGCTTCCCTGCCTGCAGGGCAAGCTACCCTCCTGGGTGGGCCTACCTGCCTCAGTGGCGCTACCCTTTGGAACGTTTGAGCAAGTGCTCGGGGATGCTGGCAATGCTGAGGTCAGAGCAGAGCTGGAGCGGCTGGCTGGCGAGGCTGCTCAGGGCAAGCTGGCAGCCCTTCGACGAGCAGTGCTGAGGCTCAGGGAGCCTGCGCAGCTGCGGGAGCAGGTGCTGGCGACCTGCCAGCAGGAGGGTGAGCGATTGTCTGCACGGTTGGCACAGGGCAGAGGCTCTTTCAGGTGTTGCTGCTGATGCCTGTGCTCAAGGAGCCTGCTCGATTACATGAGCAGGTCCTGCCAAAGAGCCAGCAGGCCCAAAAAGGCGGACCTCCGTGTGGTTGCTAGGTGTTTCACCGGTGTCCTGGGGCCTGAAGGAACCTGCTGAGCTGTGAGGGCAGTTGCTGGGTGCATCTCAGCAGGGAGGCCATCACTCATGGGCCACAGAGGCTTGGCTACATGTGCGCGGCGGGCAGTGCTGTGGCAGGCAGGGTATCCCACCGGAGGGGGCCTGCAGTGTGCTCAGTGTGGGGCAGACGACCAGCCGCTTGCACAGGTGCACCGGTGACATGTCAGTGCGTGCCCAGCCAGAGACAAGTGTGATCAGGGGTATGAGGTGCCTGTCTTGCATTTGCAGGGTGGCATCTCTCTGTTTCAAACACCAGAGCGGCACATGCAGGCATGGTAGTGTGCTGTCTTACCGGAGGCTATGGCCACCAAATCTAGTGCTGGCCTCCGCATGGAAGGCGCTGTGTGCTTACAAGCAATGCTGAAGTCTGGCTGCCTCATCAGGCACCTGCCGATGCAGGCATGGCAGTGCCCTCTGACAGCTGGGGCCAGCTGTGGGCAGCCATCAAGGCCGTGTGGGCCTCAAAATGGAACGAGCGCGCTGTGCTCAGCCTGAGGAAGGCGGGACTGGACCACGGGCAGCTGCAGATGGCCGTCCTGCTGCAGGCAGTGCTGCCTGCGCAGCATGCCTTTGTGGCCCACACAGTCCATCCAACAACAGGTGAGCTGGGGCATCGGGAGCTGCAGATGGCTGTCCATCTGTGGGCTGTCCTGCCTGCGCAGTATGGAAGTGCGGCCCACACAGTCCGCCCGGCCACAGCTGCGCACATCAATCCATTAGACACAGCTGTGGCCTCAAGAGACTGTGGCTCCGATTGTCCTTAAGGGACCTGATGCATGCTGCTCTGGCCAGCGCAGCACTACGTGGCCGTGTCCGCCATTTGGCTGGCAATAGGCAAGCTTGAGGACTGGCAGCTGCATGCCGCCAAGATGCTGCGCAGCCTGTCTTCAGGCAAGGGGCGGCGGCCAGCGCCACTCCATTATATCGTCTATGCTTTGCTTGTGCTGGGGGTGGCTGAGCTTCAGCAAGCACACTTGTTCCAGCCCTTGCTTGAACCAGCTGGGCTGCAGCGCACAGATGCTAGACTTTGGCCCCGCACAGTAACAGATGAAACTTCGGCTGGAATCTGACCCTGTGGGCATCTGCGTCCAGAAACAGAACACAACCGCCCCCAAGTGTGTGACAGGCTAGGACTGACACCTGGCTGCAGGCTCCTGCATCACTCCGCCTGTGCCTGCCCACAGGTAACAAAGACGAGGTGTACATTGAGCTGGTGGTGGGCCTAGGTGAGGCGCTGGTCGGCAACTTCCCTGGCTCAGCGCTGCGGGCAGTGGTCAGCAAGCCTGCCCTGCAGCAGCTGCTGCCGCAGGCGGCCTCAGCTGGCAGCCCGGCAGATGCAGGTGTGCGGCACTGGTCTGGCGTGGGCACCTCTGTGGGGCAATGCGGCCGTTGGAGTGCACTCTCGCTGCCAGCAGAGCTTGTGCTGCGCCTTTCTTGAGTCTCAACCCTAGCAACCCCAGCGACAGGCTAATGCATGACCGCCTGCCTGGAAGCAGTGTTCCAGTAGTCCTCAATGTCGGGCTGGTACTTGACGAGAAGTTGCTGAGCAGAGGCTGGTGCTCTGCATCATGCTGCACAACCTGGGGACTAGTTGCAGAGCTCCTGCCCGGCCAAGGTGGATGTGCTCTTCAACATCTATGATCATGCCGCCCCTCCTGTGAGCCACTTCCAACGAGCTTCTGTCTCAAGGCCCTTCCTGCCCATGCAGTCCGCGAGATACCCAAAGAGGCGGTGCAACTGCTGGGCCTCCCCAGCAAGTCTGTTGCGCTGGTGATGGATCCGGATGACCTTGAAGGGGCTGTCTACTGCCGTTCAGACTCCAACGGCGAGGACCTGGAAGGGTGAGGATGTGCAGTTGTCAGGGCACTCATACCCATCCCATCCACACTATGTCATGTTGCATATACTGTATTAGTACTCACACCACCACCTGATGGGCTGCTATCTGGTGCCTGGAGCCCAGCCCGTGTTGACTGCACAGCTACCACCTGGAGTTGCACGAGAGGCATCACAGATGAGTCCCATGGGGACCTCCAGAGCAGCCAGTCAGTTCCCCAGAAGAGCGTCATGTGACCCCGTGGCTGCAGGCACGTCTGCCGAGGCTGGCACCGGCACAGGCTGGCTGCGGCATCCTGCTGCCTGTCACCTGGGAGGCAGGAGTGCACAGATCACCTGCATTGACCTGAAAGGACCTCGGCATGTGTCTGTTGGTTGATGTGAGGGGCACTGGGTGACTCTGCCAGTGTCTCCTCTGTGTTCTGGGCACCGCCCTTGGCGTCGTGGCACCGCATTTCAGCTCCTGTTAGTCTCTGTACAGTGGGGCTTCCTCCTGTGACCTTCACGCTGACCTCCTCGTTTGGTGCCCATGTGCAGGTTTGCGGGTGCAGGGCTCTTTGACTCAGTCCCCACTGAGCGGCCTGAGGCTGTGAGGGTTGACTACTCTCTGGACAAGCTTGTGAACGATGCTGCCTGCCGGCATGCGCAGCTGAGCAGCATTGCGCTGGCAGCCCTGCTGATTGAGGAGGCCATGGGCGGCCCCCAGGACATCGAGGGTGTCCTGACAGCTGACGGGGAGGTTGTGGTGGTCCAGACACGGCCACAGCAGTAACACTTCTGCAGTGTTGAGGATGATGACCTGTGTTGAACTTCATGTGGATGGGTTCATGTCCTAGCACCATGTCCTAGCACCGGTTGAACCAGTGATCTGGCCTGGAGATAGCCACGGCTTCAGTGCTGGCAACCCTTAACATCCCAGTACAAAGTGACACCCGAAGCTGCATGCTTCAACTTCTTTCGGTTTGTGTGAAGTGCCCCAGATGGGGTGCATTTATCAGCAAAGTATAGAAAATGGTGTAGGGACTGATCTCCACAAAACCTGCCATACCGCTGAAGGGCGCCTGCACAGGGTGTCAACGAGTCTCTCGGTGAGCCCCAGTTGTCAGCCAGATGCTCCCCTGGTCGTGCATTCCTGTCTGCTTTGGTGGATTGACAAATGCTGCCTGCCTCTGCAATTGCTTTCTGCATATGCCTCGTAACGCAGCTGTCCCGCCAGTCTGCCAGCATCAGGATCTGGAAGAAGCCAGAATGGCTGCACTGCACAATAGCTGCCTCATGAGGAGCAGAATGTGTCCCTGGCTTCCAGCACAGGTCTCTGCTGCACTGAACATGCAGGGTGCAACATGCAGGTGCCACGGCAGATGACCTTGTGACCGTGTCAGTCACTCAGACCCTGTCGTCAGCAGCAGTCTCTTTGTCTGCTTTGAACAAGAGACAGGCATCATCCACACTGGCCTGGTGAGACAGTGTGTGCTGCTTGACGCACAGTCATCCTCACTTGCCTTTGGACCTATGCTTAATCCCATGTTAAGCTGGCTATAGCAGTTACAAAGCTCCAGCAGCAGCAGCCTAGGCACAGCAGAGCTGGACAGGCATTGCTTGCTTGACATTGCAGACAACATCACGCTTCAGCCATGGTCAACCACACCTCTACTGGCAACCACTATCTTGATGTCATCGGCTACTTCGAGTTCTGGCCCAGCATGGCGCTGGCAATCGTGGCGCTATCCTGCTTTGGCGTCGCAGGCATCATCGTCTCTGTGGTGCGCCAGTTGTCATCAGACTTTTGTTCATATCTTTTGCTCAGATCACCAGTGTCACACTTTGGTGCGGCTTTTGTGGTCGCATCGCTGTTGGGCCTGCTGCCTGACAGGTGCACTTGCTGAACATCTTTTGACACAACATCCTCTTGCCTCTTGCCAAGTAAAAGCACGACTCCAATGCAGCATTGCAAGCATATGCATCACTGTATGTATTATGCACCAACTGCAGGGTCTGTTGACCATATGCTGCCCTGGCATGAGTCTCTTTGTGGCAGAAACATGTCTGTCTGCAGCTTGTACAGGTCTCAAGGCCTTGCCACCTGCACGAGTCCCTATTGACCTGAAACAGTTGGCATGCTGTGCAACAACCTGCCCTTTGTAAAGTGCATGCTGCCAGGGAGGTCTCGCCTGCCTGACCTCCCCGACAGAACATTAGCGAGAGGGTGAAGCTCTGCCGACAGGAGTGCATCAGGTGATGTCCACATTGCTCCTGCACGCCTTCAGCCAGACCTCTGCTTTGCTGTTCCTGCAGGTCAACATCAAGACCAGGGCACACTTCATGTGGATCTGCACATTCTTCTGCGCACTGGAGATCTCTGGGTTTGGTTGCCGTATAAGTGTCATCAAGGAGCCCAGCTACGCTGGCTACGTGTCCATGCAAGGTGATTATCACCATTCAGAGTTCTGCTCATGCGCAGCTCTATGGACTCGGTTTGCACATCTGTATCGCAGTGCTGCTGATGCCCATCTGTAAGAGCAAGTTTGCAGTGGCACATTTTTAGCCCTTTTGCCTGCCTTTTCAGCCTGTGGCTGGCTGTGGCCCATGCAAGTGCCTGCTGCCAGCCCGTAGCTTTTCTAGTCCTCACATCCAGCGGATCATTTTTCAAATCATTTCTTAAAAGCTTCTGTTGCTGCCCTGCAGTTTTTCTGGTGGTGGCGCCCGTGTTCCTGGCGCTCCTGAACTATGTTGTCGTAGGCAAGTTTTTGCTTGATGAGCTGCCTCTTGCTGCTTTTGTAGCAGCAAGTCTGGGCTTGGTGTTCAGCCTCTTCCTCCTGTGCAGCCCATTCAGGGTGACCTCATGAGGTTAAGGACTGCTCAGTGTAGCAGTTCATGACCTGCTGGTCTGACCCCTTGTTCTATCTTTGATCAGGAAGGTTGGTGCAGCTGGCGACTCATTCCACAAAGAAACATCGCGTGGTGTCCTGGTTCTTTTTTGGCTCAGACATCTTCTCGCTGGGCATCCAGGTGTGACAGTCAGCGCTTCTGCTTCCCATGCCTCATCTTGCTCTGCCTGCATGCTTGGCCACTAATCAGACCTTCACGGTCGCTCCTGTAGCCTGCTAACATTAATCAGCAGAAATGCGGCATTGCATCGACATGCATGTACGACAGTTTATCTGCTGGGCTGCAGGGCGCGGGCGCAGGTGTCTCCACCTCTGCACAGGGGGTGTCTCAGTCCAAGTCCGGCAAGAACTTGTTGTTGGTTGGGCTTGCGCTTCAGCTCTTCTTCTTCATCGTCTTTAGCGGACTGACCCTGTTTGTCCACTTGAGGCCCAAATATGGCCTGTATAAAGTGTGAGCAGGGGTGTTTGCGTATCTGTCACAGCAGACCTTGCATCTGCTTGTCAATGCTGGCCCTGCTCCTATACTCTGGCTGCACCTGCCCAGCCTCTGTCTCAGACAGGGACAATGCTTGACGCACCATCCTAGCAGAAGTCATGTGGGTGCTGGCCTTGCGCTTGGCTCTGATCAGAAGTGTTTATATTGGCTGCAGGCGTCAGCTGGTGCCCGTCTTCATCATGCTCTACGTCACGATTATATTGCTCTTCACCCGAAACCTTTACAGAGTCATCGAGTTCGGCGGCGGCTTTTACTCAAGACTGGCCGTCCAGGAGGGCTACTTTTATGTGCTTGATAGGTGAGGAGTTGTGCATGTCTCTGGAGGAGGCTGGAAGGTGTTGCGTGCTCGCATCGCACAAGATTGCAAAGTCTGCTGCGAGCTCTCCTCTGCTAAATCTGACATTGTGTGCTCTGCAGCCTGCTCATGATTATAGCAGTTGGTGTGTACACAGCACTCCATCCTGGCTTCTTCATGGTGGGCAGTGAGCTCCGTGACAGGAGCGCCACTGGCCCTCCCCGCAGTCTGACAAAGCATATCGACAGTGATGTTGAGATGGCCTCCCAGCCAACAGTCCAATGACAGTGCCACACCCATTTCATGGTAGACCTTGTTGAGGCACACTAGTGCTGACTGTCCAGTCAACCACATGTATCCTACAGCGGCGAATGGACCCATGCGCTGCACTGTCTAGTTGTGACTGACGTATTTCCTATGACTTGAGCATTGATGTCATAGCTTTCAATTCAGCACCTTTGCTTATCAACACTAAGGGACCAACGTAATGAACCAGAACAATGCTGCCAGCCAGCAAAGGCCTCACAGTGTAATGCATTCAAGCCATATCTCAGAGTGTTGAGCTTCTGTCTTTATCTGCAACCTTCAGCAGGCCACCAGGGCCTTGTCTCGTGCAGTGGGTGGTGAGTACACATGTAAAATTGTGTGCACCTAGTTGAGCCTGGTTTGCAAGCCTGTTGAAAACAATGAACGGATGCAACGGCCATTCCCAGCTGCATCAAGGCTGTGCCAGCACCTGGGCTTTACACGTCCTCCAGCAGTGCAAGCAGAGCAGCACTCGCTTGCTTTGTGACTTGCTGCTACTTTTGATACAGCTCTGATGTTGCCAGAAGCAGGTCATAGCCTTCGTGTCAGCAAAGTCGATTGCAGATGGCAAAGCCTGACAGCGGCAGCAGATCCTACTGTGCCATTTCAATCAAAAGGTTTTGCATGCTTCAGAATGCAGGGACCTGCCCTTCGTGTGAAGAGCAGCAACTGGAAGCTCTGTTCAGTGAGAAGGGTGTGACCCTCTGATGCCACCCTTGACGGCACCCATCCTGATTGGGTCTTCCACTGTTTGGTATCTGGATCTGGCATCTGTGCCCTCTGCCTCCCATTTTGCCAGCATGCCATGCCCCCTTGCTAGCATTATGCTTGCCAGGGCCAACTGTGACAGTGTTGTGTCACCTGTGGATGCTCTGCCTAAGCACCTTCCCCTTGCCCCTCCCCAACCAGTACTCCAGTGCAGAGGTAATTGCAAGAGCAACACCCTGTGCCCTGCGCCGCTGAGTGGCTTGTGCGTTGACGCGAGAGGAGCGATGCACATTGATTGCAGCACATACTTGGTGAAACGGCTGCAATCTGTGTCTATAGCAAGGAGCTTGCGGCTGCGACTTCGTGTGCCAGCTGAACTCATGCTGGAGGTTCACACCAGGGTCAATGTCAGCAGACTCCAGGGGTCCTGGCAAGCAAGCAGTAGGCCTGCAGGCTCAGCATGCATCCAGATGGTGTAGCACATCTGCACATTATCAGCCTGAAGAACTTTGCCCAAGTGTCAGAAGCCAAAAGGTTGAACTCAAGGGATCCTCAGCTCTTGTGAAGACATCACGCCTGCAGCCCAATCAGCAAGCACAGGCACTCCAAAGGCCGTTGTGATCTGAGGGGGTACATCAAAAAGGGAACCAGAGCGTTCATGTACAGGCTACTGTGACACTGATAAACATAGGTTGCATGGATAACTTTGACTTTGATGATCTGGCTCAGTTGCTGCCCGTGCAGAGACCCATGAAGCTGACAAGCTAGCCGGTCGTCGCCTCCCCAGCTCGACAGACTGGCTGCAGTCAGGCATGGCAGCCACCTGGGCATCTGTGGTGCTGCCAGATCTCGCTGCCGCCTCTGCCATTTCACCCACTGTCATGTGCGGCCAGCATTGGCAGACCGGCCCCTGGTCATGCACCGGTGAGGTTGATTTGCACAGCCTGCATGCTGCATCATTGAACTGTCAGCCGTCTGATCAGGGTCTCACAGTGCTGTTCCCTGCAGGGCCTGGCGTAACAGAGTCATCCGCACAGCTGTCAGAGCGAGCGCCGACTTTACTGGATGTGAGCTAGGTTTCCTGCTGCCCACAGCTGCCGATAGGTCTTCTGCTCCACTCAGAGGCAGCTTGTGCCATGCAGGCTTGCCGCAGGATCTGCAGAAGCTGTCTGCAGACCTGCCCATCCAGGAGGTGCTGGCTCCCGCACTGGCAGCCTTGAATGGCAGCCCAGGTCTTGTGCTGGAAGCACCTCCAGGTAGGGTCTCTGCAAACGTGTGGGCTTTGCTGCTGGGTACAGGGTTGGACAAGCCCAGATGGCTACAACTGATCTAGTGTTTGCCCCGAGTCATAGCCAGCAATCTTTTGCTGGTTACCTAGGCACTAGCCCGCTGAGGACATGTATTTGTCAGTTCACGTGGTAGCGGCCTGGCTGCACCGGCACTCGGGCCTCAGGTGAGCACCTAGGTACGCTTCAACGCCTGGTCCTGTCCATGCAGGCGCCGGAAAGACAAGCGTGCTGCCTCTGGCCATTCTGCTCAGCAACCCAGAATGGCTGCCGCCAACAGCCCGTATTCTGGTGGGTGCCAACCTGAATTGCCAGGCAGAACTGCTAACTGGCTTTGAACAGATTCATGAGCACTTGCCAGGGGGATGCAGAAATTATGATGTTGTCTGGTCCTGTCTGCCCTTCAACAGAGGGTCAAGCACCAAATGCGTTGCATACCTGCTGTCGTGCGCTGGTGCGGTTCCTGGAGCCTCTGTGCCTGGCACTGCTCGATTTGGCCCCTGTCACACAGGAATGTCCCATGCAGCAGGTGTCGGAGCCTCCAGCGCTCGGCAGTGCTTCAGCAGCCTGTGTCCCCTGCCACAGGTGCTGGAGCCTCGTCGCCTGGCAGCCAAGGCAGCAGCACGACGCATGGCTGCTCTGCTGGGGGAGGCGGTGAGGCAGAGGGTGGGCTTCAGGGTCAGGCTGGAGGCTTGCGTGGGGCGGGCCACCAGGATCGAGGTTGTGACAGAGGGCATCCTCCTGCGCAGGCTGCAGCAGGTAAGGATCTGCTGCTGTGGCCCAGCACAGTGGCTGATGGCACCAAGCTCCATTTGAGGGCAGCAGGCGTTCTTCTGGAGAGCCTGCATTGTGTGTTGTCAGGGCTTGGCACCAGGTCGGCCTTTGCAGGTCACACCATGTTCTCGGCATCTTGAAGGCTGTGACAGGCATTCTCTTGCGCAGGCTGCAGGTGGTGAGGGTCTGTCATTGCTCTGGCTTCAGGGGCTTTGGTATCCAGTGCTGCGGCAGATGACAGCCAGGCTCACGGTGCACCAATCCTTCCCGCTACAGCTGGTGTATTGCATGACCTCTGCTGTTTCATATGGAGCTATGCTGCAGCGTTTCATTCCTGGTCTTTGCCTATCTCTTTTACTTTGGCACAACATGACAAGTGGGCATTTCATCGGCAAAGCATGCCTAACCTTTGAGCACCTCTGTGGTGGAGGTTCCAGTGGTTTCAAGACAGTGGGTGCAGGCGGCTACCTTGCAAGCCCTGCTGCCACCTCTTGCTTGAACGTTGCCTGGGCCACCACTGCATCGTAGCTGCAGGTTTCAGAGCCATTGTTTGGTGCAACACAGTGCTGCACTTTGGCTGCTGCAGGACCCAGAGCTGCAGGGGGTGGGTGTGGTGGTGTTTGATGAGTTTCACGAGCGCAGCCTGGAGGCAGACACCGCGCTGGCGTTATGCCTGGACTGCCAGAGGCTGGGGCGGGCAGACCTCAGGTGACATGGGCATTTTGTTGGTCTGTTGGAGGGCACAGGGAAGCAGACACAGCTGCTGTGCTGGAACCAATGTCTGTACCCTGCAGCAGACTGCAGTCCTGCACATCATGGCAGACGTGACTCCCAGGTGCAGGACTTGCATGCATTGCACCAGCAGCAAAACGTGAGTGAAGCTAGTTGATCCCGACATGCTCTGTGAGCTGTTGGTACTGGGAACCAGCGTCCATGGCAAGCTCGAGCCCCTGACAGGCGAGGGTAGCTAGTGCGGCCTCTGTGCATGCTTGAAGTCTGCTGTGCCGGTTGCCACTTTGCTTGTGTGGGACACATGACATCTAGCTTGCAAGGTGATCAGCTTTACTCCTAGCCATGCATTTCAGCCTCTCAGCATTGCTGCTGTCAGCCCTGTGGCCCTGGCCTCTGAGGGTGAGGGTTGTATTGCAGCCAGCATGTGTCCTGTGACAATGTTTGAGCGCTTGCTGGCTGCATGCCAGCGCTTATGACCCACTGCAGAACCCTCAGCCCACCTGCACACTATCAGGCCCAGCCTGCAGTGTCTCTCTCAGATAGTGCAGATGTGGCACCCAGCATTGATTGCTGACCACATGAGCAGCGCAAGGTGGTCAACTGCTGCATTTGGGGACCTCTTGAGGCTTTCAGTATAGATAAACACACAGAACGATCTGCAGACAGGCGCCTGCCCCCAAACATATGTTTCAGTGGCAGCCAGGCTTGCAAACCAAAGTGGCACAGCCCAGGAGTCGCTTTCAAGGCCTTGCTGGAAACCTGCAAAGGCATTCAGCAATGTGCAGTGACAAGCAGAGATCTCCATCTGCTGCTTGCTGCTGCAGGCTGGTGGTGATGTCTGCCACGCTTGGTGGAGGGGTAGGCCCCAGGGTGGCACAGCTGCTGGCTCAAGCACTGCCCCAGCAATATGAGGCAGTGGGTGTGGCCGAAGGTCTGAGCCCAGCGCAGGAGGATGCTGGGAGCCGGGCAGCCGCACAGGTGGAGCGCATGATGACTCCAGCAGGGATTGCAGGAGGTGTGGCCGCGCCCTTCCTTGTGAGTCAGGGGCGCAGCTTTCGAGTGCGCACAGAATACTTGGGCCTTCCAGGTGAGGCTACTGGGGATAGGCAATGGCTGCACACTTCTACAGGCAGCAGCGTGTTGGATGTATTTTGGGGCTGTTCTTGTGAGGCTGCAGGAGGGGGCATGTAGTCTCTCCTTGAGGCAAGCAGACAGGTGTCTTGTGGGCTCATTGTGATGCTGTGTAAGGGGACTTGTGTGCCTGTTGAAGTGAGGCTGCAGCTTTGTTTACTCACTCAACCTGAAGAACAGAGAACTGGAAAGGGGCCCAGGCGAAAACAGCAGTGGGTCTGGAGCCTGGGTTCCTTGTCAGCGTCACTGTTCGGCAACATCAAGGGTGTACTTTGTGAGCTGCTACAACCATCTGAAGGCAAGGTGGCCGCCATAGGCAGCAGCGCTACATATCAGAGCTGCAGCAGCACAGAGGGAACTTGCGCAGCCGCCACATGCCAGATGCCATGTCCTGCTTCCTGGTGTGACCATCCTGTGCTCAACAGATGGCAGAACAAGTCAGGTGTTCCCTGGTCAATACATGGCTGTCAGCAAAGGAGATGCGGGAGTTGTCTAGTTACCAGGCACAAGGCTCAACGTCTGTCTGGTCACCCAAGCCGCTCAGGCCTGACACTCCAGCACCAATCAACAGCACCTGCTCCATCGGTCAGCATGTGCAGCATGCTGATGCCTCTGTGACGTGCACCCAGGCTCTGAGGGGGTCTGCTTCCCTGACATGCTTCATGATTTGTGCAGCCCCGACGCGTGGCGGCCTGGAGGCAGCAGCCACAGCAGCAGTCTCCACAGCCCTGGAGAAGGAGGCTGGTGACATCCTCTGCTTCTTGCCTGGAGCTGGAGAGATCAGGCAAGCTGCCGAGGACAGGGGTCTGTGTGCCGTCACTGTATCATTGCAAGCAGCCAACAGTCTGGCGCACCCTCAGCAAATCATGTCTGCAGCTGCCTTTGAACCTTTGGGCAGGTTCAGATCACCCAGCAGCATGTTGATGTTCTGCAGGAGGGTGCGGCGGCAGCTGGAGGGCTCAAAAAGCCTCAAGTCCAACGTTCGAATCCTGCCTCTACATGGCAACCTGCCATCAGAACAGCAGGATGAGGCAGTGCTGCCAGACCCACATGGTGAGCTGCTGTGCCGCATAGACAGCACAACCAAGACATTGCAGATGGCCTGATGCACTGCCCCAGCTGTCATGAGTCGGGGGCATCCTTCCTTGGCCGCAGCGCACTGTGTAGCTCTTGAATGACAACAGGGGAGCCCAACCTCCACGATGCCAGCATTGGACAGCAAAACGCTGCTCTTACATCCCTGCATGCCACTGCTAAGTGGAACTGCAAAGCTTCCTCCAGCCCTGCAAAGATACTTTGCTTACTGATGTGCTTCCCTGCGACTAGGCCTACCACCATGGACTTTGCACGAGCACGCCTTTCAACCTCTGTGGGTGAAAAGAACCTGACAGCCCTAAGGAACAAACTCGCATGCAGGTCAGCGGCGTGTGGTCCTCTCCACACCCATCGCCGAGTCGAGTCTGACCATCCAGGGCGTGCGATGTGTGGTGGACTCGGGGTTCGCTCGAGCCCCGCGTTTCGACCTGCGCACCGGCATGGACCGCCTGCAGCTGGTGCGGGTGTCCCGCGCGTCAGCAGACCAGCGCAGGGGCAGGGCAGGTCAGCGTCGGCTCCACTTTGTCATTTGCTGGCAACCAGGCAGGACTGTGCCAGTGCCTGCTTGAGGTTGGGGCTCCTGCTGCGGGTTCTGCTGGTGTCATCCGACCAGGGCAGGCGGCGGGCAGCTCCGTCCTGGCCTTCTAGGGTGGTCACGGCAGTGTCAGCGTCTTTAGGCGGCCCAAGGCAGTGCTGTGTCAGAGCTCAAAATGCTTTAGTGCATTGCTCTCACATGTGCAGCTGTATTGGGTGTGCCAGAGGTGCCGCCTGCTGGAGATGAGGTCACCATGATGTGAGCCGCAGGTATGGGGTGGTCCCTTAGCCAGCAGTCGTAAAACCTGCTTCAACTCCACCCTGAGGTGCTGAATGCAGCCTGTGCATGTGATGACTGCAATGCCTGCCGGGAGACCAAACCCCACCAAAGCATGCATAGCCGCCGTTTGCAGGCCACGATCTTCCATGCCGGCAATACCCCGCTCGACCACACCAGCATCTGCTGCTGTGCAGGGCCACGTCGCATGGACTCTGCCACCGTCTTTGCAGTGTACTGCCTGGCATGCAGGCAGGCAGACTGCGCCACATCAATTTCTGAATCCGCTGGCCCCTGCAGGCCGCGTTGCCCCTGGCATCTGCTACCGCCTGTGGAGCGAGACCACCACGCTGCAGGAGGCCACGCCGCCAGACATCCTGAATGCAGACCTGGCTCCCCTGGCCCTGCAGCTGGCCCAGTGGGGCTGCCCAGATGGCAGGGACCTGCTGTGGCTGGACCCACCTCAGGAGCACAGCATGGAGGCAGCCCAGCAGCTGCTGCGGGGACTGGGAGCTGTGGACGGCAGCGGGCTGGTCACCGGTCAAGGTCAGTGGTGACATCAGGGAGCCCTGGACGAGGTGCAGCTGCCACTGGGCAGCAGACACTGCATTGTGCTTGCCAGCAGCCACTGCGGATGGCCACTGGTCATGACAAGGTTGGCATCATGGGCCGGCTGCATCATTGGCTGCGCTGGCATTCTTCTGGGCAGCGATGGCTGTGCTGATGGGGCCGAGGTTTGCAAGCGGCGGCCAGCAGTGCGCTGGTTGCTGATCAAGTTTGTTTGTGGTGGACTGTTCATGTGCTGGGCAGAGGACGCCACTGCCCTGTGCAGACTCTGTAGGGAACGTTGCAGTGCATGCTGGCTGCACTGCCAACCCCTGCTGGCTCATGCTGGAATAGGCCCACTGGCTCCATGCCAGAAAGTGCAACCCCACTGATCTCCATGTTCATCACACATCTGCACACAGATGCTGTGGGGCTTTTCTCACCTGGATTATTGTGGGCAAAGCATCCGTGTTGCCTAGGGCCAGAGGTGGTTCTGAGAGGGACTTGCCCCCAATACATGGTAGCTGCCTGCCAGTCTGCCTCTTTGTGATCTGAGCCCAGGACACAACCCGTGTCCTGTAGACAGTGGCAAGCAGTGCCGCAGCGTGCACTGTGGTGCAGCATCCCTCTCAGTGCCCAGGTCAGCCTTCAGCTTGTGACTCAACAACATGGTCCCCACCATTTAACTGAAAGGCTGATTCTCCGTGCTTCTTACAGGGCTTCTGATGGCCAGCCTGCCAGTGCATCCCCGACTGGCTCACATGATCCTGGTCGCGCACAAGCTGGGGGCCTTGAAATACGGGTGTCTCCTGGCAGCACTGCTTAGCGAGCGGGATATCCTGCGCGGGAGAAGGGCTGGCGCCGATGTGCAGCTTCGCCTAGATGCATTGCAGCAGGGTCAGGCCTTCACAGCAGGTGACTACTAAAGCTCAGGCCGCTGCCCTGAGTCAGTATGCCTGAAAAGGTGATCTGATGTGCTGCTCAGCAAGACCGCCACACAGCACAGGCAGGCCTGCCACCAGCACAGGCGGGCAGCAGCAGTAGGTGGCCACTTTGGCTGAGATCCCAGCACAAGTATTGTCCACACCTTCACGATGCTGCTGCTGCAAGAGCTGAAGATCTCAATCTTCAACACGCCTTTTTCTGGCAGCTGAGGTGCCCATACCAGGCGCCTGCGTGCTTCAGGGCACACCTGCACAGCGGCTCACGAGCAGCTGGTCTCCAATCTTGGAGTTGCAACTCTTGCCCACTCCCTGCTGCAGAGCACTTTGACTGCCCCCGGGGGCTCGGCCCCCTCCCACCACGCGCAGAAGCACTCAGTGCAGGCAAACATCTCCCTTGTTTTTTGCAGTGCTGCTGCAAAGTGGTCCAGCAGGCTGCGCGTTGACAGCTGTTACCAACCCACTCAATCACCTCACTCAATCGCGATTGTAAGACTCCCCACGTGTGTTCACGGCTGCTGCAGGGGAAATAGACCGCCCCGCAGCCAGGCTGGTGGCTGCCTCAGCCCAGCAGCTGTTCCACCAGGCACGTACTGCCCTGACGGCTCAAGCTGGGCAGGAAGACAGCTCCCCAGACAGCGAGGTCAACACACCGCTAGAGGACCTTGAAGACGAGGGCAGTGATGTGGAGAGCAATGGCGAGAGCCCAGCAGTGGACCCTGTACAGCCTGACCTTAACAGTGTAGATGATGCACTGGTGGCCAGCAACCTCGCTGGGCTGCTGATTGCTGCAGCGTTTCCTGACAGAGTGGCACAAAAGCGGTCTCGCGGCAACAGGTGCGCCTTCCACCTTTTGAGCATGGGGGACTCATCTTGTTTAAAGGTGCCTGGTTGGCACTGCAACAGGAAGATGCAAATGTGCTGTGCTATGCCACGCATCAGCTTTCTAGCAGAACGAAGGGATACCACAACAACGCACCGTCAGTGCAGAAGCAGGTACCAAGCCTGCTGCTTTGAACCATGTAATTGCCCCCGCAATTTGGTGGCCAAGCTGTCCAGCCTTTGTGGGGTCGTTGAGCTGCTGAGTTGACGCGCTACGGGCCTGCACCCTCTTACACTGGGCCTCTTGGGAGTGCGGCAGCATGCCCTCCCACCATCGCCCCAGGCGGCCTGATGCAGACTTCAAGCAGGGCTTGATGTGATGTCTGGTGGCATCATGTCCTCTCCTGTGTGCAGACTGGCTCTGACTGCGTGCCATCCAGTACATGCGGCGCCAGGCAGCCTGTTGCGGATGACCAGGTGGCCAACTGTGTTCATGTCGCCTGTTGGTTGCTTGTTCACGGGGGCTTTGACACCAGGCTAACCTTCTGTGTGCAGGCTGCGCTCAGGCTACCCTTCTGTGTGTAGGCTGCTCTCAGGCTACCCTCTGTGTGCAGGCTGCGGTCTGGCTACCTTCTGTCCAGCGGCCGCGGGGCCAGGCTACCTGGGGCAGATGATCAGCTGGCCAGTGCCAACTACCTGGCAGTGGCCCACCTGGGCGGAGATGCCAATGATGGGCGCAACGACAACATATTCCTGGCAGCCCCAGTGCAGCTGGAGGTTCTGCAGAAGCATGTTCCTGGCATAGTGAGTGGTAATGTGGGGGGGCCTTAGGGCCTTCTGGGGTGGGGGGCGGGGGCTGCAAAAGCAGTTTGAGCGACTGCAATGCCTGGCCGTTCTGTTCAGTCAGGAAGCCCTGCAGAAGCATGTCCATGGCACAGCTGGGGATGTGCACAACGCCTGTTTGCTAGGGGGCACGAACCTACTCCAGGAACAGGGCTGTGCTTGAGCAAGGGGAGGAATAGTTTGCCTGGCTTGATAAAGTCTCTTTTGCTGATATGTCATCTGAAGTCCTGCCACAGCACTCCCGGCCTGTACACCATGCTTTGTGGTGGGAGCCTCTTGACAAGTGCTGTCCTTTCGAGCTGCGCCTGTGATGTTCTGCGATGCTCTTTGACTCAGGGCTCTGGACGCTGCACTGCATGTGCACTGCTTCTGTTTGTGGCCAATGACGAAAACGATGCTTTTGAGCTTCGGCTGTGACCCATTCTTTTCCGCTTATTGCCTGAGGCCACACACACTGCAAGCATTCTCATGAGCTGGGCTTGACTTGCTGAGCACCGGGCTTCATGTCAAGTATTGTTCTGCTTGCATTGCCCCGCGCCTCGCTCCCTGGGCTCATCTCTTTGAGCAGCAGGGCTCCTTTTTCAATGTGTGCGGCACACCAAACTGGAAGCACACCTATTGCCCTTGTGTTTGCCCTGCCAACCTTGGTGCAAGACGCCTCCAGACACCGCCGTCTGCATGTTCACCTCACTCCACAAATATGTCTTATGCTCTGGCCGCTTCTGAGTATGCATCTCACCAGTTTGGTGCCCAGCATGTGCAGCTACAGCACGGCATTGGGCTCCACACATTGTGAGGTGCTCAAGCATCTGCCCCGGCAGCTCAGGGAGGCGGAATGGTGCTGCCTGCAGCATCTGCCCTACTGCCCTGGGGCCCTGCCAGCTGCACTCCGTACATGCTGCATTCAGGATGCGGATCGCTGCTGCACAGGTGGAGTGCAGTCGCACTGCATCACCGTCAAAGGCTGCTGCATCTGCTTCAGGAGGGTTGGCTCAGCTGCCTCAGTGGTAAGCTTGGCATGCTGCACCTGCAGCAGTGCTGCAGCACATGTACGGCAGCGTGCCACCGCCTGCAGGTCACCGATGAGAAAGTGGTGTTCTGGGCTCCAAGCAACAAGACGGTGGCTGGCAGACAGCGACAGTGCATCGGGGCCATCACGCTCTCAGAAACACCTGTGACCCTGAGCGATGAGGAAGCTGAGCCCGCTCTGATCCAGGTGAGACAGCGACCACCACATTTTGTGCTTAATTTCGATGATGAGCATGAACTTCAAGGGTGTGGCTGCACACACTGGCAGGATGCTTATGAACCAGTGTGACTGTCTCACCAACACCCTGCAGTGCAAGGCTGCGCAGATCAGCATGCCCAGCACTTGTGGCTCCCAACGTCTGCACAGGAGAGCAAACACTGGGCGACGCACTAGGGCATTGCTGTACACATGCCCATGTACACCGGCCCCCATAATGAGGGGTGCCGCCCCAGCTGGCCTAGCCAGGAAGCGTCCTGCTGCATGCAGGGCATCACAGTCTAGAATCAACTGTCTCTCTAGTTCTAACCTATCAGCCACGGCATTCTGTTTAGGTTTGCCAGTTGCAGACACTGCACCCCAGTCTCCTGTTGCCGCATGCAGGGCATCAGGGAGATGGGCTTTGCAGGCTTGGGTCTACCCAAAGACCTGGAGCAGTGGCGCCAGCGGGTGCAATGGGTGGCAGAGCACGTGACCCCCAGCCCTGTCCCAAATCTGGCACAGCAGGCTCTGATGGCAGCGTTGGAGACTTGGCTGGCGCCACACCTCATGGGGTGCAGAAGCAAGGTCCAGCTGCAGAATCTGAACTGGTCTGTGATCCTCAGGTCAGCCTGGCTTCACATGCCTGGATGACTGAGCTAGGATGTGTCCCGTCTTGCACATTTT
The DNA here is from genome assembly GCA_019693375.1 of Asterochloris erici. Classification (NCBI taxonomy): domain Eukaryota; kingdom Viridiplantae; phylum Chlorophyta; class Trebouxiophyceae; order Trebouxiales; family Trebouxiaceae; genus Asterochloris; species Asterochloris erici. Next base: position 183,794 of record JAAMXJ010000139.1, on the reverse strand, counting down.
GGTGTTGGGGCTTTAATGCATTGCAATCTGTACTTATATCTCCATTGTTGCCGCCTGAGGTTGGCAGGCTGCTTGCAGGAGCCTGCTGAGCTGGGAGCAGCAGCAAGAGATCGAGATCCTGGCTCCGGAGAAGTGGCAGGTGGGTGGCGTTGCGGTCTTCGACACAATACGGTCCTCATGCTGCGTTGCCCACCTTGGTCTTCAGTTGAGCAGCAGCTGCATCCCCAGCGTGCCTGCCTGTCATGCAGACCCCTGGAGGCTCCAAACTCTCCATCGACTACTCACGCCACCCACCGTTGCTCAAGGTACGCACAGGTTGCTGGGGCAGCTTGCTTTGATGGCAGTGCAGTGCTGCTTGTGGTGTGGGGTGGACTCTGCATCTTGAAGAGAGCTACGCTCCTAAACCCAGCAGCATACACTGCCCCCGCTGCCAGGCAGGGGCTCTCTATGCTTACCATTCTTGGCCTGCTTAGTCAACGCCCTCCAGACTTGACTCTTGCAACTGATATCTGCACTTGAAGCTTCTGGCCTGTCAGTCAAAGCATGACCTGTGTCACGGTCACACAAAATTTGAACCTGTCTGACTGACAAAGGCCAGAAGAGTAAGCGCAGATTGCTTTGAGACCCTGGCAGTGAATACTTGCATATGTATTCTCCTGGTCAGACCGCATCTCACAACTGCATGTGCCCCTGCAGGTGCGCTTGCAGGAGCTGCTGGGCAGCACTGACATACCTGCTGTAGCACGCAACAGTGTGCCTCTGCAGCTGGAGCTGCTGTCGCCAGCGTTCAAGCCTGTGCAGCGCACACAGGACCTGCAGAGCTTCTGGCAGGCCGGCTACCAGAGCGTGAGGAAGGAGCTTAGAGCCAAGTACCCCAAGCACTTCTGGCCTGAGGATCCCATGAACTGCGAGCCCATAAAGGGTAGCATGGCGCCGAAAAAGAAAGGGGCCTAGCTACTGCTCGCAAATCAGTTGCATTGCCCTGTGTTGCTGCTCCCCTCCTTGGCCCCATCTGCCTGAACAGTTTGGTGCATCTCTGGCTTTGCCTGAAACAACGTCTAGAATGAACCTGCGACCAGCTGCAGTCTCAGTCTCCAAAGCCACTCGCTTGCATTGTGGCTGCCATGGATGCTGAGTGTCCTGGCCAGCTGCTGCAACATGTCTATTGCAGACAGGGACCTTGCAGTCCCCTGCAGGGAGTCAGCTGTTTCAAGCCCCATGAGTCTGGCTGCTTTGCAGAGGTAAGCACCTATGCTCCATTGCATGGCAGCATTTTGCAGGTCTTCAGAGCACTGCAACAAGCCGTTGGGTGGCCAAGCTAGCAATACCTGGCGCCCCCTGCGCCCTGGACATGTTGCTAAAGTGGCACAGCTGTAGCTTGAAGCGCAGCAGCATCCCAACGTTGGGTGAGTCTGGGATCGCAAAGGCCTCTTTCATATGCATGGAAGTATGATGGCAGTTGTGCATGTCCCAGTCAGGCATTGCCTCGACGCATACATGGGGGGTGCCGGGATGCCAGTCTAGGACAGAACAATCTGCAAGTGGCGGGATGTCAACATGTGTCAGCACATCGGCACCTTTGCAGCTGCCAACATCAAACAAAGGGGGAGACACAGACGGACAGTGGGCTCATCCATGTTGCTAGAACACAGGCTGATGCCACAACACGTGCCAAGCAGGCTGGCGAGGCAATCTTTCCTGCAAGTTCTCCAGAAATTGCTTCTATTATACTGCGCCAAATGGTGGCCCCCCAACTGTCTGTGGTCAGATCAAGAGACATCCCAGAGGCACCTGCATAACGTTGACAGTGACGGCTTGCGTTTGCAGCTGCCTGAGATAGCACACACATCAGCAGCCAGGGCGCTTCCTCTGCAAGGCTGGTCAGGCTGGGACCAAGCTGGCCAAGCTCCTGCACTGCAGAAATCAGCAACTTGCGGCCCTTCTTTGTCCAGCTGAGACAGAGGTGTCATGAGTGAAGCTTACTGCCAGTCTTTAACAGGCACATCAGGAAGCAGTTGAGAACATGGACAGTTCAGCTCACAGATACTCTGCACCAGTGACAGCAAGCAGCCAGAGAGATGGTGGCAGTGCAGCGTGCCAGCAACTCTTCAGCATGTTCACAGCTGAGCAGGCGAACGCCTGCCATGGCACCCAAGACGTCCTCTGCAAGCTTCGGGGCTGGGCTGCCAAATTGGCCCTCTAACGCTGCTGAGCGCCATGTGTGCTTTGTGGCAGCTATTGTGATCTGGCTCAGCACCCAAGAGCGTGGATGTCTGCAGTTGTTAGCAAACTGTGCACCATGTCAGCTAGGACGCAGCTGCAGCAGGACTTCAAACGGCAATTGCTTTCCTGCCCAAAAGCAGATTGCTGGCTTGCTGGTCAGCTTCACATCTGTGGGGCCCCACTGGCAGCATGCGATAGCAGCAGGCCCCAGCCAGGCATATCAAGCTGCTTCACAGCACCCATCTTAGCTGCAATTTGGCTTTTGCTGAGATAGAGCTGCCACTTGTGTGAGGTGGCTTTGAGATCGGCATGGTGGCTGAGGCCTGCGCCCGCTGGTTTGTCAGACACCAACACACCAGATCTGATGTTAGAAGGCAAAGTGAAGGCTCCGGCGACAAGAGTGTGGGCTAGGCTCATGCCTTGCCCCACAATCTGGTTCACACTCCACTGACACCGCAACCTGGCGTGCCATGGCGCAATACTCCAGCCAGGATGAGCCTGAGCGAGACCATGGCCTGGCAAATGGGCAGGATGAGGTGTTTGGCACTCCCCCGACCAGGCTGGAGAGGCTGCACAGCAGGGGCTCACGCAATGGTGAGTCTCTTTGATGCCTATGCTGCACATTCCTGCTCATGTGGGCAGCCAGCATGGGACAATGGCATCCATAGTGGGCAATCTCTCAGGCTCACGCCGGCACCCAGCAGGACCTCCCAACATTCTGCAGCGCACTGCCAGCAGAGGTCACGCAAGCAAGGTCGCTGCACACTGCCCCAGATCTTTCCCCTGTGACGTGGACGGCCGCCTCTGCTGCAGGCCGCAGCCACAGCAAGAAGGGCAAGCGACTCAGCAGCGAGACTGGAGATAATGGCAGGCGGGCACGTCAGGTGGGAAAGCACAAGCTGCTGCCCCTCAGTGCGTGGCAGGGTCTTTTGCACATCCCCCGCCATCTGGAGGCCCAGAAACTTCCAGGAATATCTGGCCTTCAGTATCTGCTGGGTTTGCCCATGTCTCACACAATCTGTACTGCTGGCCAGGCTGCATGCCCTGCCTGGGGCAAGGGGGTGCACAGGCTACAGGAGAGGCATGCCGCCTGCTGGGCCTCCTGGTTGACACGCTCAGCGCAGCATGGGCGGCTCCCATCCCTGCCAGCATGGTAGTCATGGTATTGCAGACAGCAGCAAGGTGCCCTTCATTACTGCAGCTGCCTGTACAGCACAGCACAAACTTTAGATCTGTGGCAGGCTTCAGCCATGCCTGCAGACAGGCCTGCCTCTGCCAGCTGGCTGCGATTTGCAGATGGCCGCCAAGCCCTCACAAAGCCTAGCCCCTCATGTTGGTAGCCAGATGGGCAGGCCGCTGAGCAGGTCATGGCTGCTGACTGCACTGCAAGCTTAAAATCGCCCCTCGCAGCAATCCCTCTGCCCAGGCCCCTACAGCAGGCGTGGCCAGACATCAGGCACGCACCCTTGAAAAGCTGGAGCCTACCCTGCAAGCATGCGCAAGCACCCTCTGCATGCATTCACCAGACAAGAGGAGTGGAGACAGGCAACAAAGCATGCTGAGCTGTGTTCAGTGCCGGCGCTCACACAGTGGGCCTTCTCAGTTCCGGCACCGTCCCATGCCTGTGCAGGCAGCGCACAGGGCGCGCCCAGACAAGCACCGCAAGCAGGCGCGCGCGTTCAAGGAGCTGGACACAACCCTGCAAGTCCTGGGCATTGACGGCGGACAGGGGGCCAAGCGTGGCCTGAGGATCACCGCCAGCGTGCATGCGCCGGTGCAGCCTGAGCCTGTGCGCACCCCGCGGCGGCAGTCCTCACGCGCGTCCCTGGCGGACGGGGAGCTCAGGTGAACAGCTCAGAGCTGCCCAGCAGCCCTAGGCTGCCTGCTGTGGCCATCTGCCGCCTGTCTGTTGCCTGCAGCCACCTTCCCTGTAACCAGAAGCCTTGTGTGAACCCCTGCGGCTGTCCTCTTGTGCTTCTGTCGGGGAGGAAGACAGGACTGCTGCTCAGGCGCATCCTGCACTCAGCTCATATATAGCCGCTCAGGCACTGCTGCTCAGGCTCCATCTGCCACTGGCCTGAGCCACCTGCCTTTTGCGGTCTGGCAAACTGCCACATTCCCCTGCAGCTGTGCCAAGGTGTTGACAACGTCTGCCTGCAGCGATGCCAGCATCTCATCTGCCACCAGCCTGCGCCAGCGCCGGCGTCGCTCGCGTGGCCCTCTGTACCGCGGCGCCACCTTCCCCCAGGCCGAGGGGGACAGCCAGCTGCGCCCGCGGCGCTCCCAGCTGGAGGCCGTGCCCTCAGGGAAGCAGCTGCTGGTGCCTGCGGCCGGCGCGCCAGCCTGGCAGGGCCTGCACCAGCATGGCCGCCCCGATCGGGCGCAGCGCACCCCCTCCGCGGAGATGCAGCCTCTCCTGGAGTCGCCACCGCGGCGCTGTCTGTCCATGCCGCAAGGTGGGGAACTGATGCAGTAGCTTCAGAGCTGCCTGGCCCAATTGCAAAGGCTTGCACCTTTTCAATGCCCACAGTTTCGCTTTGCGGGGATAGGTTGCACGCCCTGCTCAGTGTTGCCTTCAGCTAACAAGAGGTGTAGCTCAGGGATTGTTGCTGTCATGTCCCTTGCCTCTCTTGACACATCCCTCTTGCCAGCATGCTGTTTTCCCTCAACAGACTGCGCTCATGTCAAAGTGTTGCCAGCCTAGCGCTGTCCTTTCTGGAACCCTGTAGTCAGCTCGGCAGAGGACGCCAGTGTACGCGTCAGCACTCTGCCTTCACCCCACAGCGAGCAGGAGCTAGGGGAGCTGCAGCACCGGCGTGAGGAGTGGCAGGCGCGGCTGAGCGAGGTGGTGGAGGGCACTCGGGAGGAGGACCTGACCTTACAGATGGAGCAGGCCAGGTGGGACAGCGACCCCAGGGCAACTGCTGCGTGCAGCCTCGATAATGCTGCCAGGCGCAAGTTCCTCATGTGGGCAGCAACAGTCAGCAGACTGCCTGCTCCTGAGCCACAGGAGTGCAGCTGTCCAGGGCTCAAAGGCGCCAACAAGGTGGCCATCATCTCCGGCAGCTCCTTCTCTGCATAAAACTCACGTCCAAGTTGAGAGCACAGCAGCGCAGCATGTTGACCTAAGAGCGCTTTGCAGGTCGCGCGCGGAGGACCTCAGGGCGCAGCTGCTGGAGTTCCAGGCCCCTCGAGAGGAGTCTCGCCAGCAGATGGTGGACTGGCTCAAAAGCGCAGCAGGGGAGGCCAAGCAGGTGAGCCTGTGGTGCAGATATGCTCCCTGCAGCACCTTCTATGTGCGCCAGAAGGGCAGCCCTAGTGTGCTTCCTGTGTGCCAGCAGGGGTGCTCTTGAGTGGCTGTCTGTGTGCCAGCAGGGTGCCTTGACATGGTTGTTGGTGTGCCAGCAGGGGTGCTCTGAAACTCCTTATTGTGTGCCAGCAAAGATGCACTCTGTATGGCTCCTGCGTGCCAGGGTATCCTGGGAAATAACTTCATCGGCGCCATCAGGGATCAGTACAGCTTCCAGTGTGCCAGCAAGCCTGAATTGGCTGAAATACGCTTGGGCAGACAGCTGTGATCACAGCTGTGCAGAAGCAGAGCTCGAATCTATGCTGTGCAGGGTTTTACGTGCCTGGAGCATGCACACAGTGCCCACCCACTGCCTGGCTGTGCAGGTCTTGCCTGGTTGGGCAGCAGGTCTTGGTCTCTCTGGCTGCACTGTAGACCCCATGCTGGGCAGCGCCTACTGCACCCATGTCACTCAATCTCGGTGTTTGGGCTGTGCAGGTGTTTGCCTGGCTAGACACGCACAAGGAGTCGATGCAGGCGGGCGGGCGCATGCACGAGTTCCTGGACATCCTCTGGGTGGGTGCCGCCTGGCCTGGATTGTTCCTGTTGTCTGCATCCAGGTTGATGGTGTGCTGGGCGCACACTTGGGTCCCTACTGGGTCGGGGTATGACATTTCTTCTCCTGTTCAGGTCGATGGTGTGTGAGGTGCTCGCTAAAGTGCAGCAAAGTTGCTGGCTGCCGCATCTGCCTGCATCACTGCTCATCAGGGACTCCTGGTAGCCCATGCAGTGCTTTTGGACTGAGGGTGCTGCCCCCACCTACGTGTGAAGTGTGCCGCCCCACTTCGACTGACATTTGCTGCACAGCCAAAGTGTTGCTCGATTCTGGGGGCCCATCTGCCCTGCACATGATACTGCCCTAACTCAGTCTGCAAAGCATGGCCCTGTGCCTCTCAAGCACAGCAGGCAGCGAGTCCTCCGCCTCCGCCTGCCCTGCAGATCGTGCTGCCCCACTTCAAGTCCCTCTGCTGCACAGCAGTGGATGTGGTGGCGGAGGGCATGCGAGCTGCTGGGCAGGCTGTAACCTCAGCTCACTTTGCCGCTGCCCAGGAGACGGTGCACATCATGACCCGCTTGCAGCTGCGTGTCAGATCGGTGCTGCCTGAGGGCTACACTAAGGCAGACACTCTGCTCCAAGAAATGGGGCAGGCTGCCCTCCAGACGGCTCTCGCCGGCATAGATGCCACCGAGGCCCAGCAGGCGCAGGTGCTCTCCGCGGAGAGTCTCAAGCTGGGTGAGCCTGTCGATTGCGGCCCTGCTATCCACTCACAGCACTGGGTGTGCAATGCTCCAGTGGTGGGTGGGTAGGTTGCTATTGGTGCTAGCGTTGCTCACTGCCTGTGCTGCTGGGCCAAGCTCGGAGACCCAGGCTGCTGATGGCAACAGCCTGCTGAACCGTGTTTGGTAGTGCTGCCCACAATGGCAGGTGTCCACAGCACTACACTGTTCTGACCAGATTCACAGGTTTGACTGCAGCTGTGCAGGCACTGTGGCAGTGCATACGGTGTCACGTGAGCAAGTATATAATTGTGAAGCGTCTGTGCAGGCTCTGTGGGAGTCCATGAGACCAGCGAGCACGTCAAGCAGCTGCAGCTGAGCTGGGCGGAGTGCGAGAGGCTGGTGGATGCATGCTGCAAGCACTGGCCCCAGGTGGCGGTGCGCCTCCGCAGGTGAGCCGCCTGCCAGGCATGTGCATGGTTATATTTGTGCATGTTGCCAGGCCTGGAAAGGGTTGCACAGTGTATACCAGCATGGGGCTGCTTGGCTGCAAAGACATGAATCTGCCCAGAAGTCTGCCTGACAGGCATCTTCAGGGGCTCTGCCTTGTGAGTCTCTGCCTCAGAGTGGTCAGTAAACATCTCCGCACATGACAGTAGCGTATGCAATGGATGAACAAATCAGCTGCGTCTACGGGCAGCGGGAGTCGGTGTCACGGGCCGGGTTGCGCTCATGCTGCGACTAGAAGCACACATCCTCAGGACTGGCTGTGCATGGGGACCCTCATGCAAGCCATGCACAGAGATGTCGGGGCTGTCAGTCTCAGGGAACACCAAGATGCAGGGGCTGCTGCTTGTGGAGAACCCGGTGTAAGCAGTGCAGTCAGACACTGACAGGCCACCTGTGCCCTGCAGCCACTGGTGCCTCCTCTTCGCCTCGGCCGCGGAGCAGGCAGAGGCCATGCAGGCTGTGGTCCCCATGCACGATGACAGTGAGAGTGAGGCCGAGAGGGATGAGAGCAGCATCACCTCAGGTGGGTGGGCCTGCCATGCAGTGCGCATCACGCCTGAGCTGGTGGGCAGCAGGGGTGCCTGCAAGACTGCCAGCCGTGTGACGATGCCTGAGGGATGCCTGCAAGACCGCCGGCTGTGCACATGTTGCCACAGCAGGCCTGTGACTTGGACAAGGGGCAACGTCACGTCCTGTGGTCGGCCCAGCATGATCTCTGCTAATCTGGTGCAATGCTGCTGGATGCTGTGCTTCTGTGGCTGCAAGGCAAGCACTGCAGTCAGCGTATGCCTTGCAGATAACCTAGGGTGCTGCTGCAGTACACCCATTGCAGACAGTGCTCCTTATGCGTACAGCAGCAGCGCCATGCTGGCAGTGTCCTCCAGTCTCCCCTGGTGTCAGGCATGCAGGTGTGTGGGGCTGCCATCACAGCGCGGGCAGCAGAGAAACGTTGGCAGTGCACTCCAAAATTCACTGGTGTCCACGATGCAGGTGGTCGGGGCCGCCATTCCTGTGCAGACAGCTGGTGATGCCCACAACAGGCTCCAAAGTCACGTGGTGCCACTCATGCAGGTGTCTGGGGCCGCCACTCAAGTGCCCCCAGCGCAGACAGCAGCACATTGCCCTCAGTCAGTGACGAGGACCTACAGGCGCAGGCCTGGCTGCCCACTGTGATGTCGGCGCTGCTGCGCCACGCCGACAAGGCCTCTGCCAGCCTGGCTGAGCTGGAGTCAGGTAGGCTGCCTTCATTTACCCTGCACACCTGCTTGCAGACGGAAAGCCTGGCGCGCAAGGCATCTGTCAGCTCCAGTGAGCTGGAGTCAATTGGGCTGTTGCAGCTAGATGCCCCTCTGCCTGCTGCTGCTGCACGTCAGCCTGCATCGCGCCGTCCATGCTCTGCTCTTGCATACCAACGAGGCCTCTGCCATGTTTGCAGAGACAGCCTCACCTTTGCTGGCAAGCTGTGGCCTGCAGCAGACTGCATTGCCGCTGATGTGTTTGTGACATCCAGCGCTGCCACAGAGCTCAGGGATGTTGGGACACTTTTGTCACTATACCTGCTGCTGATTCAGACACCCAGACATCACATGCTGACGCACTGGTCTTCTTGGCTGTGCAGGCCTCACATTGCCACAGGACGGGTGCAACCTGTGGGAGACAGATGATGTCCCAGAGCCCAAGGAGGTGCTGTCCCACACTGGATCGGCCTTCTTTGCTCTCATGCTGAAGGGGACGCACCGCGTGGCCCACCTGTGCAAGGCGCCCCAGCTGTTGGCCTGCTGGGCCCTGGAATTGCTGGAGGAGCAGGCTGTCAACGTGAGCCCTGCTCTGCTGCACCGCTGCCTGACGCACTGTTGGATTTGCCAACATTGGAAGCCCCAGCATGCCCGTCCAGCACACATATAGCATGCTGCCAGGCTGCTGGGGTACATCTGTGTCAGGTAAATGCACCTCCCATGAGCCGCCCTCTGTCTGGGAGCTTGCTCGACCTCTGCTCTGTGTGTTACTCTGTAATGGTCAGCTCTGCTGATGCACTCCCCCACAGATCGTCCTCTGTGTTGGGAGCTGGCCTGCCTGTCAATTCCTCCTTCTTAGCGCATCCGCTGCTTTCCCTGGCTGCAGGCCACCCTCTGTGGGAACAAGCTGCTGTCTTGCCTGCCCACCTGACGTTGCCTCCCTCTCAGCGCATCCCCGGCTGCTTCCCCTGGCTGCAGGCCAGCCTCTGTGGGAACAGGCTGCACATGCAAGCGGCATGGGCTCTCATGTCTCTCAGGCGCACTCACTGGCCCCCCTGCAGGCCATCCTGTGCGTTCGAGAACTGGACCATGCCAGCTGCCTGCGGCACCAGCTGGACGACACTGAGAACTTTGAGAGGCTCAAGAGCGCAACAGATGGGCTGGTCAACTCCATCCTGCGCCTGAGGCAGCTGCTCAAGCGGCGGCGGCAGGAGCCAGACGGTTAGTGCGGCAGTGCTTTGCACATGCAAGGTCTCCCCTGCGGGGCAGTTCTGAGCTGCATTTGCGTCAGGTTCTGTGGAGTGACAATGGTCCCGTCTTGGTCAGCAGAGAGCTGCTGCCGCTCACATCTCTGCCAGTTTCGCCAGCCGTCGGGGAGGTGTGCCTGTGCACAGCACCAACTCCAGCCTGCCACCTGGCAGGCACTACAACTGCGCCACTGTGTCTGCAGCGACTGAGAGGCGGCCAATGCCTCGCATCAGCTTCAGGCCAGCGACAGATGCCACGCGTCAGATGGGGTGGCCAGGCACCGCTCTGGCTGCTGGCGGAGGGGCAGCGCATGGAGGCATGGGCAGGAGCCCCATGCTGGCGGCGCGCCCGCAGCCGGCCTCCCAGCTGACGGCCAGCATGGCCCCCCGGGGGCAGAGGCCGGCGCCCAGCGCTGAGCAGACGCTCAGGCAGAACATAGGCGCAGTGCTGCTGCCGCCAACTGTTCCAGCTGCGTCGGCACCTGCGGCCAGGCAGGCAGTGGAGGCGGGGGCGTCGCCTGCACATGCCAGGCACCCCGCTCCCTCCTCTGGCCCAAGCTCTGCACCCAGGCAGCCAGGGGAGACCTGGGGTGCGCCGACAGGTGCACGGCAGCGGCCCCCAAAGGCCCCTGCCAGTCCCGCTGGACGGCGCACGCTGCAGGCTGCAGCTCGAGACGCCGCTCAGCAGCCCTCAGAGGATGCGCAGGCGTCCCCTGCTGCCTCAGACTCAGGTGCTGTGCAGCAGGGACACGCTGGCCCAGCAGAGCCACCCGCGGACACACAGGCACCCCCGCACGCGCAGGGGGGCAGCTGGACGCAGGTGGTGGGGCAGCGGGGGGCTGCACCAGCCTCAGCCGTCAGGCCCCCCACCCAGTCCCGCCGCAATCTCCAGCAGCAGCAGCACCCCGATGCCCGTCTGCCCATGAGAGATCCCCAGCCCCAGGGTGGTGCTGCCCAGGCCGCTGGGCAGCAGCAGCCTGGGGGCAGGCAGTTCAAGCGGCATCGCAGCCGCGGCCGGGTTGGGCAGCGGTCGGACGGCCCCGCAGCCGCCCCCTTCAGCCACCAGGTGGCGGTGGTGTCTCAGTCCCAGCAGCAGAGGGGCCCACCAGCAGGGACGCCCAGGGCTGGCCCCAGCAGAGGAGCGCTCACTGGAGCCATTGGTGAGCTGCACCGCCTTGATGCCTTGGTCGCCTACAGCTGCAAAGCACCTGGCAAGCTGCAGCGCAAACTGATCTGGATGACACAGCTGGCGCTGTATTGACTGCAAGACTTAAGAGCCGCAAAGAAGGATCCGGCAGTGTCCCTCAGGATGTATAGAACAGACTGCCAGCTGCTCTGCTGCGTAGCATTGCTGGCCTGACTGCAGTCTTGCATGTGCCTTGGCTGGCACCTCAGAACCCTCCAAAGCATCCTGTCGAGCTTCACTTCAGGCTGTGCCTGGTCCTTGCAGGGTCGCCCCAGCTGGCCTCACACGCGCCAGGTGGGCAGCTGCCGCCGCAGCCGGTGCCCGCAAGGGTTCTGCCCAGCCCCTATGCTGACAGCAGCCTGCAGGACATGGCTGTGCAGGCACAGACTGCCCCAGAGGCGGAGCCACCAGATGATGGGCTGCCCACCCGTCGAGAGCAGCAGCAGGCCGCGGCCGCAGGCGCGGCCCCCCAGCAGCCGCCGCCTGCCAGCCAGCAGCAGCAGCAGCAGCACTGGGGGAGCAGCCCGCAGGCTGTGCCAGCTCCACCAGTCGCTGCTGATGCTGCCGGCGGTGCAGGGCAGTCAGGGGCTTCCCCTGGGAGTGGCGAGCAGTCCGGGGCTGCCGTTCCCGCCAGCGCTGGGCTGCCAGGGGGCGAGCAGCCCGCTGCCCAGCCCACAGCCAGCCCTCCCCCGCGGAAGGCATACAAGGACGTGCTTGCCAGTCCCATAGCCAGCCCCTTCCAGGCCCTGGCAGGCATTTCGGCCAAGAACCTGCAGCCGCAGGTGGCTGCCAGCATGCAGGTGGCAGCTGCAGGGCCCCCAGACCTCCAGGCAGAGACGCACGGGTCCTCCAGCAGCGGGACTCGCCTGCCGCCGGAGTGCAGCGCAGGAGGGGGCTTCAGCACCAGCAACGGCCTGCTACCTCCTGTCGGCAGGCAAGTTCTGCAGGAGAGCAGGTCAAAAACTGAAACCCAATTGAAAGCCGTTCATCGTGCTGCTGCCTGCACTGGCATGCAGCGCACAGCCTGCACACACATTCCAGGCCTGCCTGAGTGCGCATGCGCGGCCCCTGGGACACTGTGACCGGCCGTGGCTGCCCTTGAGACACATCAAACCAGGCCTGTCCTGCAGCGCAGTACACATGCCAACAAGCTGTACATTGAGTCTTGCGTCCTGTGCATGCAGGCCCGCTGCAGAGGTGCCTGAGGGAGCTCCCAGCAGCAGGGCAGCAGCGTTGCCGCCAGCGTCACGGCCAGGCACAGGGGCAGCCCCCCTGCCCCTGGCGGCCCTGTCTAGTGGGCTGGGCCCGCTGACTCTGCGGGGCCATCGCTCGGACTCCCTCACCGAGTCGATGGCTGACGATGCGAGCAGCATGATCAGCGCCAGCAGCACCATGGATGCCGTGGTCTCCCGCTCTGACAGCGGGCTGAGTGCCCTGTGGCAGGACGACGAGTTCTGGCAGGTAGGTCCTGGTTCGAGTGGCTACTGACGCAAGGGAGTGACATGGTGGTTGAGTGACTTGCAGTGACGTTTTGCCCATGCCCCCAGTGGGAGGCTGTAATTGCGCACTCTGTGCGTGATGGTGTTGTTGGGCAATCACGCTTCTGCACAGCGGCATCGTTGGCTGACAATCCCTGGCGCGCGTCTGACCTCTGGCCCCCCACAAACCCTCAAGCTGCACACGCACAAGCACCAGGTAGTGCAAAGTACCTACAGCGACAACTAATGTGAATTTCTTTGATTGTTTCGGGCGACACTTTTCCACAGGTGCGATGGGAGGACGTGCGCGAGACCCTGAACCGCAAGCTCGGGGAGGGCAGCTCTGGGCAGGTGTGGGTGGCCTCCTACTTCAACAGCCTCATCGCAGTCAAGGTGGTGCGCATCGATCGGACCGACGGTGAGCCTGCTGGGTGCGCTGCTGGGGTCTGCATCTCTGCATACTGACCAGCTCGGACACAGGCAAGGTGGTGCGCTTGAACCAGACCGACCCTGAGTGGGTCACTCCTGTGACTTGCATAGCCGCAGGGTGTCAAACATTGGTGATGTGCGGTCTTGCTCCTGCTGCAGGGGACTCCCGCCACTCCCAGCTGGCACGCTTCAAGCAGCAGGTGGACATGCAGCGCCAGCTGCGCCACGCCCACATCGTGGCCTTCTACGGCGTCTCACAGATCCCGCGCCAGCCAGGCGACTTGGGGGTGAGTCACACTTCATGATGCCCTCAGGTGCCCTGCCTGCAGCCCCCTGCGGCCCCTCACATCGGCTGCCCTGTCCTGCTCACAAGGGCACGGACGGGGCAGCACAGGTCCTCCCAAGCTGGCCATCCTAAATGAAAATGTTGCCAGTATGTGCAGTCAGCCTGGCAACCTGATGCAGTCCCTCTGCATTCCCAGTGGCCCTGCCTGCCGGGACCCCTGCGAGCCACTCTGATGAAGCTGTGCTGCCCCAGCCTGCTGTGCACAGCCCTGTCCGTACCAACAGCAGGATGTGTGGGCCAGAATTCTCCTGGCCCCTGCTTGCAGGAGCCAAGGCAGCCATGCTCTCTTGCAGTAAGCAGCCCTGCATGCATCTGAAACAGCTGCTCTGTCTCGTCCTACAGGACACCAAGCTGGCCATTCTGATGGAGCTGTGCCAGTACGGGTCCTTCTTCAAGCTCATCCGCATGGCTCGCCAGATCAGGAACATGAAGGACAGCGAGCGCATCCAGGTGGGCCCCGCCTTGTTGGTCACTGCACTCAGTTGCCCTCTCCCTCCTTGACAGAAGGGTATGTGGGGCGGCAGTGCCAGCAGCCAGGATGTGCTACACCGCTGGGACTGTTTTGGGGTCAGCTGAGCTCAAAGCCAATCTTGGCCAGCACCAAGACCCAGCGCCTGACCATGACCATGTACGGCACAGGAGGCTATCGAGTCATGTTACCTGCATCGTCAGCATACAAGCCTCTGGCTTTGTATGGTTGACTTTTCGCTTTCTTTGCACCAGAGTCACGACGGCTTGGCACTGACGGCATGCCTCAGCCCTTGCTGTTCGCGTGCTGCAGAAGCAAATGACTGCTGGGTGGAAGCTGTTCACACACTGGGAGATCCGATTGAGCCTGGCATACCACGTGGCTGGGGCGGTGGACTACATGCACTGCCGGGGGCTGATCCACCGCGATCTGACCAGCGCCAACCTGCTGGTGGGGGCCAACTGGCAAGCCAAGGTGAGGTATCAGGTGGAATTCTCACAGAGGACGGGGAGGGTGGCTGAAGCTGAGTGCCATGTCTGAGTGAGGCTGTTGGTGGCATTGCAGGGATGGGGCCTGCAGTGGCACTCTGAGGTTGTCTGTGCACACTGGGCACCTGCATCCCAGTGCTGTTGGGGTCCAGCTGGCAGGCCCCCAGGCAAGGTGCACAGCCAGCACACTGGACCGGGCCTGTCTCTGTATTTGTGGTGGGCTGCCTGTATGGCAGGGGCAGATGTAGCATGCAGCAGCAGACGCTCTGCAGGCGTGTTCAGCAGCAGGATTTGATGTGAAACAGGGCCATTTGCAAACGAACACCACACTGGGAGCCCTGATTCATGGCTGCCGAGCTTCACAGCCTTGCATGCCAACAGTTAAGATAGGCGGTTGCATTGAGTCATTGCCTTGCTCACAGCTGTGCGTGCTGTTGCATACAAGACCAGGTGCATGCAGCCTAACTGCACCTGGCTCCGCATAGAACAGCTGCGCACGCAGCTTCACTGGCTGCTGGATGCGTCAGCGGCTCTGGCAGCTGCCCCAGCGTGGCTCGACAGGCCCCAGCGAGGGTTGACATGAGGGGCTGCAGCCAATGTCGGGGCCTCTGTGCTGCAGGTGACGGACTTTGATCTGAGCCGGCAGGCGCTGCAGACAGAGCCTGTTCCCTACAGCGGCGGCGCTCCCAACAGCCCCGCCTGGAGCGCACCTGAGCGTCTCAAGGGAGAGCACTACACAGAGAAGGCAGACGTCTTCAGCTTTGGCGTGGTGCTCTGGGAGCTAACCTACCTGGGTGAGTCACTTGAGTGTGCCGCACCTTTGGCAGATGGCCTACTTCAGCTTGTGGAATACTGAGTGTTCAGCCGTGGTGTGGTGCTGCACATGCTGACCTGCCTGAGTGGGTGTGGTCTGTGCAAGAAGGCCACACACTTGCTGGCAGACACTTTCATTGGGGCATGTCATTCTCCTGCTTGGGCACACACCTGTTCGCTGCAGTTGGCAAGGCTGCGAGGGCCGCCCTGTGGCCATGTCACTGGCAGCTTGCGCTGGAGGATGGGTGGCGCATTGCTGTGGGCAGCAACTAGGCCCTTTGCTGTGGGCAGCAACTAAGTCCTTTTACATAAATTTTGCTGCAGCTGAGCCCTGGGCCCTGGAGGAGGATGATGGGCAGCGCAGGGACAATTTCTACCACGTCATGCAGAGCGTCACCAGCGGGCAACGTCTGCCCCTCACAGACGACGTGGAACCCCCCCTGCCTGAGCTGCCGCAGGTGAGGTGTTACGCCATCTGCGCCATCTGGGGTGCAGTGCTCGCACGCTGTGCACATCGCCTGCCGGCGCTCTCCGCTTTGTTGTGTCCGCCCTCTGTGTCCGATCTCTGTGTGGCTGGTGGCTGCAACACCAGCCTGGGCGCCCTGTCACAAGGTTCGCAGCTTGTTGTCTGCAGGTAAAGGAGCTGATAACAGACTGCTGGAAGACACAGTCAAGCCAGCGGCCATCCATGGCACAGGTGGCGGTTCGCCTCCATTCGATACTGGAATCAATCCGCAAGCGCAAGCTATTGCCAGAGTCCAAGCGGTGACCCCAAGACCAACAGCATGTGCAGCTACTGAAAAGAAGGCCCTTTCTTTGCGAACCCCCAACTCCCCGCTTCTCTCTAGTTGAATTTTGCAAGTTTTGAGTTGAACCATGAGCAGGCTCAGCGCAAGCCTTTTGCCTGAGTCAAATTCAGATCTGGGACGTCATCAGTCAGTCAAATAGTGTCTGCAAGCATGTAAGCAGCAGCTCCGCCCATGCACTGTCAAAGCATTGGGCAAATGAAATCTGAATGTGGTGGTCTCCAGAGGCAGGGAGGGATTCAAGCAGCAGCTTGTGCTAGCTTCGCTAGCTTTGGGGTGTGCCAGTGGATCCTTGAAATCTGCTTCTGAATTATATTGCTTTTGAGGTATGCGGTTGCCATGGGGTCCTGTCCCAGCAGCAGAGCCTCCAGCTTTTTTGGGGCTGATGCGCGGCTGTGCTGCAGAACAGCCTGCCGCTGCATGTCTGCCTGCTGCTCTGGCGTCAAGGACTGGAGGTGCTGGCCCAGGCGCACCAGACTGATCTCCATCAACTCCACAACTGTTTCTGCTGTTTTGATGGCCTCCTCCTGGCCCAGGAAGTTGTCGAAACGAAAGCTAAGCCAGATCCAGAGCGAGACAACCTGCAGGTTCAGGGAAGAGTGTGTAGCTGCCTGTTGCGTGACAGCCTAGTGCTGAACCATGGGCCTGAGGTGCACTGCCCCAGCTCCTAATGACAGCGCATGCTGGTACCAGAATGCAGGCATTGGGGTGGCGTCAGGCTGTCAATACCCTTGATGCTGCAGGAAGCATCTATTCAGCATGCTAGCTCTCTTCACTGGACGGCGCCTTGTCACACCTGGTGGATTGCCTCAAGCTCCCGCAGGCCTTCAGCTGTCAGAGCTGGCGAGGTGGGGATGTGGATGTCCAGGGTGACAGGCAGCCCTTTGGCATACTTGACTGCAAAGTGCAGCAGCGCCGCAGCCTGGCGTGGGTCACGCACGTTCACGGGCGCGAGGCAGAATTTGTACCTGCGCGCAGGTGAGGCTGGTAAGCGGTGCTCTTCTGAAGCAGGCGGGGCATGTCTCTGCATGCAGGTAAGGCCTTTGAAAGATGCTGTTTACAAGCAGGCATGACTTGTGCCTGCACATAGGTGAGCTTGGTGTATTCTGCTTCTTGGAAATAGGCAGAGTTTGCACCTGCGCTAAGGTGAAATACTGGCAGTACTTGTATCTGCACACAGGTAAGGCTGGCGAATGGTGGTGCTTGAAAGCAGGCCACACTTGTGTTCTTGCGCGGGGGACGCTGTGAAGTGGTGCTGTTCTGTAGCACGCAGAAGTGCATCTGCGCGCAGGTGAGGCTGGGAGCTGCTGTTCACAAGCCAGAAGGAAGCCAGAGCAGTCAGCCAAGGAGTCAACCTCTGACCCGGAGCAAGCAGGTGCACAGGGAAAGGGTGAAGCCGCCAGCACCAAGCACATCATTCAGCACATTGCGATCAACAACTCAGGGACAAAAGGAACAGCATGCAGGGAAATTGGAGCCCAGCAAGAGATCTTTATGTGCCCATTGCCGTGTCAATGCACCCGCACAAGCAGCATTTTCTGAGCAGACGCCGAGCAGCACTTGCCTATCTTCCAGCGAAAGGTTGTCAATGCGCTCGACCAGATTAGCCAGCTTGAGCAGGGAGTCCTGCTTGGCAAAAAAGTAGGTGCCCTCCAGGCGCGCCTCGTCATTGAACCGCTGCAGCAGCTGGGCCAAGGTGTCCTCGGGGACCTGCAGGCCACGGATACAACAGGGTACAGGTCAGTCTGCAGCTGAGGTGTGGTAGTGGCACATGCCACTTTGTCAAGATCCCACAGTCACAGGCCCCTACCTGCCCTCCTAGCAGCTGAGATGCTGGAACTCTGGGAAGAGGCCAACCAGACTGGGACCCCAGCGCTTCTGGCCACATAGGATGCTGCCTCCAGCCAACAACAAAGCCCCAAGGATGAGCCCATGCCTGCCCTCCTAGCAGCTCACAATGCTGGACTTCTAGAAAGAGGCCAATGGCCTGAGACCCCAGCGCCCTCAGGCCACACAATATGCTGCCTTCGGAACAGTAACAAAGCCCAGAGGGTGGGCCCCTACCTGCCCTCCTAGCAGCTCAAGGTGCTGGAACTCTGGGAAGAGGCCAGCGGCCTGAGTCCCCAGGGCGCTCATGGGCGCATCCACGGCGGCCTTGACTCGCGGCAGGTCAGCTGCCTGCAGAGTTGTGGCATACCCTTTGGGGTAGATGCTGTTGCGGCGCCCGGCGCGGCCAGCGATCTGCTTGATCTGGGAAATGCTGACAGGCACCTGCAGGCACAATGATGTGAGCGCTTGCATGGGCCAGCAACGGTACAAACAGGCATGCTGGGGCTGCACATCTGCACACTCAGCTGAGACCACTCAGCTGAGCACGAGCCTGGCAGGCCTGCCATTGGTGATGGCGCTGCCAGGCAGAAGAGGGCCCACAGGTGCACATTGTCCTTGCCAGCTGCTCAGCCTGCCAGCCACAGAAGGCCACATGTGGTTGGCCAGAGGCTAAAGTACCTTCTGACTATCTTGGGAACATCATTGCACACCACTTTGGGTTTTGAACAAGTGATTGCACTAAGGGCAGTACTTGCATGGCTCTGAAACATGTCAGTCCTTGAAAGAGCAGCCCTAAATATGCTCTGACGAGCAAGGACCTGCCTGAAAGAAAGCAGATGCAGTTTGTGCCTTTCCATGATCTTGCAGGGTGTAGATATCCCGCAATAGCAGCAGGTGTTGGAAACCCAGTGCTCCTGACACCATGAAGTGCAGGCATCATCGGCACGGGTGAATGCCACTTGGCACCACAAGGACCTCACCTCCCAAGTTCACTTGCTTGAATCAGAACATCGGTGCTCACCATCTCGCGGCCCTCATATTTCTGCAGGGTGTGAAACACGATGCGCCGAATGTTGAGGTTGAGGCCCATCCCCACAGCATCTGAAGCCACCAGGACATCATAGCCATTGCCGCTCTCATTGAAGAGGCGAGCCTGCTGGCGCCGCATCTCGGGGGGAAGGGCGCCATAGACCACGCACACCTGCACAGGTTCACAGAGTGTCTGATGGGTTTTGCTGGTGCCCCTCTCTAGAGGCAAGAGCCTGCTGGCGCTGCATCTCAGGGGGAAGGGCGCCATTGACTGTGCACCCCTGCCCAGTGTTGTCATGTAAGGGCCTGCAGGATCAGGCAGCTGGACACTGCTGCTGGCGCTGCCATCTCAAAGGAAGGGCAACATCGACCAAGCACACCTGCACAGCGAGCAGGCCGTCATGGTGAAGAGGACCTGGTGTGAATGGCATCTTCAAGGAGGCAGGCCTGCTGTGTTGCATCTTTCGGCGGAGAGGCACAAAGATCACGCACCCAGCTTCATATGTGGCTGTTGGGTTTGTTAGGAGCTTTGCTGGTGCCTGTCTTTGGTCAAGTGCAGTATCAGGGCAGTGCATGGTAGGCCCCTGACCCTCATTGCACTAGCAAGATCTCCGGCGCCAGTCCTACAGGTTGAACGTCATTGCAAGTTGCAACCCTTGTGTGCTGCAGAAGCTTGACAACATCCGAGCTGCAGCATCTCGCAGCCATGAGCTTGAGCCCATGGCATGCGCCCCCAGACTGCACCCAGCAGAATCTGTCGACACTGGCCCTGGAAGACATGCAAGAAGCAACTGCAGAGTGCCCACCTTGTGGTCGGTGGTCCTCTCGATCTCCGCCTTGATCTCAAAGATGTCCTTGCGGGAGAAGGCCACAATGCAGTCCCCTGGCTGCACACTGCTGTACCCCCCAGCCAGGTGCTGCTGCTCTATCTCCAGCTCCCCAAATCTGTAGGACATGAAATTCACTTCGAGATCTGGGCATGCATGCTTGACCTTGTGAAACCCTAGCTGGCCTGTCCCGACATCAGACCTGTCGCAGATCTGGGACGCTGTGCATTCCAGCTTGCCGCTGGCAGTGAAGTGGACCGGCAGCCGCCCAGGGTGCAGCTACCAAGCCAATGCGCTTTGGCACGTGATGTTCCACCAAAGGCACTGCCTGGCCAACAGGCACACGGCAGCTCTCAGCAGCCAGCGTGGATCCTTTTAAAGCACTGCTACACTGTGTCTGCAGGGAACAGGCTGTGTGCAGGCCTGCCACCTGCCCACGCGCAACACAATACTGCAGTGTGCTGTCAAGTAGAGTGCAACCCATCCCGGGTCAACTCTGCTGCCACTGGCCATCTGCAACACCGTGGTGAGCACCCTGCATGCAGGATGCGGGCACGGGCTGCGCTGTGCCAGATGGGGCACCCACCTCTGGTACTGCTTGACCTCCAGCGCCTCGTCAGTGAAGTCGCACAGCTGGCGCACCACGTTGAGGGCAGACTGGTCCCCGCAGAGGTGGATCTCGTTGGCAGGGATGCCTTGCAGGGCCCGCGTCCAGGCGTGGCCCCGCGCTTGGTCCCCGATCAGCTGCAGGGCAGCGCAGTGAGTGAGAACATCTGAGAGCCGCGCCTGGTCCCCGATGAGCTGCAGGGCGATGCAATGAGTGAGACAGTGTGAAGGCCGCGCGTGGTCCCTGGTGAGCTGCAGGGCGGTGCAGTGAGTGAGACAGGTTGAGGTGCGGAGGGCAAGCCAGGAAGGTGGAAGCGTTTGTGGCCCAGGGTGGCAGCGCGCTCATGGAGACCGTGGACACTTCGAGGGTGGGGCAGGGCATGAGGGGATGCCCCAGCAGAGTGCCTAGACGTCGCCCCCAGCAAGACCTCCGAAGGGCTGCAGGACAGGCTGTGAAAGGCTGGGGAACCCTGTTAAGAGGGAATGCTTGAAACTACCTTGGTGGCACAGACAAGCACATCATCCCTTCGCCCTCTTCTGGCCAGGAGCTTGTAAGACCGCCCAGCAAATGCTACCAGTCTGTCCTGAATTCTGTCAAGGGGCACCGTGTCCAAGCACTGGTTCAAGCATGGGATTCGCAGCAGGTCTGACGGATAGGGGCAGGCACTCACTGGTGTAGTGGCTCGAAGGCCTGTTGCCGACCAAAGCCTGCTCATGGAGGACAGTCAATGCAAGGCATCAGCAGCATGCCACTCCCGACAAAAACTTCCCTGACCTGTGTCTTTCTGCAGCACTGCCTAGTTGTGCTTACCTCTGAGGCCAGGCATGCAGCTGCAGGGCTTGCTCTTCAAGCTGCAGATGGACTGCATCCCCCACTCACCTGTATCTCATCCAGCACAGCCACGTCAAAGCGCTGGCTCATGGACGTCATCTCCACAGTGCAGGACATGTGGCTGGCTCCCGGCAGCACCGTGCGCTCCTGGCCCGTCACCAAGTTACAGGGTGTCCCCTCAGCATTGAGGGCATCATACACCTCCATGGCCAGCAGCCGCAGGGGCCCACAGTACAGGCCTGCCTCAGCTGCCTTCATGGCCTGCACCCAAAGCAATGACCAACTTGGTGTCAAACAGCCGTTGCCTGTCTGCCAAAAAACATGATCCACAACAGAAGCCAGCCTCAGTTGCCTGCATGGCCTGCAGCAAGGTCCAAGGCAATCTGCGCAGAAGCTTCCTCTGCTGTCAGCAGAGCGCTGCAGTGCAGCTTGTATCAGCTGCCCTGATGACCTTCAGATCATTGATCTCAGCATCCCAGACCTGTCTGAGCCGCCCACATGCCCTGCAGTGGGGTCACGGGGAGCGATTGGAGCAGGCCAGGATGTCTTTGCTCTGCCTGACCTGTGGCATTCAGCACAACTAGCACAAAGACATGGTCAGCATTCGTCCTTTGCCTAATGCACTCCAGCCTGCTGTGATGTTAGTGAAGGCTCCTGTGAACCAGTATGGACCTGGGGGCATGATCAAAGGCGACTGCCCAGGATGAGATGCAGCTACCATGCATGCATGTGTATGGTATGCGGGCACTAGAAGTGCTGCATTGCACCCCACAGCCACCTCTGGCAGCCACGGCTGCAGCAGACAATGTTGCAGCAGCCAGTATGGCTGAGCAGCAGTCACGCAGCATGCCTGCAACTCACAACCTAGTTGTGTGTCGTCAGCTCTCCTGCAGGGCGTCGGCCACCAGGGTGCACTGCCCAAGCCGCTCCTTCAGATCATACTGGTCTGCTGGACAGCTACAGCCAGCCAACAGCTGCTGTCACAGTGATACACTCTTTTGGGTCCAGCCCAAGCCTGACCAGCAGCTCCTTCTGGTCTGCCGGACAGCTACTAGCAGCCCACAGCTTCTTGCACGCCATTACAACCTCATGGCACTAGCCCAGGCCTGATCATCAGCACAAACTGGTCTACTGAATAGCTGCTGTGAGCCCACAGCTGCTGTCACTCGGCTACAACCTTGTGGCGCCAGCCTAGGCCTGTCCAGCAGCTCATGCTAGTCTGCTCGGCTGCTTTGTCTGCTGCCATCTGGCTGCGCCACCCACTTCCATCCTGGAACACTGGCATGCTGTCTGCTGCAGTCACAGGTTGCAGCAGTTTGCAGCTGCTGGGGTCTGGGAGTCCCACCTGCAAAGCCTCATAGGTTTTGCCGCTGTTGGTGGGCCCAGCATGGTAGACAATGCGTCGCTCCAGCGCCCGAGCGACAGGGTACCACAGGTGGGACTGGCGCATGTCAACAGTGTTGACACGCTCCCTGCAAAGCACAGAGTATAACGCCTGTTCCGACTTAGTATTCAGGGACAGCTCACCAAAGCCATTGACCTCTGAAGTTGAATGCGGAGACAAATGCCTGCCTGCTGCAGGACTGGCAGCTCCAACAGCCCCTCTGCACTGAAGCACATGTTGAGTAGCGATTTAGACAAAGAGTTGGAGCTGTTGTTTGTCTTTATGCCGCAACTTCAGGAGACAGGTAGACCTGATGCTGGCCCTGCTCCACCCATCTTCCTCTTGGGCCATGCTGAGGGCAGTGCAGGGTCAGCAGCATGATCATACCACACAGCTGGAATGAAATTGAGCAGCACATCTCGCTTGATCTTGCAGCCCAAGTGGGACAGACATTGAGGCACACAATGCCTGTGTGCCGCCACAAGAACTTCTGTGCGGCCCTGTAACTCGACCTGCTGATGGCGCAAGCACTGGAGCAGCAGACCAACAGGCTGCAGCCAATACCCATCGGGGGCCATAGTTCATGCCGAATTTTAGTGCATCTGCAAACTGCCCTGCCTCCTCCGCAGCTGGTCTTGCCAAAATGTGGAGCCTTGACCTTCATGAGTGCAATGCTCATGCCCCAGCATGCAAGATCTGAAGCAGATCAAAGTTGAGACTCACTTGTAAGCCTGCAGTTCGTCACGATGTTCCTCCAGCACATATTCAGCGTAGATGTCAAACAGCTGCTCCTGTAGGGTGCCTGTCTCTGCCCGTGTGAATGAGTCTGCCAGTTCGGGGGTCATGTGGGCCAGAAGCAGCGACTGGAGCACGCCTGTTGTCCTTTGAAACATCTGCAGGCGGGCGGCACGGGGCAGGGTGAGCAATGGGCGGTATGCCAGGCGGCCTCAGCAGAGCTTGGCGCGAGCCAGCGAGCCAGGAGCCAGGAGCTGTTGCCGCAGCTCATAGGTCCAGCGCAGCCGGCTGCTTGGACAAGATGGGACACCGTGAGGTCTGCAGCTCTCACACCAACACACACAGCAAGGGAGACAGCATGGCATGGGGCTGCCGTACTGTAAGCAACAGGAGCTGTGGAGAGCACGCGCTGTCAGGCTGGCTGCGCTCATGCACGTGGCAGCCTCCACCTGACCCCTCTATCCTGCCCAGCAACACTACTCAGCCACAGCAGCACTGCTGACGTGAGCATTCACATACAGCGACAGCACCCCCGGTCCTGTTGGTACATGGGGCTGTGGAGGGTGTGTGGAGTGTCTCGACGCTGCCCACGAACACGGTGTAGCGCTGACTGGCGCATCGACGTGCAGCCTCCACCCCATTCGCCCTGCTCAATGACACTATTCGGCGCCAGCGCTGCTCACCTGGGCATTGACATAGAGCGCCAGCGCCTGGTCTTGCGCCCTCTTGCTCTGCGTGAAGTGCAGGACGTGGTCCAGCACAGCCTGGCGCTGGTCTGGCTTGAGGTCACGGGCTGCCTCCATCTTCAAGAGGTCCTGGTAGCTGGGCAGCTTGGTGGGTGGCAGCTGCTTGCTGCCTTTGCTCTGTCCCTGGCTGTTTTGGTCCTTGGCAGGGGCAGGCCTGTCGCCAGAGCCCTGCCTGTTGCTGGCGCTGCCTCTGGAACCAGTGCCAGCGGTAGCGCCGCTGCTGCCGGAACCAGCCTTGATGCGTTTGTTGACAGGCGTGGAGCCTGCTGCAGTCTTTTGGGCAGCCGCGCGGGCTCGTTGGTGCCGGCCCAGCCTCCTGTGGGGCTGCTGCCCTCCAGCATTGTCACCGTCCAGCTCTGTGGGTGTGGCCCGGGCTGCAGCCCGCTTGGGTCTGCCCTGGGGCTTTTGCCCCTCAGAACTGCCATTGTCCAGATGCATTGATCTGGCCTGGGCCACAGGTTGCTGCTCTGCTGCCCTGGGCTGGGCAGCAGCCGGCCGGGCCCTGCTCGAGGAGCCTGCCTGGGCAACCTCCCGTCGCTGGAGCGCCCTGTGCTCTGCCTCAGCAGCCTGGGCAGCAGCAGCGGCGGCCGGCGGCAGGAAGGGACGGCTCCCTGTGGCCTGGCGCTTGGCCGGGGAGTCTAGACGAGGCCGCCCTTTGCGCTTGGCAGCCATGCTGCCCCTGCGCTGCCTGCTGCCGTCTGGCTGCTCTGTACCCAGATCTGGCCCCTCAGGCACTTTGGAAGGCAGGCTGCCCGCTGCGGCCGCGCGCTGGGCAGCATGCAGCAGCTGCCTGGGTGTGGAGCTCCCACTCTGCAGCAGATGTCTCAATCTAAGGCTGTGTCCACATGTTGCACGTTGACAACAACTGCAATGCCACTGAACGGGCTCAGATAAATTCATCAGAAGGGCAGAGTATCACAGCGTGCCTGCTTGTCTTTTGCCTTGCGAGGCCTGCCCTGCTGCACTGCCGTGGAGGAGATCTGCCTGTGGCCTTCAAGCTGGCCCGGAGCGAAGTGCTGAGCAGCTTTGAGTTCCAGATGCAGCCTACCAGGCCACCATTCCAGTCCTGTTCTGAGACACAGCCGCAGAAGCTGGACGGATTTGTCTTTGGGGCCTGCCATGGCTCCAGAGAGCCAATGTCAAACCATAAAACTGCCTCTACTGTCCATAGACGTCTGCTTGCACATTGGTTTGAACTTCCACGGTGCCAGCCGCCACTGCTGAGGCCACAGCCTCTGGACTTCGCCAGCTTCTCTCTGCACAGCAAGCCTTCCAGTGCTGAAAGGCACCCCCCGTAGCCATGTCGATGACTGGCAAGCTTAAAGCCAGCACCAATCGAGTCAGGACAAGGTGTGTCTCTGCCGCAAATGAGAGCTGCCTGCCACTTCCTGCTTCACTGAGCTCACCCATGCTTTTCTTGCTGCAGCACAGCACACAACACACACAGCATCTGGACAGATGCAGTCGGCCTGCAGCAATCAGGAGGAGACAACGCAGCTGTGGAGGCAGGGCTGCCAGCCCCGCAGTTTGGGGGCGGCAGAGCTGCGCGGAGAGCCGCTGCAGCAGACATCGTGGAGAAGACTGGTGTGCTCTGGCAGCTTGGGTCCCTCCATGCACCACCAGCACCGTCGTACTGACACTCTTTGCTGCTTCCAGCCAGGCTATGGCGCCCAAACAGATGCAGCATGCAGTCGCTGCATTGCAGCATCTTTCTCTGGTCACAAAAGTGCTTCATTTAAGTACATGCTCGGCATGGGTGCCAAACTATGCTCATGCACCCATGACAGCTGCCCTCCATGCTGCAGGCGGCTTCAACACTGCTGTGGAGGACTTCTCGGCCCTCATAACGCTGGCGCGGAATCAGGGCGCCATAGGGGGGCAGAACCGGGGGGCCTGCCGCATCTGTGGGCAGCTTGGCCACCTGACCAAGCAGTGCCGCAATCACCTGTCAGCCCACTTTCAGGCGCCGACAACGGCCGAGGCGGCTGCAGCGGCCGCCGCCTCTGGGAAGGCCCTGTTGCCCAGCATCCCAGCAGGGCCCCAGGCAGAGGACCTGAGCGATCTGAGCTCGCTGAGTTCTGATGGTTCGGGCTCTGGGAGCGACTCCGACTCCGAGAGCGTGAGGCGGAAGCGGAAACACAAGGTGAGTTGCACTCGTGTCGCACCTCTCCGTGTTTCAAGAGGCGCTGGAGAAGCCACAAGCTTTACTGGGAGCTTGCATCACAGGCTGTCACTGAATTGCATGTTTCTGGGCCTCCACCTTGATGAGCAAGTGGTGGAAGAGACAGCATGTGGGAATGAACTTATTTCAGGCAGGGACTTGCACCATTTGCATCGAATGTTGCACAACCTCTGAGGTGAAGGCAAGCCAGTCATCTGGGTGATGGGCCAGTCCTCTGGTTGATGTTCTCGTCCTAAATGAGAGCTGACACCTGCGCTCTGCTGCTGCAGAGCAAGGGCGTGAAGCGTAAACACAAAGATAGCAGCTTAAAGAGCAAGAAATCAAAGCACAAAAAGGTATACAACTGGTGACTGCGTTGACTTACTAGCATGAAGGTTGGGCTGCAGAGGCTGAACTGTGCAGCTGTGTGCAGGAGAAGAAGTCGTCCAAAGACAAGAAGCACAAGCACAAAAGCAAGCGCAGGAAGCGCGACAGTACCTCGTCCTCAGAATAGTCTGCTGTAATTATATGACTTGTACGATCACATGTGTGCGCATGACTGGAGAGCTGCCCATGAATCATAGTCATGCTTGTCTGTCAGCAGATTCCAGGACTGCAGTGGCTGCTGGTCTTCAGAGCTGCAGTCAGCGGTTGGTCATGTACTGTGACATGAGTCTGCAGGTATGAGCTCCACCAGTGTGTTGGCACGCGGCCTTTAGTGGGGCTTCCACTGTTGTGGCACTGATGGGCTCAGCGTTGCAGGCTGTGAAAGCAATCAGCATCCAATGGTTGCCACATCGACTGCAGCAATCGACCAGCATGCACAGGCCAGACGGTACAATGCAGCCATGCATTGCAAGTCTTGTGTTCTGCTGATAATTGTGTGCAGGTGTGCGTACAGCGCAGTAATGCTGCCAACAAGCTGCATGCAGGTGAGCACATGACAAAGTTGGGCCGCAACCCAGAATAAACTGCCAGGCAGTGCTTCAATGCTTTGTTGGCTGATGCAGAGTGATGCAGCTGAGGTCCAGTGCAAAAGACACACTGACTTTAAGGTCCCTTCTGAGGGCGGCGTAATTTGCGGCTTGTTCCTTTCTTGCACTAGCTTGCACTCTCATTTGCGACCCTTTCTGCCTTTGGCTTTGCTTGGCTTCTTATGTGCGCCTTTTGCTTTGGCCATCTTTGTGTTGCTGGGCTTGAATGGGATGTTCAGCGGATTTCGTGACTTGTTGGCGCCCTTTTTGCTGATCTTCCCCCGCACTTTGAAGCCCTTCCTGCTCTTTCTGCAGCACAAACACTGTCACAGGTGAGGCACAATCCTAGTTGTAATTCTGGGTGGAGCAATACTCACACGAGCAGGGTTCCTGGGATAGCAAATTGAAGTGGACGTGGTGGCAGGCAGCCAAAGCAGGCAACGCTAGCAAGCAAGCTTGACCTGGCCAGCCTGATGCGCTTACAATAATCGCATTCTGACACTTGGCAGTCAGCACAGGCCAGAGACATTTTTGACGGGCAGGACGTGTGACATCTGCCAGGGCAGGGCTGGGTGAGGCACTGCTGCCTGCAGCCTACAAGCAGACTCACTTGTTGCTGTCCAGTTCCATGGGTGCCCCTGCAGCCTGCTCGGCTGCATCCTGAGGCTTGACCTCCACTTGCATTCCGTCTGGCTGCTCTGCAGCCTGCAGCAAGATGACAGTGCTTTGCCAGAAGGGGGCCGCAGCAGAACAGCATTCTTCTTGACTGCTTCACAGCACCCAAGCAGGGGGGCGCCGCTGCAGTTCATGACGAGCAACACATATAAGTCAGGAGCACATAAGTTGGCTGGACAGCTGCCGCCGTACTGTGGCAGGACTTCTAGAGCAGTGCTGGGGTGCAAAGAACCCCACTGTACGGCACAGAGGGAGTGCTGACAGCATGCACAAATGGAGGGAGTCACTGCTTGCTAGACAGGCTGCCTTCCAGAGGTGGCACCCTCTGAACAGCTCCTCAATACAGCTCAGCAAGCAGGACATGTATGCCACACAAAATGCGCTCTCTTGGAGCGCTAGGTCTCATAGCTGACCTCGTGCTGCCACACTGCATGACCACCAGCAGACGGACGCGGATAAGGCCCTGCAGAATGCTGCGCAGCAGGCTGCTGAGCTGAGCGGCTCGAGACCCATCCAGGCATGCACGCAAAGTACAGACTGCAGGGCTGCCCTGCTGGCTGTCGCCAACCACACAGTGCGGAAACACCCTGCACTGTTGCCGCCACCCAGCAACGTCCACAAGCAATGGTGGGCCAAGCAGCCAGACTGCAGGGCTCACCCGCTGTAGCTGGGCGGCTTCACCAGCTGCCAGCGACTTGTCCATCACAGCCTGCAAGCGCTCCTCAGCCTCCGCCCTGTGGGGTGCCGCAGCAAGCTTCTCCCTGAAGTAAGCAGCAACAGGCTTGACCAGGCCTATAGACAGCAGCCTGCACGATTGAAAGCACAGACATCAGCGGCCAACACTCAGTCACAGCTCACGCTCTCTGTTTTCTGAACGCCCTTTTGCTTTTGCTGCGTATTGACTTTGCCATCAGATGAGGATGCTGCAAGCTAAATGTTTGGGCACGATCTCTAAACCTGACCTATGAGACAGGCAGCCTGCAACATCTCAGTCGCAATTGCTATGTCATTTGATGGTATCTCAATGTAACCTGAGGCCTCCAGACTCCTGCAACGCCGCAGCACTGCTCTTCCCTGCCAGCCAGCACTAGTGTTGTCTTGAGCAGTCTTTCCAGCATGGTGCCATTCCTTGCAGCATAGCTGTCTGCAGCATCCCTATCCTTGTCGATATTACAAAGCATTCTGCTTGCGATTGCTCAACGTGTGTCCCCTGCATGCTCATGCAGTATGTTGATGACTGCATCATATAGCCTGCTGCATGCAGCAGCATCCTTGACTTCATGACTAGCAGGCTCATGCTGCCCAGTGTTCATGAGATTGAGTGGCACAGGGCCTGCCCAGGCTGGGCCTATGTATGCGCCCCCTGCCACATCTGCAGCCGCGCTGGCATACAGCAGGGGAAGCGCCCCACGCTCCTCTGTCTGCCCCAAGAGTGCCTGTGCAGCCTCAAACACGTATGCCTGCGGCTTCCCATGGTCCGCCTTGCCAAACACAGGTGAACTGGTCATGCCTGCAGGGCGTGCAGGCCGGGTCTGAAGAAGGTTGCAGTCTCAGGCCAAGCCTGCCAGACTCACACTGGGCTGCAGCAATTGGCCAGTGGCAGGAGGCTGCATTACTGCAGCCTGCAGCTGTGGCCCGCCTCCCGGTCAAACACTAGACCTGCAAGGGCTCTCAGAGCAGGCTGCGGCAGCAGGTCATGGCAAAGCTGACTAACAGCAGCCTCTGGCCAGCGCCCGCCCACACAACAGGAACTCAAGGGTCTGCAGCATCAAGCATCTGAAGGACTCAAGCAAGGCAACCTGGCTGGCATAGCACGTGCTGCATTGGTGACCCATGCTGCAACTTAAGCTGGCCATCAGCATACTGGTAATTTTGTTAGGGATCGCACTGTACCTAGTGTGTGATTGTGTGGAATGGGTGGTTGCTTTAAGCTGCAGCAGGCAACAGTGCCGACTCATGAACAATCTGCAGCAGCAGCTGATTGGCAATGCTGGAGCAATTCACCCTGCAGCTGTCCCCACCTGGCTGGCAGGCAATGGAGTCCACGCCTGTGCCCTGCAGCCGATGCTGCATCTCCTGCTGTAGCATGAGGATCATCAGCTTTGATGTGCCATATGCCTGAACGTCGCTGCTGCCAGCTTTGACGCCTCTGCAAGCAGCAAGGCAGCCCTCAGCTCCCCAGCACCTGGGCCTACCAGTGTTGATGGCAAGACATCAAGCGTGATTGAGTAGAACAAGGTGACAGCTCTGTTCTCTGGCAGCAGAAGCAAGGGCCTGTGCAGCCCACCAAGAGCAGACCCTGCACACAGCGACGCGCAAGGCAGAGCAGGCATCCAAGATTGTCTGGTGACCACCGTCCGTGGAAGAGCCCTCTGTCTCAAGATGGAAAGGACACCAGACGAAGTCAAGAGGACGTCTGCAGGTCAGTGCAGCAGGGGTTGTGATGTGAGTTGGGAGGTAGTCGGGCTCAGCCACCTGAGGTCGTCCCAGTTGATTGTGCCCACTGACTCCAGCTGAGAGGACACCCAGACAATTCGTGAAGGCGCCGCAGCCTTCAGCTGATCCAGCAGGAGGTGCGTCAGGTAGGAAGGGCCAAAGACATTGGTCATCAGAGTTCTCTGCAGTGCCAGAAGGCACGATGCTTGAAGAGCGTGCCAGCAAATGTGTTGGATAGGTGTGGCACAGGCAGTGGGCATTGAACCAATCAGGCAGCATCGACTTGAAGATGGAAACCAGTAGGAGGGGACTCAGGGAGATGGACTGACATTATCTGTCACCAGCCTGTTCTGTAAGGCCAGGCAGCAACCAAGGGCAAGTCCCTGCTGTGAATCACTTGACTACTGCAGTGAGGATACAGACAGCGCCAAACAGTGTACAAGCCCAATGAGGCATCACGATGTCAGCAGGGCAGCGCTGCAGCGAGCAAGACAAAGCCCTAAAGTAAAGACGCCTGTCAGCGATGCGCACTCACCTCAAATCCCCGTTTGGTCTTGCCGCCAGGTGGCATGAACACGCCAGCGTTGTTGAGCAGCACTGTGAGCTGTTTGTGCTCTTCACGAAAGCGGTGCACAAATCGTTTGATGGAAGCAAAACACTCCAGGTCACACTCCAAGAAGCTGATCTTGGCGCCAGGCACGCTTTGTTGGACTGCTTGCAGGGACCTACAGGGGATATTGAGAGAAGCTGAGGAGGCAAGCAACTCTGCAGGTGGGCAGGGGTTGAGAGCGCGTCTCCCACAAGCAGTGTTTGCGCTGAGTTCTCTGGGTGGCTTTCCAAATGGGTGGAGATCTGCCAGGCTGCTGGATACACAGCAAAGCCTCCAGGCTAGCAGGCATGAGGGTGCATGTGTCCTCAGAAGCATGCAGCAGCCGCACCTGATGCCTTTGTCAGGGTTGCGGCCAACAAGCACGACGTCTCCATGCTTGCGTGCCAGCTCCTACTCAATAAGAGGCACGAGTTGCTTGACAGAAGACTATATTCTTTGTGCCATCAGGCAGGTTGCAGGATTAGCCTGGATCTGTGCATACGAGTGCTTTCCGCTGTGCTGCTGGGCTGGACTGTACCTGCCTGAGCTGTCTGGAAGCCAATGCCTGATGTGGCTCCAGTCACAACAAAGGTTTTGCCTTCCAGGTCTGGGATGCTGTCTGCAGTCCAACGGCCACCTGCAGAGCAGCGCAGAGGGACTCAGCATGGCTAGACAAATCTTTGAGCGCTGCCCTGCTGTGATCAGTGATGGTGATGATAAGGCTTTGGGGCAAGCTGCACCACACAGCAAGCTTTGCTCTGACACACTATTACACACCTGGCTGCATAGCTTCCTCCACAGCATCCTGTGCAGCAGTGGCAGCCTGTTTGTACAGGCCGGTCAGGGTGCCAAGTGTATTGCTTGCATATTGCCTTTTGGATGCCTGGCTCAAGAGGCCACAAACACATCCTGGCAAAGATCGATGCAGCATGGCACTCGGCGCTAAAATGCACTCGTGGAGGCAAAGGCTTTAATATACAACAAATTTGCATGTGGCCAAGCGGGGCAAGCAAAAGTCAATAGATGAAATAAGCCAGCACTGAAATAGGGATCGCAATGCATCTGTGTACCAGGGAGCATCATAGAATACTTTGATGAAGTCATTGTCATTATCTCCTGCCAGCATGGCACTGCATACCAGCTGAGTGCGCATCACTCCTGTCAATTCAAAGCGATACCCCAGGGTGCTGCCTCCATGCTGGGCAGTTGTCTGGCCGCTCAAGCAGCACGCTGCTGGGCAACAGCTTTGCTTGGCATACTGACACCTAGGCCACTGCTCGTGCCCACAGCTTTCTTGTCTCGTCCACCACTCCCCCGTCCTTGTCTCGCGGCAGTGCATGCACAAGAGGCTCGATAGCTTCCCTGAACTGGTCTGCCAGGGATTCTAGCTGCTTTTCTGTCAGCATTTCTTGTAGGGGAAGCATGAGATCAGTCAGGTGCATCTCCCAAAGCGCCTGGATGTATTCTTCGGGACTTCTGCCAGCAGCTTGCCGCGAATTTGCGGCGGTTGCTGTCACCTGCACAGCACAGAGTGCGCAGTCAGCCCGCCCAGCGCTTCAGCTGCACAGGCCTAGAGCGCCCTGCACACCCACAGAGTAGGTCCTGCTCTGGAACCAGAGACCATCTGCACAAATGTACAGAGCAGCCCCCTGAGCTGCACAGGTGGAGTCTCCCGCCTCCCGCCCACACATCAGGCAACCAGCACTGGCCAGCAGGGTTCTCGACTGGAGCATGCAGGGAGACACTGTGCTGACCCTTGATGCCGTTGTTCATGTGCTTGTGGCAAACAAGTGCAATGCAGTGCAAACGTGACAGTGCCGGGCAAGTACAAGCACCCTCCTCAGCGGAGGCCAAGTGCTTCCCTTCTCTCCTCCTGGCATCCTGGCACCCTGCTGTTGCCAGCTATGGTGCAGGCAGGACATCTTCAGAGGCATTCAAAGTCTTCGCCGCCTTCAAACCCTTCAGCCACCTCTGTCAACGGCAAGAGCGCTGTCCCCGCGAGCTGTGATCATAATGCTGCGAGGAGGTCTGAGCGTCCTTAGCTGAGTTGCTTGACACAGGCTACCCCACCTTCACATCCCGATAGCCAGCATCTGCCAGCACCTTCCTGATGGCCTTGGCAGTTCCCAACGGGGCTGATGCCTCTTGCAAATGCAGCCCATACTGCTCGCACAGCTGAAATACCACATGCGTCATCTTGGTATACCTGCAGTCCACTCAAGTCTGGGCGTGAGCATGCTGGGGTGTCTAAGGATGTTAACGCTCCTCAGAGCTGCACACGCCACTCGCTGGCAGGACTTCTACAGTTCTGGTGCGTGGCGATCAGTGGCTGGATTGGACATCATGTTGACCTGGTGACTGCAGATGATGCTGCCACACCTGCTTTGTGCTTCAGCACCAGCTGGCACCTGTAGTGACTGCCCTCCAATGTAACGCACCATTTGATGCAGAGGCAGTGGTGGCTGACTGGCCTGGGCAGCAGCTGGGCCAGCAAAACTGTGCTGCAAGGTGCCTATCTGCACCAAGTCACATTGCAGCACTGAAGTCAAGGCAAGCTGACCCGCAGACCTGGACCCGACGCAAGCTCAAGGCGCATACTGACACGCCTTTTGCCTTCGCATTGCGTGGCAGCGCAGCTTAATCCACTCTGAGCTGCTGTCTGACCCTCAGGGCCCAAGTCGGCACTGCTGCAGCAACCCACGGCGCAGCATCGATGTTGAAGCAGAGACGTCCCCCCGGCTTGAGCCACCATCTCCACTGGCGCACTGCCTGAACCGGGTCCAGCAAATAGCTCATGCTTGCTGAGCAGAGGATGGCGTCATATGTGGCGTCGTCGCATTCAATCTCCTCCACATCACCCACGTCCAAGAAGAGCTTGCCGTCATTGGGGCCCAGCCGCAATCTGGACTGCAGCTGCAGCAGGAAGTTGCAGGAGTCACGACCTCTCTCATGCGACAGGGGTGAAAGTTTGGGTGCCTGTTCACGCTGTTGCCTCCACAACAGAGACATCTGGGAAGGGCTTTCCATCCTTGCATCACAATCAGGGCCTTGGCTGGCAGCTGCAGCAGGGAGGGAGTAAGCCTGTACATCAGCACACATGTTTCAGCGCTGCATCAAGAAATGAGAGGTCAGGGTCTGCATCACCCATGTGCCTGCTTTAGTCAATGCACAGGCACAGGCTAAAACGCAGCTGCAGCTAGCAAACAGGGTGGGTCAAGCTCTGCAATGTGCAGGGCTTGTCTGGCACTGTGGCCTGCCAAGCCAAGATGCTGGAAGACTGCAGCAGGTGCATGCAGAGGGCTTGGCAGCACTGACCTCCTGCAGCATCCCCTCGCTGAAGTCCAGGCCATGCACCTCCCCTGTGGGGCCAACAGCTCTGCAGGCCCGCTTTGCAACCAGACCTGTGCCTGCAGGTGCACAGGGCAGACATGAGCACATGCAGGACCCGCCTGCAGTGCCTCGCCTCTGCAGTGCAAACATGTCTGCAAGCAGACCCTGCCACCAGCCTGTGCCTGCAGGGGCCCAGGGCAAAGGTAAGCAAGTCCAGCAACCCAACTGCCGAGCCCCGCTGCAGCCTAGAAACGATATACTGAAGACATGGCACAGCCCCAGCCCTGCTGCACTTACAGAGGGACATGCATGACCTACTGCTGCCGATGTGATGTGATGGGGTCTGGCACAAGCAACATGGTCCCATCTCCTGCTCAACGTAGACTTCACAGCCTGTGTGATGGGATGAGGCACATGCGGCAAGCTTGCCTGTAGCTATGTCCAGGACGATGTCCCCAGGTTTTAGCTCAGCCAGGCCCACCAGGCGCGTGGCTCGCGGCCCATGCATGAACTCTCCCTCATGGTAGCTGCATGAACACAAAGGTATGGATGGGGTCAGACACACAAGGGACATAAGTCCATAACATTCAGCTAATAAGGGGTCACAGCATGTGGGGGCAGAGGTCTGTCTCCCATTCAGTATGTGTTGGGCAGTGCATGCTGCACAAAATCCCTCTCTGCACTCACTCTCCAGCCCACTGGTCAAACAGCTCTAGGACCCTTGACTTGTATGTCTCAGGCTGCCAAATCCTGCATGGCTTGGCTGGCCTTTGCACCTGGGTTGCCTTCCTTGGTGTAGTGGCACTCGATGCAACTGCTCTTGCAGACTGTGCTCTGCACCAGCAGTGGCCATGGACTCCCCTTCTCAATCTCAAAAGCATCATGTGGCGAGAAGTGAAGTAGTATCAGTTATGCTAAATGCAGTTGACCTCACATGCTTGGCCTGACATACAGGGGCTCCAGCTTCACCCAGCTGATCTTGAGAGCAGCACATTGCACTCGTAGTGTACCACTGAGCAGGCAGGTCACCTACTCTCTGCCAAAACTTCAAGGTGCAGTTGCTTGGCAGTAGCCTGTTGCTTTTGTGTCTACCTCTTGGACACTCATTGTCTCTTCGTGCCTGTCACAGCCAGCTCATTCTGGCTGTGTGGTCAGCAGCATCAGATCATCAAGTCTGACCTTGGACCTGCAGAGGATGTCAGGGGGATAGCACAGCTGTCTGATGCAGCCTTGGAGCACATCAGGAAGCCAGTCAAGAGCGGGACGCTGCTGGCCTACTACTCAGACCATCTGGAACTGCCTCTGGGACCTAAACACAGATTCCCTGACACCAAGTATGCGAAAAACAGGGAGCAGCTCATGGCCGACCCTGAGCTGCAAGGCCTCATCGAGTACAGAGAGGTGACACTGTAGTAAACATGCCCCCTGACAGGTAGTGGCAAAGTTGGGTGCTGCTAGCGCCATAGAAAAGCCCTGGCAGCTTTTGCAGCCGATCTCTTGCTGCTGTATGCTTCCCGCTTGCGACGTGCAGCAGCTTTTTTAGGCCAGCCCCGGTGCTGTGCCCAGCCTCGCAGCACCACAGCCTCCCATCTGACTGCCTGCCCGCTCTGCTGGTAGGCACCGGTCTGCTGTGAAGCCAAGCTGCCCTGCTTGTACACGCTCTGCAGCTATCACCACATTCCTATCATGTGTTGCCCTGTCATCTCGTGTCGACAAGGTCGCCATTGTCTGCCCATGCCCTGTGACGACAGCACCACCACATTGCATGCCTTTGCTGGTTCCACCTGCATGCCCTGCAAGAGAAGCCCCGCAGCCTGTGTGCAGACTGAGTCGTGGCTGCTGCCTGATTCCCTGTGCTGGTGATTCGCCAGCAGCACCACCCCGTGCACAATGGGAATGTCCCACCTACCTGCTGACACCTCCCGCATGCCTTGCAAGCAGGCCCCTGCAGCCTCGATACAGGAGCTGGAACGTGTGCACACGCCCGAGTACGTCGCCAGGGTCCACAGCGGCAAGCTGACCCAAAAGGTGAGCCTGGACGTCATCCCTGAGACGAATGCTCATGGAGGTTCTCAGGTCCTGGAGCAGTCTGATCTGCACGCTGTTCAGCCATCTCAGGCAGATGCTGAGCCATTCGGCAGCCTGTTGCAGCCCCATGCTGCCTGCATGCATACAGGGATGATGCGGGTGGTAAGAATTTTCGGGCCGTGAGGGCTGACTTTTGTAGTAGCCAAGAAGTGGCCAGGTGCCAACACCTTTCTGAATCAGCAACAGCACATGCAGCCTGCAAAGGGGCAGTGCTTCTGCAGCTGCCTGCTGGTGTGCAGACGCCACATCTGGCCTTGAAGGCACCTGCTGCACCAGCGCCTGTTGCCTGGCCATGCCCCATGACTGAACAGATGGGCTGTATGATGCCTCGGCGTTCCTGCAGGAAGTCAGGGGCATCGGATTCCCTTGGTCCCCCAAGCTGGTGCTGCGCAGCAACGGCTCCTGCGGGGGAACGCTGGCAGCCACTCGCGCCCTCTTGGAGTGGAACCTCGGCATTGCCTGCAACCTGGCAGGTGGGGACCTGAGGCAGTGCACCGTTGCTCACCACAGGGGTCATTGCTGCCCAGGTCGATGAGGCAGCTGCCGGGGGGAATGATTCGCATTCCCATGCTGCGCACCTGGAAGTGCTTTTGCTAGCCAGTGCAGGTTGTTGGGGGTCCCGCTGGAGGCGGTCCAGCCTGGGGCAATTTTGACCATGTCCTCCACGGGGCCTGCATGGGACCCTATCCTGCCATCAGTGTCAAATGCTTTCTGCCTGGCGGCTACCCTGCACGTCTGCACAGGCTTCTGATGCAGCTAGTCATCTGCCTTTCCTCTGTACATGGAGCTGCTTGGCAGGGGTGTCTGTGACAACCTGAGTGCGTGTCCTGGCTTGCACCAGGGCCACTGCAACAGGGTTGTGCGTGGCTGCTTGTGGGCGCTGCTGTATGATACCCAGCAATTGGCCTGCATGCTGTCAAATCGCCTGCCTGCCTCTTGGCTGGCATGGAGGGGCAATGGCTGAGCTCGTCATTGGCACGCCTGTAAGGCCCTTCTGCCGGCTACGCCAGTATGTGGTTTCTTTCCGCCTGCTGCACAGGTGGGACACACCACTCCTTCAGGCACATTGGTGAGGGTTACTGCGTGTGGAACGACATCGCAGTCAGCGCCATGGCAGCTTTTGACGAGTATGGCCTGCAGCGCATTCTTGTGATTGGTGAGTGGCGCAGGGCACCTGACGGGTTCTAGAACCCACATCCTTCTGCCCAGAGATGCCAGACTGTGCCAGTCCAGCACCTGTCTTTGGGAATGCTGCTTTCTGAATCTACAAGGCGACAATGCTGTGCTCTGGAGTGCCAGACAATGCCCGTCCAGCAATGCTGCATGAAGCGCTTGCGCTGTGCCACATGCCTTCAGCTGCTGTGCTGTCACACTTCAGAAGGGTGCAGGCTCTTCAGAGAGCCTGCTATCAGCTGTTGCTCGTGCAATGTGGCCAGTGCAATTCGGAGGCCTCCTGTGCTACCCTAGCGCATAAAGATTGATACATCTCTCCCATGGTGCACTTTTTGCAGATCTTGACGTCCACCAGGTCAGCAAGTGAGGTGCCAGTACTGCTGCCACTGCCTGCTGCTTGCTGGTACGCCATCAGGTGCATTCTCTGATGTTGCGTCCAGCAGCCTTCTCCAGTGACCGCTGCCACAAAGCGCACCTGTCAACGCACCTTGCTGCCTGCTGCTCTGGTCTGTGCCTTGGCACGCTTGCTTCAGCCTAGTGCGCGGCTCCTGCTGTGCTGCACTCAGCTGCCCTTAAGCCGCCTGCATTACACCTGCCTTGAGGCAACTGCTGTGCTCTTCACTGCTGTGCTGCCCCAGAGCTATCTGCGCTGTCCTCAGCTGTGATCACATGCAGGGCAACGGAACATCAGACATCTTCCACCAGGATGAGCGAGTGACAACTTTTGACATGCATGGTGAGCTCACACACACACCAAGGGATGCCTTGTGTCTGGCCTAGCTTGCTTGCTCAAACCCACAGCCCCTGAGGTGAAAGAGGCCCTGCAGTCCTGTGTCATTCAGTGGGCAGGAGCAGGGTCTAGCACTGTGCAGAAGCTTGATGTCTGCCTGGCGCAGATGGAGCTCGCAGATGGAGGTTGTGTCCTCTCAGCGAGCCTGCCTGCTGGGGCCAGCGCCAAAAGCTGGCCCTGCTGCGCCCAGTGCTGCACTGAGCATATGACCTGGCCACGCCCACCGACCAAGCAGGCAAGCCTGCCCGATGCGTCTGGCTACCTGCTGGTGCAGGCGCCAAAAACTGGCCCTGGAGCACGCGCCGCACCAGCACATATGATGTGGCCATGCCTGACGACTGTGCTGATGATGAGTACCTCGGCCAGCTGGAGCACTGGCTGCCCCTGCTGTTTGAGCGCCACCAGCCGGAGCTGGTCTTCTTCCAAGCAGGCGTCGACGCGCTGAAGCAGGACAAATTTGGCAGGTGGGCAGGACTCGTAGCCTGTGAACTGCTGCTGCACTACACATGTCTTGGCAGCAGTGCTCTGGGGATTGGGGGGTCCTGCCAGCTGGAGAAGACACAAGTTTGGCAGGTGATATGCTCTCAAGCGTGACCAATGGATGTTCTGAAGCTGGGCATGTCTGCGAGGCAAACTCTCTGCCCGTTGCAAAGGTGGCAGCCCGGCAGCGTCAAGTTCTTCAGGCTGCACCTCCTCAGCTGGCCAGGCAAGAGAACACCAGCAAGACCTGGCAGTGTTTCCCGCCTTCAGATCGCATCACCCTGGCCAGCCAGGCAAGTTGTAAACTGCAAGGGAGATGCAAATTGCTGCATCTCAAGCAGACCCAGCAGGCCATTGGATTCGCAGATGCATTTGCAGACATCATGACTGCTGCACCCCTCAACAACCTGCAGTCTGCTTGCCTGCCAACCTTCCAACCTCCCCTGCAGATGATTGGCTTTCAGCCCTGCATGTCGGCAGCTAGCCTAGGTCTGACATCTCTGAGGCTGCCAGCCCTTGCTGCTTATGGTCTGCCAATTGCTGAGCAGAACAGGGCTGCCAGCAGTGCCCGTAAGCTTCACTTGCTGCGACATCTGCAGTGCGCATGCCTGCACCCCGTGTACCTGGCCTGCATGCCTCTCTGTGGCAGCAGAGCAGAGTGGGCACTGCAGGTGAAATGGACACCGGGCAGCTCCAAGGATTCCTCTCTGGCCTGCAGACTGGGGATGAGCAGAGCGGGGCTGCAGCAGCGCAATCTGATGGTGTACCGGTCCTGCCGCAAGGCGGCTGTGCCGCTTGTAGTATGCATGGGCGGAGGATATTGCAGTCCCCAGGAGCTGCAGCTGACGGTGGACGCCCACTCTGATGTGTACCGCCTTGCTGCACTGCACTTGGCAGGCAAGGTGTGAACCATGCCCTGCATGGCTGGGGGCAGCAGCACGTCTAGACAGTGCCCAAAAGTGAAGGCATAAGTGTGAACTCTGACATGTCATGGTCCCATACGATTTAGGTCGCAGATTAGGTCATCCTCTGCCTGAGCTGCTCAGCTTCTGCATCATCATGGCCCGGCTTCTGCTGTGCGCCTTGGCCGTGTTGGCCCTGGCCTCTGGGCAGCCCCTGGACTTAGGGTTCTGCAGCACAGCATGCCGGCAAGCGGCTCCCCAAGAGGCTTGCGAGAGGTTCGTGCAGCAATGCCAAACAGCCGAGGCAGTCAAGAACCCAATAGTCCAGAGCCTGTGCGAGACCTGGGCGATTACGATGAAGGAGGGCTGTGGTGAGCTCATAAGCAGGTTTCATGGATTACCTGGTTCATCCAGGCTAATCATCACCATCACTAGGGCCTTGCATGTTGTTTGCCAGCGCACACCGTGCTGACCTAAGCTTCAAGACTGTACAGCCGTCCTGGCCACCATGTTGTGCCCTGTATGCAGCACCCCCCCAACCCAGCATGTGCAGCGCTCTTTGTGCGTTTGGTGGCAGCTGCCTGTCTGTCTGAGGCTTTCATGCTCTGCAGTCAACTCGCCACAGATGTCTGGTGCTCAAGCCACATCGCGGAAGCTGCTTCTCAACCCAGCCTGCTCAGCAGCATGGGCGCAGTGCGGCGGTGAGTAATGAAGGCTTGTGCCTGCGGTGCCACACATGCTGCTGATTGGGCTTCACACTGCCGGCCCAGACTCTGAGAAGGTTGCTATGCCGAAGTGCTGCTCATTTCTGGGTTCACAGATATCATGCAGCTGCCCCAGAGGGGTGGCGTCTACATGCATGGGGATGCTGCATATCAGGCTTGGCGCAGCTGCCCCAGAAGCTGCAGGGCCATGTGGTCTGCCAGGCATCTGGCTGCCACATGTGGCCGGCTGTCAGCAACATGGGTGGCGGCAACGGCTGACGTATGTAGAGGGCACTCCTGCAACTGGCAGATCTGGACAGCTGCCCTTTTGACTTGCCTGTGGCAGCATGCCGCATTGCCTCTTGCTGGTTTGCTGCAAGGGTGAGGTGCTTTGATCGCAAGCAAAGCTCTCAGAGTCTGGTCTCTGATCCACACCAACCCCTCTGGTCCCTGCTTGTACAGGAGGCTCCCTTGGGAACACAGCTCAGACAGTATGTTGCCAGGCTGGCAGCGGTTGTGTCCAGAGCAATGCTGTGAGTATCTGCCTGTGCATGGCAGCTGGGACGCTGGCTTTAACCAGCATGCCGTGTTGTTGTGGAGAAGTTAAGGTTCACTGGGCGGGCTGCTTGCCTGACACAGGGTCCTCTTGTGCATGAGCCAGTGAGTGCTGGGCAGTGCTGCCGGCAGTCTGCACATGTTGGGATGGGGTGCTTGCGCATTGCAGCATGGCAACTTGCCAACTGCTGTAGTGCTTGCCTGCGCTAGCTTGGTAACTGTTTGTGGCATGAGCATCCAGACCTGCAAGGGCTTCCTCATGGAACCCCCTTCACCCATGCCTCCAGCGTGGAGGCAAATGCCTGCAACCCATCCACCACCAGTTTGTGTCAGCTGCACAGGCTTACCTATTAACTTTCCTGCACAAAGTGAGCTGCCTGCAATCATACTGGCTGTGCATAGTTTCCCATTCCACTGCCTGCAGTACTACTGGCAGTGCGTAGTGGGTGCCACCCGCACAGCCATGGACGAAGCTGGTGACCCCACAGTGATAGGGACCTGCCCAGTCCCGATCGCCACATGGGGTCAGTGCGGTGGCAGTGGTGGGCTGTGCCAGGGAGGCTCCCAGGTGGCTGCAGGCGTCTGCGGCGACCACAAGTGGTGAGGGTTTCTTCAGACCTACAGACAAAGCCTAAGTTGGTTGCTTTGCAGACAGCACCCCCAGGGAGGCTCTCTCATAGCTGTGTGGTTGGCAAAAAGGCGACTGAGTCAAGTTTGCAGACAATGCCAAGCCTGTTAGTGTACATGAAACACCTCCAGGGAGGCTCTGAAGTACTGCCGTATGCTGGCAGTGTCTCTGGTTCGAGCCTTGAAGTCATGCGTACCGTTCCGCCCTGCAGGGCCTCTGGCCGTTGCCTCAATGGCCACAGCTGCAAATGCTGGGATGCATCTTGCAAACTGCGCAACCAGGTTGCATTTTCTGCCCACCCTGCTGCCTCACAGCGCTGGCTGACTGGTTACAGCTGCATGGTCTAAGCTTTGTAGTCATGCCTACCATCCTGGCCTGCAGGGCCTCAGGCTGCTGCCCTGATGGGTACGGCTGCTACCGCCAGAGCGCGGTGTACTGGCAGTGCGTCCAGGGCGCCACCGACTCTGTGGCCCCATCCTCACCAGAAGGCCCTCCAAGCAGCCCTGTGACTCCTGTCAGCCCCCCCGCAACCACGGCTGCCACCCCGCCTCCCACCACCACAGCGCGCAAGCCATCGCCGACGCCGCCACCTACCAGTACCGCAGCGCGAACGCCCTCGCCGACACCATCACCCACCGTCACCCCGCGCAGCACCCCAGTGAGTCCGTGTTGGTGTGGTGTCCATGCGCTGCGCTGCCATAAGAGGCATGCTCATCGGGGTCGGACTGGACTTGCCAGCCAGACTCAGCTTGCAGGCTTGCTGTACTATTGCACTGTTTGCTGTTTGCTCAGGCCTCCAGCTGAGCTTATGGCTGCCGCAGGGTCAGGGCATTTGCTGTACAAGATAAGCTGTCATTCCTGGGCATGTCTGCTGCCGCCGAGTATTCCCTTGGCTGCTGTGCAGGCCCCTCCCACCACCACTGCTCAGGCACCACCTGTGAACACAGGTAAGGCACCTTCATGGAGAACCAGTCCCACATGCAGCACAGGTCTGCCTTGCAGCAGGGTCTGCCTGAAGGACATGTCCCTTCTTTCCCCTGCCTGGGCAGCACGGGCCAATTGTGGCTCCCGCTGCTGCACTGCTGGTCAGCAGACACTCTGCGAACCTCCTGCGCATCTGCGTCAGGGCAGTGTGCCATGGTTGCCACCTGAGCTCCCTGCAAGTGGCGACGCTGTGCAGCACTGACACGCAGCGTGTGTGATGTGCCGCCTGTGAAGAGGCTGACAGGCCTCGAGTGACCCACCCCTCTGCACAGTCTGTGAACCCATCGCACAATCAGTGTCATTGACATGATGTGCAGGGTTTGCGCCCTACTCTTACCTCCCGGTGGGCAGCCCCTTCCTAACCACAGTGAATGACCAGATGATGGACCAGAACGGCAAGCCAGTTGTGCTGAAGGGCATTGCCTGGTGAGTCATTCAGAAGGCTGCTTGCTGTCCTTCACTGTGAGCACAACCTGTCTGGTGGGCACTGGCACTGCTTGGTGAGTGACCAAGCCCTGTATGAGCTGCTCCATTCAAGGCAAGAGTATCTGGTGCTGGGCATCCTGGGAGCAGTCCTCCTTTGCGCGAGGCTTGACCCAGAGCCTTGGCAGCGGCCTCCGTTGCCCAGGCTCCTTGAGCCAACAGCCTCTTGTTGCCACTGCCATGAACTTTCCCTTGTGCCCTGAGGGAGGCCACTTTGCCTTGCTCTTCCCCTTGCCTGACCATGCCAGGACCCAGAGCTACAGAGACCACCAGCACTGATGGCATCGCTCATCTGGCTGCAGGTACGGCTTTGGCAACACCGACATCGGTCAGGTAGAGGTGAGCTGAAACCCACCTGCATCTGCATGCGTCAGCTCCACATCTCAGCCCCACCATGACCCCAGGCACTTCCCCTCATGTAGTTCTTTCTTGCACGCCAGCTGCGTTTGCCTGCACCACCCATTGCATGGCCTATGCCCCATGTTTTGACCAACTCCCACAAAGCCCATGAAGGGCTTCATCCAGTCTGCCTGCGCATTCAGTTGGCTGGGCACAACCAAGCTTTGTCGCCCCTTCCCTCTATAGTCTGTGCCCCGCTATAGGCCTGGCTCCTTTCAGGCATGGCCTGAACAGGCGCCTGGTGTTTGCTCCCAGGGTCTGAACCAGGGTTCGGAGCCCTCCGCGCACTCACCCAACTCATGTGGGGCTGGCCAGACGCTGATATCTGCCTGCAGGGTCTGAACCAAGGCCCCGACGCCTCCACCCAGGACCTGGCCTACGTCATGCGCCGCATGAAGGCTCTGGGCTTCAACACCATCAAGCTGCCCTTC
This sequence comes from Asterochloris erici, assembly GCA_019693375.1. NCBI lineage: Eukaryota > Viridiplantae > Chlorophyta > Trebouxiophyceae > Trebouxiales > Trebouxiaceae > Asterochloris > Asterochloris erici. Next base: position 140,226 of record JAAMXJ010000139.1, on the reverse strand, counting down.
AGCTTCAACACACTGTACGAGACCCCCTTCACCAGCTACCCCCAGTCCTGCGCCATTCCCAGCGAGGCGTCTCTCGTGGCCGAGCTCACCCCTCCCAGGTGCGCCTCCAGAAGGGTTCAGGATCCAGGGTTTGGGCTCGCTTAACCCAGGCACATCTCAAGGCCTTGCTTGCTTGCACTTCAGCCACTGCACCCCTCTGAGGTGAGCAGGCCTGGCATGGAGCTGCTGACTTGAGTCTCCAGCATGCTCCCCCTGGTGCACAGGGCGGCCACCACTCCTGACCAGCCTGGTGCGCTTTTGACAGCTGCTAGACCATCCTGACTTGTCAGAATGCAGCAAGTGCTGCCCAACTGGCAAGCATACTGCTGGCAAGCACACAAACCACAAAGCCACCTTTGGGTCTTGGACATTGCCTGCCTGGTGCCCCTTATGTCTGCACCAGCAAGCGCGCATGGACGGTGTAGCCGACCTACCTGTGCTGCCGCAGCCCAACCGCCAGCTGCAGACTCAGCAGGCACACATGCCTCCTCACCTGCCCCAGGCTCCCTTCCCCTTCTATCCTGCAGTGGTCTGGGCATCAGCTACAACCCTAACGCAGGCGCAGTGCCCCAGCTGACGGCCGCCCCTCAGGTCTACGGCGCACAGGGGCAGTGCAATGCCGCCTATGGGCAGGCCAACGGTGTCATCAAACAGCGCTACCTCTACACCGTCAACCTTTTTGCCGCCAACGGGTTCTATGTGGTGAGTTGCCTGAGGAAGCTGCTGCCGGTGTGATCTTGGACAGGTGCTGTAGATCAAGCCTGCACTCCCATCAGCCTGATTGCCGCCAACTGATGTCAGGTGATTGGGTGTCTGACGAGGCTGCTGCTCAAGTTCGCTTAGCTGCGTTCCATCTCCCCTCACCTCGTCCCCTGCCCATGGGATCCACGTGGTGAGCAGTGTGAGGAGGTTGCTGCTGCATGCTGAGCTCTGTCAACATGTTTGCTGCCTATGGGTGTCACATGTTAAGTGGGTGGAGAAAGCTATGGACTTAAATCTGACATCTGTTCTTTGTGGACAGCTGCTGCTACCTCCCAAACACAGCTCTGCTAGTTGACAGCACTTCATGCGGCCATGTTGGCTTGTCGTGCTGCCTTGGGCAGTCAGGACCGCAGCTATGTGGCAGCAAACCCTGTTCTGTCCTCGGACTGGCAGTCCTGCAGCCATGAGCTCTTTTGTTGTGAGAGAATGGATGTAGCAGTGCAAAGCAGGATGAGGCCAGCTCTGTAGCTCACCTGTTCTGACAGCTTGGCGATCATGCCAGGCAAGCAGCCATATGGTGCCCCTGCTCAGCCTGTGCTCCATCTGCGCCAGCCCACAGAGCAGGCAGCAGGCCAGACGTGTTCAGCAAGGCACAGCCCTGTCAGTGCATGCAGCCAGCCAGATCAGCCTGCATGCTTCACCCGTGCGGCCACATGCTACCTGTCCTATCCTGCATGTGACACTGCTGCGGCAGCACAGTAGCATCCTTTACCCCTTGCCCCTGGCCACACGCAGCTCAGTCCTGCTGTGATGCAAGCTCCGCCCTTGGTTGCTTCTGTGCTCCCATCCAGTCCTGATGTGTGACTCTCAGGCCGCACCCAACACCTCAGCTCTGCCACCCAATGCTCTGATTGTGCCCCACTGCAGATGCCCGACTGGCACCCTGGAGTGTGGCAGACAAACCAGGAGCTGGTGAACTCTGCTTTGTGGATCAAAAACTGGGTCGGCCTGGTCAACGACATGATCAACCTGCCCAACACAGCTGGCAAGCTCATCCTGGACCTGCTTAACGTGAGCCTGGGCATGCATGAGCATGTTATCTGTGTGAAAGCGCATAAGTGCCACCTGCTTGGTGCAATAGCCTGACAGCTTCACAATCACCCAGACAAAACCAGCCTGTTACACAACTGAGTTGTATGGATGCACCGAAATTTCTGCTTGCCCCGTTTCTGCCCTGAAGTAGTGTCTGGCTTGCTGCAGGAGCCTGACAGCTATGGCCTTATGTGGGAGCGCACCACCAGTAATGGGGGCCAGACCTGGCCCGCACTGCAAGACCTTTACCTGGGAGTCTTGAATGGCGTGTGGGCCATTGGCACTCCCGCAGCCCAGAGCATACTATTCGTCATTCAGGTGTGTGATTGGGAGAGTGTGCAGTGCTCCACAAGGCCAGATGCCTGGGCCTTCCTGCCCCTCATCCCCAGGTGGGACGCCTAGGCAGGGTAAGATGTTTGCCCAGTGAGCACCCGGCGAGGCCATCTGTGCAAGGCCTGCATGTAGGCAACAGCTTCCTTGCAACCCAGAGCCTGCTGCTGGTTGTCAGGTATGTGTTGAGGACGTAGGGCAGAACTGCAACCTATTACATGCCTGCTGTGCGTCAGGCGGGGTGCATGCTTTAGGGATGCCAGGGGCGTGAAAGGACCACCCACAACCTGCTGTACACCGGACAGGGTCATTGTTTGGAATGTGAAGGCCACAGCACTGCCATTGATTCCAGCCCGTTGTTGCAACGTTGGCAGGGAGCCAAGCAGGCAGTGGCCCTTGCAACTTACTGATCAGTTATTCTGCAGGGCACTGGGCATGCAGTGGCCCCTGCAACTTACAAGTCAGTCATTCTGCAGGGCACCGGGCAAACTATGGTGGTCAACTGGGGCGATGGCTTCTTCACAGATGCGGATGTTTTGGCAAACTATGTCGGCATGAGCAACCCCAACAACTTCTTCACCACCATCGTTGGCATGCCATACATCAATCAGGTGAGGCCATGGATGCCAGCGCAACCGGCTGCGTTGATCGGTCAGCCATGCATTCACCAGTTGGAGAGTGCCCGCTGTAGCTCCCCTGCTCCAGGGAGGTGTCTATGTTATGAATCTAGTAGCTTTAGTGGTGTGCGAGAGGTCTTTGGAGACACAGCAGGCACGTGTGCAGCAGCTGCTGTCAGTGATGAAGCCCCGTTATCTGTGCTGCCGGCACCAGGTATGTGCTGCCTGGCATGATGCAATGGCAGGCTGCACTTCAGAGCATAGTGGGAGGAACTTGAGATGCCCGCATCTTCACTGCAAAGCCTAACCCTGCACTGGCAGCGGCACACGAGCTGGCACTGCCGCAGGCTTCTCAACTTGGGCAGCCTGCTGCCTGGGCTCCAGGCCTGGCCCAGCATCCATGCTGTCCTCACCTCTGCTGTGCAGATTGTGCTGGGCCCTCACGTGTATGGGCCCTCTGTGACTGGTGCAATCTATGGCTACAATGGCTACTGGCTATGGTGGCGCATGAGCAGGTCCTTTGGCCACAAGACAACTACAGGTGAGACCATTGCGCAGAGGTGCACAGGCCTGATGAGTCCTGATGCTGTATACTTTTGCAGGCAGCCGGCTCTGCTGACAAGCGTACATGCAAATGCACAAAGACCAAGCTCTGTTGAGGCAGTGCTGGGCACAGCTTGATAGTCTGGTCGCCAGCTGTACAAGCCTGCCAGGTGCCTCGTGGTATCTGCTGCGGACGGTCTGTCCTCTGCAAAGACAAAGCGGCTCTCATCAGACCGTCAGGCTGCTCCCTGTGGCGCGCGCCACTGCCACTGGCGGCGAGCTGCAAAGGTGCTTCAGTGCCACTGAGCTGTCTCAATGCTGCTTGCAACGCAGGCCGGCGCTACAGATATTGCATTGCAATATGCAAGCGCTGCATACCATGCGGGACAGCTTGTTCTGGCCCCAGTTCAAGAGATTATCGCTCAGTTCAAGAGATTATTGCTGCCCGCTCTGCAGTTATCACGCGTGGCCGGTGCGAGTGCGTCGCAGTCATCACTGCAGAGTGCAGCTGTGGGCCTCACTGTGCTGGCCTCCCGGACTGCAGCGCATTGCACCAGCTCTGGAGGTTGACAGGGTCTTGCAGTCATCACTGGCAGGTGTGGCCGCAGCCCTGACCCCTGCTGGCTTGCCGCACTGCAGGTTACTGTACCAGCAGTGGCCAGTGCGAGCGCTTTGCAGTCGTCATTGGCGAGTATGGTTGCAGCTTTTCAAGCCAGAACGACATCTCGAACTACCAGGACATGGTCAGTTGGATGAATGGCGTCATCACCGTCAGCCCAGGCACAGAGTTCAACTCCGACCACAGCAACATCCAGTCCTTTGTCTTCTGGGGCTGGAACCCCACCAGCGGCGACACCGGCGGCATAGTGGCCAGCGACTGGTATACCATCCAATGGTGGGTGGCACTCAGCTGCCTACATGCCTGACCTAAGATGTCTTCGAGCAATGAGCTCGCGACCGCCTCTGTGTGGCAAGACACATGGTGATTGGCACTCACCAATCAGTAGGCTGTCATGTTTGTTGCCCAGGCCTGGTTGTGCAGCATGCCTGTCCGCCAGCAAGCTCTGTGCTGCCGTGAGAGGCCGACTCAGTGAGCTCAGTATTGCATTGCACCCCTTATCCCGCAGGGATGTTCCCAGAAGGCATCCTCACATGTTGCAGGTACAAGATTGCGTACCTTGCTGGCCCCTCCTCCACCTCCAGTGCAGGCCTCAAGTTGAAGCCGTGGAACTTTAACTGACCTGTCTGTCAGGTCTCAGCCTCAGCACTGAGATGTGTTGTGTGGAGCTGTCGTACAGAGAGCCCTGCTTTGTGCCCAACCTCAGAATCTGCATGACTGTGAACGTACTCTGCCAACCCCCATGCTTGACAAGGTATCTCAGTCTAGAGAAGTGAAAATTTCAAATGGGTGAGGGAACACATGCAAGGAGGGGTTCTTGCGCTTGTGCAATGGATGTTGCTGGTTGTTGCCACGACATGGCTTCCCATATCCTCGTTTTGATGCTGAAATCTCAAGCAGCCAGGCTGCAGGCATTTGGCAGGCTTGGCCTTGGCTGATTGTTGTGGTCTATTCAGGAGCTGCAACCCTGCCGCTGTTGTTCAAATCTGCTTGCAGAGCACAATATGCTGTTTTGTAACAGCTTTAGTGCATTACGGCGTCTCTGTGGGCTGAGGCTGCATGAATCACAAGCAGCATGATCATGAACGTGACTGCAGCTTGAGACAGCAAAGCCAGCCTCACCTGAAAGAATGAAATCTGTCCCATGACAGCAAGGTGAGCCACTTACACTGGCTGCAGAATGACATGGGAGAGCTCTTCACCTCTCTCTGCATAAGCCAGCTGCAACAGCATCTTCCATCCTCATCCCGCCAGATGGAGAGTCCATCAGCTGCACCTTTCAGTACAGTCACACAGGCCAGTAATTATTCACTTCAAGGGAACCAGAAGAGATTTGCAACATAGTCAAAGCTGGGGTGCCAAGCAGAGCATGTTGGCTGTCAAACACATGGATGGATAAGCTCGACACAGATCAGAGTTAGATAACTGAAGCAAAGGGATCCACAGCAGGCATCAGGTTTCTGCAGCAGGTGCAGCTGCGGCAGCAGGTGTCCGGGAAGCAACCTTGATGCCCATGCTTCTACACGTCCCGGCGATGGAGCTGCAGATGTGCTCTAGGGGGATGTGTGGGGTGTCAGCCTGTTTGACCTGGGCAATCTCAAAGATGGCCTTGGGGGAGATCTCGCCAGCGCCTGCGTGGCCCGGTCGCTGGCTCCCCTTCTCAAGCCCCGCTGCCTGCTTTATGAAATGGGTGACAGGCGGCGTCTTGGTGGTCTGCAGTGGCACCAGCCGGGGTCGCGACAGGAGGTTGAGGGCTGCTACACCTGAGAGAGCCGTTGGCAGGCATGTTTGCCACTAGGGCAGCATGCTGCCATGCAGCAGCAGCGGCAGATGCAAGGTGAATGCAGGGTGAGTGCAGGGGGGAATGCAGCGTGAAAGCTCATCAGCAGGGGTGGAGGCAGGCTGAAGGGCAGTAGCCTATGGTTGGCCACAGCTTCTGAACAGCACAGACCGGAGGCACACTGGGATGGAGAGGCCAGCAGTGGCTGCAGCCGGGACAGGCTGCCACCCAGACTCACAAACAGATGTAGCAGGCATGTACACAGGCTTCCGCACAGCAGCTGTGAAGGGCAGGGCTGGTGGGAATCGCCTGATGCAACACGAGCAATGCGGCACCTGGCCAAGAACAGGCATGGCACTCACAAATGTGAAGGTCTTGTCGCTGAAGGCTGTGATGACTACAGGGATGGGAGTGCCAGCCTGCATGACAGGGGGCAGGGCGTCAGCATCAAGGGCTTTGAAGCCATGGCTGGCTCAAAAACAGCGGGTTGCCCTGCCTGTATTGCTGTCTGCCAGCCTGCACCACTGGGACAGGGAGTCAGCATCAAGGGGCTGTCAAGCCATGGCTGGCTCAAGGAAGTGTCCTGCCCAGGGCTGCTTGCCATCCTGCTGGGCAGTGCAGCTCGTCAGCAGTGAGGCTCAAGCAGGAAGGGCAGGCTCACACAGGCGTGTCATGTGTCGTTGACACCTCCACCGCTGTAGGGCACGGCAGCAGGTTGGCATTGAGGCTCGAGCAGGAATGACAGGCATTGTATTGTTGACACCTCCACCCTGCAGGGCAAAGCAGCACGCCGGCACTGCAGTCAGCAAGGCAGCAGCTGGCCTGGCCAGGCATCTCATGTGCTCCAACAGTGTGTCAGCATCGTTGGCAGCGCAGTTGCTGCTCAACTGGGCGTGTCTTGTGACTGCTGGCCAAACCCTGGAAGCCTGACACTGACTGCATGCCAGGGCTGCTGCCTATCTCAGACAGCCAAGTGATAGTAAGCATGGCCATGGGAGCATCCACAGCGTGCCGCATGTACAGAGCTCATGCAGAGAAGTCCATCCAAGGCATCAGCACAACGAGTGGGACCCTGAAGACACGGCAGAGCATCACATGGATGGGGAACTGCACCCATCATTCTTCTCATCTCCGGCAAGTTGGCGCTCCTGCCGAACTGATTGGCTGCCTGCCGCTGCCTACTTGGGCCATGCATGAACAGCAGGGACCGCCAGGCATTTTGCAGGGACCTTGCTGCAGTCAAGCACTGGCAGCTCACGTTGATTTCTGATGTCTTGGCATTGAAGTCTTTACAGAAGGACATGATGTTGAGCCCAGCCTGTCCTAGGGCTGGGCCCACAGGGGGAGCTGGCTTGGCTCCAGCTGCGGGGATCAGGAGCTTGATAGTGGCTGTGACGGTCTTGGCAGCCTTGCTCCTTGCTGACATGCCTGTATTGTGCTCCTCCGACGAAGGTTGCCGTGGGTCAGATGGCAATGCCCAAATAGCAACAATGCCGGCTGGCAGGTGCCTCAGCTGCTCCTGGCTGCAGCTCTAGCTCTTGGCCGCTGTTGATCGATCAACAGAGGCTGGAGGCTGCGCCAGGATGGCTGTCGAGTACAACAGTTCCTTTCTTCCCAAGCCGGCCAGTGCGGCTTGCCTGTCAATCCCGTGGTGCAGAAACTTATCTAAGGGACCAAGCACTGCATCAGAGTTGCCTGACTTGAACCTCTCACCCCAGGCATAGCAGGGGGCAGTCAACACAACAGCAGCCATGACTACTATGCAGAAGATAAAGGTGCTGAGCAACCTTTTGCCCGTGAATTCCTTCATGCAGGTCTCAAGTCACTGTGACGTCTGCCAGGTGCTGCCTGCTGACCGCGTATTGCCCTGCAGGACATTGAGGATGAGATGGCGCGGACGCAGAAGAACAAGGTTAGTTGTCTGCAGCCTCTGACATGATGTGCACCTACATAACACTTCCGGTGCTGATCTTGACCTTGCACTCTCCTGCAGGCCACCAGTGCTCACTTGGGACTCCTCAAGGTGTGGCGGGGAGCAACAACAAGCCAGGCTGCAGCTTGCTTGCAATGCTTTCACCCGTTGATATCCGGGCCTGAGTACAGCGAGCCCACTACCAGCGTCACAGCAGTTTGAGCGGCACGAGCGACATTCTGACAAGCTGATCACCTGCTGGCCAAGCATATACTACATTGCCGGGCACTGACATGGAGATGTTGCGAGCATGCATGGTTGCATGTACGTCTGCCTGGCAGGCTCGACACCAGTGAGCAACATCGCTGCTGCTCTGTGCAGGCCAAGCTGGCCAAGCTGAGGCGTGAGCTGCTGGAGCCAAGCAGTGGCTCTGGAGGTGGCGGCAAGGGCGAAGGTGCGCAGCGTGCCCATGCTCGACATCCTGCTTCTCTCATGGCATTGTAAGAAGAGAGCTGTCCGTCCCCAGCCAGGGTGACGCCATATGATGTGATGCATGCCAGCTGGCCGGGATCGTACCAGCTCACTCTGGGAATTTTGCCGCTGCAGGCTTTGATGTCAATAAAGTGGGGGATGCAAGAGTGGGTCTGGTGGGGTTCCCCTCTGTGGGGAAGTCCACGCTGCTGAACAAGCTGACAGGCACATTTTCTGAGGTGGGCTGGCTTCCTGTTTGTCATCGCTCTGCAGCACATGGGCGCTGAAGACGCAGTGCAGTCGCAGTGCATGTAGTAACTGTGAGTGTCCCTCAGACTGCCTGCTGCTCTGCTGTCTACGGGGATGCAAAGCCACCACCCGACCTGCTTGATCAGCATGGGCAGACAGCCTTGCAGGCCCCTGCCTCTGGGCTCAGCACACGGCAGTTCCCAGCCCCGAGGCGCCTTCCTGAGCACAGCACGCATAACAACACCAAAGGCTTGTGCCATGGCCAGTTGGCAGTCAAGTGTCATGGGCTTCTACTTTAGTGGGGACAAGGCACACGACATTGCAGACCATGCATCACTTAGGCGCACATGCTGCAGGTGGCAGCATACGAGTTCACGACGCTCACGTGCGTGCCGGGCGTCATCAGGTTCCGCGGAGCCAAGATCCAATTGCTGGATCTGCCCGGAATCATTGAGGGTGCCAAGGATGGGAAGGGACGCGGGCGGCAGGTGAGCACACCTGCATGGCGCCGGAGTGCATCACGCACCCCCGCAGCCTTGCCGTCAGCCCACCAAAGTGCACAGTGCTGCTGCCGGCCTCCAGCACAGCCCACACCTGCGTCCTGCACTGCATGTCCTTATACACCTCCCCCTGCCCTGTCGGCCTCAGTTGCTGGACTGCCTGGGGCCATCTCCAGTGCCCCTGCAGCTCATCAGCTCACACCTTTGTCATCATGGCCACTTTCTCACGCCGGGAGTCACCACTACCTGCACCTGCAACTTTGTCTGCACAGCCTTGGCTTGGTGATGACAGCTTCGCTGCTACTCCATGGACCAAAGACATTGCAAATGTCTGCTGCAGCTTACAGCCACTGCACCTTGGCCTTACACGGCAGCGGCATCACCCCTGATGTGTTGCCCTGTCCAACAGGTCGTTACGTTCATGCTGCAGGTCATCTCCACAGCCCGAACCTGCAATCTCATCCTGATTGTGCTGGACTGCCTGAAGCCCATCTCCCACAAGCGTCTCATTGAGAAAGAGCTCGAAGGCTTCGGAATTCGCCTGAACAAGCGGCCGCCGGCCATCACCTTCAGAAAGAAGGACAAGGGCGGCATCACCATGAGTACCACAGTGCAGGAGCCCAAACTGGACCTCGAATGTGAGTTGGCTTGTTCAAGGGGTAGCGCCAACATGTCAAGGTGCTGGTCAACATTGGCAAGCAACCATTGGTGAACCTCCATGTTATACCGCAATTCGAGTTGGCTGCTGCCAGGGGTACTGCTTGCACGTGAAGATGCTGGCTGTTATTGACAGGGGCCCAAAGGGAGCTGAGCTTGGCGTCTCTGTTGTCAGCCGGAAGTAAGCTGCCTGCTATGCCCATTGCTATCATCCTTGCTGCGTGCAGCCTGCAGAGCCGTCTGCACAGGTTCACACAGCAGAGCTCTACTGCATCACAGGAGGGGTGCATGCAAGGCAGGCACTCCAGGGCATCCTTGCTGTTGGTCGCAGTCAGCCGAGGTGCATTCAGCCAATGCCCACTACAATTTCTATTGGTAGATTATTTGCCGCTGCCCGCCAAGACAAAGTTGAGCCCTGAGTCTGCAAGAGGGGCAGGGCATGCCCAGGGTCAAATGGGACCTAACCAGTCTGGGTTCTGGAGACCCTGAGTGTCCGGTGGCCATGCAAGGCTGCTCTGCCTGACTTCCAGGGACGCTGACGTGACCTTGGTGCTACCTGCAGCCTGCAGAGCGGTGTGCGCTGAGTACAAGGTGCACAACGCAGACATCCACTTCAAGGAGGACTGCGTCGTTGAGGACCTCATCGACATCATCGAGGGCAGCCGCATCTACATCCCCGCCATCTATGTGCTGAACAAGATCGACCAGATCACTACAGAGGTGGGTGGCGCGAGAAAGAACGTGGCCTGCAGGAGCTGCAGGGTGGCACCCGAGGTACACCAGAGCGATTGCAACTCTGCAGGGGCGGCATGAGGCCGCTGCTGTACTGGACTGCCCCCACACTTGCCCAGACAACACCACCTGCCTCACAGAACACTGAGGGCACTGTTGGCGCTGCCTGCAGGAGCTGAACGTCATTGACCGGCTTCCCCACTACAGCCCTGTGTGCGCATACCACAACTGGAATCTGGATGGTTTGGTGGAGATGTGCTGGGAGTACCTGGACCTTGTGCGTGTCTACACCAAGCCCAAGGTCAGCGCTGTGCACTTTCAATGCTGGGCAACAGTCCCTGCTCAAGGCACGATGGCACACGCCATTGCCACACCCTGTGTCTCCACCCTCAAGGTCAGCACTGCTGCAGTGCATACGGCATCAGCCCTCCAGGGCCGTTCCTGATGGACAACCCTGTTGTGCAGCACTGGCGACGTGTGTTCAGGCCTGCTGCTGGGTGCTGAGCAGCTGTGCTGATCATCGCTGTTGCCTGGTCTTGCTCTCTTGCCTTTGGCAGGGGGCCATGGTCCACCAGGTTTTCCTCACTTGCATGTCTGCTGCATCCTATGCTGGTACACATTGTGCACCCCGCATTGCCAGAGAGTTGACCAAAGCAGGCCGCCAAGTTGGCCAGCACAGATACTGCTGCTTTGGTCAAGGGCTGCCTGTGTGTGTCTGGACCTTGCAGGCGCCTGCATAGAGCCCAGGGTAGGTGCTTTAATGCTCAATCATGGTTGATTTTACATGGCTGAACAGGTGATGTGCACCATTCCACATTGTGCTGTGCATCACCCCCAGCCTGTCATCACTGCTGCTGCAGGCGGGCAAACTGCTGCCTGGCCCCTCTGCTGACTTGCACACCAGGCCTGAGACCTGTATTGCTCTTTGTCAGCAAATTGCTCTGTGTGCTGTGCTCGGTCTCTTCCAAGGGGGCTGTGGCCGGCAATGTGGATGTGCGATGCGCACCACCGTCAGTGCATGACTGTCAGCATTAATGTTGAGTTGTTGAAGGCCTTCATCACCCTCCCCTTACTGCTGCACATGCTAGCAGAGTGCTGCTGGCCTACATTACTTCCAGATAGGAGGCTGTTCATGGCCTACAGGGAGGTCAGCTGCCTCCCTGCTGCAGAGAAAGCTCCAGGATTCCTGCGCTGGACCATCATGACAGACTCACCCCCTGGCTTCCATGACCCCCACCCCTTAAACCTCACCTGCAGGGCAAGTTGCCAGACTACAATGACCCGGTGGTGCTTCCCAAAAGCCACACGACCGTGGAGGATTTCTGCAACCGCCTGCATAAGGGCATCATCAAGCAATTCAAGTACGCCCTCGTCTGGGGCACCAGCACCAAGCACCGGCCGCAGAAAGTGGGCAAGGACCATGTCCTCGAAGATGAGGACATTGTCCAGCTGGTGAGCAATCAATGGGGGAGCATGCACTGCCACAGCGCACACCAAAATTCCGTGTAATTCTCATGTCTCAGCTGCAGATGTCGGAAACACTGCTGCTGCCAGTGTGCCATTTCCGACTGGTTCGACACTTGGCAACTGGGCAGCCCTGCCAGCAGGAAGCAACGCAAATGTTGCCCTCCCCAGATGACTGCAGCATCCTATTCTTGTGAAGTGAGCAGGGTTGCCAGGCCTCATCTGACGCTTGGAGCAGCTGGCACATGCTGTCTGTGTACACGTCAATCGAAGCCAGCACCTGAAATGAAAGAGATTGCTGTCTTGAATGCTGCAGGTGAAGAAGGTGTAAGGGCAGCTGGCACTGTATTTCCTGCATATGTGTCTTTTTAGTCTGAAAAGAGGAGTGGCGAGGGCTGCGTCAAAAGAAAGGCTCTGTCCTTGCCCTGCTCTTTATGTGTAGTAGCAGCGGCTTACATGAATCAGTATAGATGACTTTGAAATGAAGAGCAACGCCAAAGACACATTGTAGGTGGTGGTTTAGATGGTCTGCATTTTAAGATCCTCGCTCATGACTTGACCTTGCGAGGCTGCACTTCAGCTCAGCTTGGCCAGCACTGATTTCTGATCGACAAAGTGCACCTCTCCGTCCCCAACCTTGACATCTGTTGTGCTGTACTTGCTGCAGCACACATGGCATGCAAGTCAGTAGAGCAGGATTGGTTGGGCTGCCTATGACCGGCGGTTTTGAGAGTGAGGACTGCATCTTGCTGTGAGGGACACCACACAGCATCTGCTGGCCAAGCACAGGACCTAGAGACCACCTCAATAAGCAGAAGTCCATGTGCCAGGTCCGTCGGCGCCCAGCCAAGAAGTTCACGGCAACACTGCCGAGCTGACTGCTGACACCTCTGACACCAGCGAGGCCTTCCCAAGACCGCTGATGGACAAGAAAGCTTGAGATGTTTGGAAAGCAGTGGAGGCTGTTCAAGAGCGGCTGCAAGCCACTTGCATGGCTGACCTGAAGATGACTTTGTCGCCCACAGTGACACCGATGTCCACATTCTCGCCGAGAGCCAGGATCTCCCCGATGACAGCATCGTGCACTGTCTTTGTCGCGCCTCCGGTCAGCAGGAGGCCGCCAGCAGTGGCCTGCACATTCATCAAGCAGCTGCATGGGCACGAGTCCCTCATAGTGTGAGATGGGTGCCCGCCACTGCTGGTGAGGAGCATGCAAGCCGACAAGAACAACCCGGCCATCCAAACTGTTTGGGCACAGACAAACAAGTGGCAGAATGTTCGCCTGGGCGTGGTCCTGCTGCAAGCCCTGGCCTCAAGGCAGCATACTGCATGCTCTACATTGAGCATGCCTGATCCGCTTACTAGAATTTTTGCTGCTCACGCATAAATGCGCTTTCTGTGGTGCAGGTACTCCGCTGACTCTGTCCAGTTCAGCAGTGCATGTCAGTGCAGGCTCTCCCTCACCTGCTTCTCCTCGTCAGGTTTGATCAGCAGGCGCTCCCCCAGGGGGTCCATCTGCGCAGGCAGGCGCAGCATCTCAGCACAGACACTTTCGCATGTTGACATCGTCTTGCTCGAGCAAGCACTTTGACTAAAAAGGGCGGCTGAGGCAGTCACAGCTGACGCTGGGTTAAGTCTGCAGTGACCCCAAGACAATGTGCAGCAGGCAGGTGAACGAGCTGTGCAAGCACAAAAGCTGAGGCAGGCTTGCCCTGAGGCGGCCAGACCTCACAAAAGGCCTGATCTTGCTCTTAGTGCTCTCATACTCCCATGAAACACTTTGCACCTGGGTAACGTCCAGATTGTCCTGCTGCTGCGGCCGCTCTGCCACAGCTGCTGAGGCGTGGCAGCGCATCTGCCGCCGCGCCTGTCCACCACACTGAGCGCCTGCAGCCATGATCTAGAATTTTCTGAGCTGTGAACTCCACCCCTCCAGCAGAAACGGGCGGCAGCAGATGCATGCTGTGGAGCTTGCATCCTTCCAGAGGCTGCCCATTTCACAAGCCAGCCGCGGCTGCTCATGTTGCCAGTCTCTCATGATGAACGGCAGGGTGCACCATTTCTGATTCTTGGCTGGCTTGCCTGCAGTAAATGTCATCCTGGATGCCACTGTCGGCCTGCCTAGTGACAGGCAAAGCATTTGCATGGCCTGGCAGTCGCATGCCTGCCGCGGCTGCAGCAGCTGCTGAGTAAGAGAAGCCTGCATGCTGTGGATCCTTGTGCAGTGACTTGCTGTCTGGTCTGTGCAATTCTTCAAGCTTTTACTCGACTTGCTTTCTTGCCAGTCCAGCTCAGTTTCTGCCTCAGTGCTCATCACGCGATCAGCCATGTCAGAGCAGACAGTGGTTGATGAGAAGACTGGCCTGCAGAAAGTTTGCCTAAAGCATTCATCTGTGAGCAAGGGTGGATGCAACAGCTGTCATAAGGATGCATGGCAATCTGCATTGCTCACTGCGCCCTGAGATGCTGCAGGCCCTGCATTGCAGGGTTCCAGTGCTGAGGTTTACCTTCATGGTGCACATCTCACATCTTTCAAGCCTGCTGGTGGCAAGGTACCTGTCTCATGATCACTGCCACTGAAATTGCCTGAGCTTGTGTCACTGCCACAGCTCCTGATAGTGCTGCAGGAAGTCATCTTTGTCAGCAAGCAGGCGGTCTTCGCGCCGCCCAAGGCAATCAGGTGCGCAGGCACAGCCATTGTCTGCGGGGACAGGGCCTCTGAGCTGATCTCAGTGTCCCACAAGCATGCATGGCAGGGAGATCATGCTGCCTGCTGCAGGGGTGGGGTGCCAGTCTGCTGCCCCCAATTTGGCAACATGGGGCCCTTCCAGGCGCAGCATGGCTTCGTGCGCAATTCGCACTTCTCGGTAAAGGCCGCCTCCCCCACTTCAGCCACTCTGCAGCTGGTGCCCACCGATAACCAGCTGCAGGGCCAGATTGGTGCCTTCACAGTGCAAGTTCACGTGAGTGTCTGCATGTGCCCTCTGCAATGGAAGGTCGAAAGAAGCGCAGGGCACAGGCTGAGGTCGCGCTAGTTGCACATGCCCTGTCCTGCCTGCCTGTGCCAGATGGCATGCTGGTTTGCACCCTGTGCAACTCATGTTTGGCAGTGCACTCCAAGCTTCTGTCTTGATCTGTTAGCCTGACTTGGCTGGAGGCCCTCACGCAGCACCTCAATGCCTCTGCAACTCTGTGCGCACTGTTCGAGACCTTTGCCACATGCAAACAGACGCAACATCCCATTCCAGTGTTCTGGCCCTGCTGGTGACTGCGAGCGCCAACTCACTCGCTCACACCCTTGATCTCAGCAATGCAGGCAGCGACTGCTTCCAGCATGTCACCATACTCCTGCTCTGCCCTGCAGATGGCCATGACATCGCACACCCATGCATGCAGATGTGGACCCCTATTTGAAATTCTGCTGCAGATGCACTGCAGGTGACTCTGACAACAGACGCCCTCAAACGCAGCTCAAACCCATTTTGGTCTGCCTCTGCCCTGCAGGTGACTCTGGAACCTGACTGTAGCGTCCTGATTGGAGCCAACATAGGCAGATCACTTTGAGGCATCTGCTCTGCCCTGCCAGTGGCTTCGACAGGAAGGACCCTGCATGCAGCTCCAACACTGCCTGTGCACATGTCCTCGCCTCTGCCCTGCAGGTGACTCTGGGGGCTGATTCCCTCACCCAACGCATGGAGGTCACTAACACCGGGAGCGAGGCCCTCAAGCTGACAGCTGCATTTCACACCTACTTCAGCGTGGGGGCTATCGCGCAAACCAAGGTGCAGAGGCTGTTCAGTAGGCAGCTGTCCACTTGATTTGAAGTAAGACCTTCCACAGCCAGTGCTGTCAGAAGATGTTGTGTCACAGCATCCGGTGGGGCATGCTTGGGGCGTGGGCTATGTTGCTGTGGTAGTTGCAAGGCGGCCATCAATGGGCCGCCATGTCACTTTGGCGCCTCATGGATGTCGCCTGTGTTCCATCTGCGCAAGCCTTATTCCTCGTGCTTCTTTCAAGCTTATGGCTTGTCCATTGCTCTCTTCTCTTAGCAGCCCCTCTGATGCTGCAGGTTCAAGGCCTGGAGGGCGTCAAGTACCAGGACAACCTGCAGCAGCGCCAGGAGTGTGCGGGCAGTGATGCCGCAATTCAGGTGGACCGCGAGGTGGACAGGATCTATCTGCAGACCCCTGGCAAGCTGCAGGTGAGCAGGGTTAGGCCCCTTACAGCTCAGCACAGGCGTATATCTTGCCAGCCTGACATCTGCATGAAAGATGCTGGCAGCCACTGCACGTGAGCAGGTGAACTGGTTAGTGGGCAGACCCCTGGCAAGTTGCAGGTGGGTGCAGGCAATGCGCACTGGCCGCGCACGTGGGCCACTGGACGTACGCCTGGGTGGGGCTCAGACAGCTGCTCACAGGCGTGCTTTGAAGTGAACACTTTGCTGACGTTTGATGCTGGGCGCGATGGCAAAGACCCCTCGCAAGCTGCAGTTGAGTGCAGGCGATGTGAACTGGGTGGGTGTCACAGGTGCGGCCCAAGCAACTGACCACAGGGGTGTAACTGGCAGGCATAGTGGCTGTCTGTGTGGTGCCGGGAGTCACTGCACAGGAGCACCTGGACAGCAATCTGGACAGTCTATCTGCAGACACCCAGCAAGCTGCAGGAGAGTACAGGTCTTCTCCCATGTCCCGTCTGCCGTTGTGGGCCATGAGTCTGGCTGCCACCTGCATTCCTCTCCTGACTGCTCCGTGCTGCCTGCTGCAGATTCTGGATGGGGCACAGCAGCGGGTGATCACACTTGAGAAGACCAACTTCCCAGACGCAGTGGTTTGGAACCCATGGATTGAGAAGTCCAAGGGCATGGGAGACCTGGGTGATGAAGAGTACAAGGTGAGTCTGCCATTGCGCTGCCGCACAAAGGCAAGGTGGGACAGCTGCCCTTGGCAATGCGGCAGTGCCAGGACTGGCGGAGGTGAAGGGGAGCCGCTGGCAGAGCATTGCAGTGAGCTTGCACACATCTTTCGCAGGTTGCACAGTGAGGAAGGCATTGTTGGCGGAGCATCATGCAGGGAACTGGCAATGCGAAGGAAAGCCCCTTGGCTGATCAGCTGCACAGGTGCAGCATGTATTGTGCTGGTGAGGCTGCAAGAGAGTTGTGCTGTCGGCGTGCTGTTGGCAGGGTCACGATACATGTGCGGAGGAGTGCAGGGTGCTGGACGGTCTGCCTGCAACTTGGGCCGCTGCACTTGTGTGCTGTGCGCTGCATGCCTGGCCTTCCAGCGGTGTCGTGCATGCCACAAATGAGGCATGCCTGAGCGCTTGGGGCTGCTTCCCCCCTGCCAACTGCAGGCTGAGCATGTCTGCAGATCAAGCAGACAGTGTTTCCATTGTGGTGCATCTCAGCGCTGCAGCCGTAAGCCGGGCATGGCTGTCTCACCCTGTCTGCAGGAGTTCATATGTGTGGAGGCTGCCCTGGCTAGCAGTGGCCCTGCAGAGGTTGCCAAGCAGCAGTCTTGGACGGCGCAGCAAGTGATCAGTGCAACGAGCAGTTGACTTGCCAGAGCTGCCACTTGCCAGAGCTGCCTTGCTGGGCGCCATGCAGGACACCTGGAGCAGGCTTTGAGTGTTGAATAAACATTTTTCTTGACCACCATGATGCAGCCAATCATCCCCCCACATTTTCTAGAAACCAACCATTAGACAGCCTTTGTAAGCTCTGAACAGCAACAAATACCATAAGCTTCAGAGAGGGTGGTGTGGCTGGCCAGTGCAATGAAATTAGTATCCAAAATGGAGCTGTGGTGACAAGGTGGACGCCTCAGACATCTTGCTTACATGTGAGAGTCTCAAGAAACTCTGCACACAGGTCAGACCTGGATGCAGTGGGCACACTATGTGTGGAACAACAGGCAGCAAGAAATGTCTTGTGCCTACATCGCTGCACATTTCACGACTATCTAAACGACTTTGCTGCCATCATTGCCTGGGAGAAGCCCTGCTTGGTGTAGCTCCCTGGTATGCAACAGGGGCATCACAAGAGTCCCCTCTGAGGGGGCTAACGCTGCTTTGGACCATCATTTGGGGCATCCACTTCACCAAAGAAGGACAGAGCAGGCACCCTGCCATCATGGAGTCTCTGGGCAAAGAGGCACCAGCCAGGAGTTGTCTGACTGGGAGCTGTGGGAATCAGGCCTAGTAGTACCTCAAATCAGTTGCAACTGATAGTGAACAAATCGTGTTTGGGCACAATAATCACTCCAGAACCATATGGCTAATGAGATTCTGCGGCAGATATTTGTTGGTCAGACAGGGCAATTTGCTCCGGGGCACCTCCCTGCTCCACGGAGGTGTCTCTCCGTGATTTGAGCATTGTCTACTTGTAAAGCGCAAAAAGCAAGAATGGAGCCTGAGCTTCTCGCCTCTGGCCCCCTTCATGTTCTGGTTGTGGACTCCAGGACCGCCTGCAGAAAAGCCACAGTGGGCTTGCTGGAGCAAGTGTCTTGCAAGGTGGGCGAACTTTATGACTGGGGTCACCTGAGCCTTCACGGCCAGTCTCTGGCTTGCTCCCAGAGCAGCATCTGCAGCATACGGAACCTCTCCCAAGGCAATCACCTTTTGATGGACGCGGGCGGCCATTGCACCGTTCAAGAGCCACTTGCACATTGTGCAGGCTGCTGCTGTGAAAACCAGCAGGGAGGCGCTGCAGCTGTGTGCACAGCAGCAGGAGACTGGGAGGCCCCCCTTTGACGTCATTCTGAAGGAGCACAGCCCGCCCACTGTGAATGCCTGCCGCTTTCTGCGTCGAGTGTTGGCTGATGAGGCGCTGAAGCACACTCCAGTCATTGGTGAGCCTGCGCTCCCTGCGTGGGCCAGTGGGGGCACAGACTGCATGCTCTGACAGGGTGTGGTCCTCTGGAACTGCATGGCACTTTCTCATTTTCCTGCGCTGTGTGCTGGCTGGCATGGTGAAGCACACACACTCCAGGGGCAAGCCTGTACTATCTGTTCAGGCCTGGTCCACCCACAGGGCAGGGTGCACACACAGGCATGCCATGCCTTACTACAACAGCACTTTCCCACAATGCTGCTGAGGCACACTTGTGTGTGTCGTTGCCAAGTGTCTCCACCTAGTCTGGCTCGCGGAGGCACACAGTGCAATGCCTGACATGGCATTTTCACTGAAATTGGATTGTCACTGCACTTTCCGGCTGTTATGTCAGCCTCTGCTGCTGAGCCTCCATTCTGTGAGGTATGAAGCCTGGGAGCACTGTGGACCTGAGCCAGGTGCACGGACATGACACAAATGAGTGCAGTCCAAATGTGCACATTTTGGCAAGTGTCAGCGTTGGCTGTTATACGCTGTATCTACTGCCTAGCTCCCTTTCTGCTGCCGTGGCAAGGCTGCACTTCGCGTGGGTGACACAACCCGTTCTGTGCAATATTGCCACCCTCTGCCCTCAGAAGCCACAACACAGGGCAGATGCCTCAGCTGGGCTGGGAACACCTCTGCGAAGGCGGCATAAAAAGCTGGGGCCGCACTTGTGGCAGCGTGCACTCAGCGCGTCTTCGCGCAAAAGCCACATCTCGCCAGCAGGAGCAACTGCCATGCCAGTTGGCTTTCTGTCAGACAAAGGATCATGGCTGAGCCAGACGAGACAGTGCTGCATGATCATCTTTCCTAGCCGGGGTGCTGTCTTTTGCAGGCCCCAATAATCACATGCAAGCAGCTGCATTGGCAGGCCAGTGCACAAGGCACATGGTCCCTTCTTGACCCCTGCTGGACGCCTTGCCAGTCAGCTGGAGCCCTTGTGTGTCCAGGTTTCACTGAACCCTCTGTCTGCGCTGCGGCTGCAGTCACGTCCAGCAATGGCCGGAGCTCCTTAACTGTCCAGGTCATACTGAACCCTCTGTCGGCGCTGTGGCTGCAGTTATGTCCAGCAATGGCGAGAAGGAGGCTGTGATGAAGTGCCTGCACAGCGGGGCAGCAGACTACCTGGTGCAGCCCCTGCGGCAGAACGAGCTGCAGAATCTGTGGACCAAGGTCTGGTGGCGCAAGGTGACTTATCGGCTCCAATAACAAATTGTGGTATGTTTTTGGCAATGTGACTGTAGAGTTGACTTGTCTCCGCCAGGAATCTGTCGCATACATCAGCAGGGCTTTCCTGACAGGCGCGCACCCCTGCAAGCTGGTCTGCTGCAAGTGGCAGTGATGCAGTCAGATCCCTAGCAGCTGCACATGAGTTCCCCATGCAAGCAGATGGGGCCTTGCATGTGATGGCTGCTGTGGGGTGCATGTCCTGTCATGGGGACAGTGGCTGTACATTGCAGAGTGCGGTTGTGCCCAGTGCCTTCTGAATCTGGCTGCTGCACCCTGTGCAGGGTTTATGTGGCAAGTCACAACTGTCTGCTGTACTTTTTCTGCAGCAGATAGCCTAAAGATGCAGGCCTGTGGGGCATGCAGGATGTGTGTCATGCGCTGCTTTCCTTCACACTGGCACTGTGGAGGAAGCAGCGCGGAACCTCAACTGCGCCCCCTACACTAGGGGCAGGCAAACAAAGTATAAACACTAAACACTGCTGCACACTTTGCCACCTGGTCTGCACTCACCTTTCCACGCACTGCCTGCAGGTGGCGCAGCGTTATGGCCCCCCAGAGGCAGCTGCACAGCCTGCTGCAGCGCAGGGCAACCCGGTACCCCAGCTGCAGGGCCACGGTTACCCTGCTGCCACAGACAGCGGGGCGGGCAGCCTGGAGACCAGGTACCCATCCCCACTGCGGCCAGTGCTTCATGTCCCTGAGGCCGAGGTTGGGCATGCATGAGCATTCCAACAACCCAACATCCACCTATATCACACTAAGATTGTCAACCAGGTGCATCTGGCTCCCTCCCCTCTGGGCAGAGCTGTCACCTGCCAACAGGCCCCCTGCTGCAGTCAATGCCAGGCCAAGCCTGCTCTACAACATCCGCATGTTTCCACAGGAATCGGAGGTCCTCTGACGAGCTGGGCTCCAACGCGGGCAGCGCAGAAGGAAAGGCGCAGCCCAGCCAGGCTGACAAGGCGGGCTCCGCAGACGACGCAGGCCTCAGGACCAGCACGGGAGGGGCCAGCGGCGGCCAGGGCAGCAGCCACACCAAGCTGGGCAGCGGGGCTCAGACCAGCACCAGCCTGGACCCTGCTGCCGACAGGGACGGCACGCTGCCCAGCCGTCCGGCAATGCACAGCGCTGGGCTGCATCCCGTGATGCACCAGGGGACAGCGGCCCAGGCAGCGGCTGCTGCTTCCCCGCGGCAGGCCGGGGCACGGGTAGGCGCTCAAGACAGTCTCCAGAGACCCAATTGCATGGGCCAGAGCGCAGCGGGTGGGGCAGGTGCCGGCACTGCTGGCATGGCCGGCGCCGGCAGGCAGGTGGCGGAGGTGCAGCCAGCTGAAGGGCATCAGCCTGGCCGTGAGGGACAGGCTGCAGGAGCGGGAGCAGAGCCCACCCTTGCTGCAGGTGAGGGCAGCCACACAATGCAGGAGGCGGTTTTGAGATGAGCTGGGTGCCTGGGCTGGGCTGGTGGCACTGCGTGCATTGTGCAGGTGTGTCCTGCCGTCAGGGGCAACACCAGGACGGTGTGAGAGGGCAGTCGCAGACCTGTTTACTGCTGCAGGTGGGGGCAGGTACACTTTACAGGGACTGCACACTGCCTATGCTGAAAGCCTTGCACCAACGGGGCAGCAGCCTGACGCTAGCCCTGCACTTCGCACAGGCAGCGTCCCACCTGGTGGACTGGCTTGGCACGTCCAGCAATCTTGCCATGCACTGCCAGGCTTGTGCATGTCAGGGGCGCCAGGGCCTCATTCCGGCACCCCTGCTGCTGGGCTGCAGAGGTGCACAATGGGCCCTGATTGCGCTTGTGACCTCAAGCTTGGGCTCCCTTGACTTCCAGCTCGGAAGTCCTTGCTCTCCTGTAGCCAACCACTTCTGCAATCCTGGCCTGCGGGACAGCTTGTGAGCCCCCCCGCCACAAGTGAAACTTCTGCTCACCTGCAGTCTGTCTGTACCTTGGGCATCACTGTGACCACACTGTCTGCGCTGTGCAGGGCTCGGCCACAGCCTGCGGCAGAGCTCGCCGCAGGGCTTCCGAGCTTGGGCAGGCCCCTCAACAGAGGCCCTGAGCAGGCAGCGCAGCGCTCCTGACGGCGGTGTGGTGCCTGCCATCAGTCTTCAGGCGGGGCACTCGGGCTCCCTGAGACCTGAGGTGAGCGAAATGTGCAGCCGCCAGGGCTTGTCTCAAGAAAAGCTCCAGTCCAGGCAGTGGAGGGTTGTGCAGTGTGGTGGCTGGCATCAGGCGGCAGGCGGAGGGCCCTTTGGCGCCTGGGCAGCATGCTTGTATAGTACCTGTATGTCGCTTGGCTGCAGTCATCAGGATGCAGGCCAGGCGGCCGAGGCCCCTGTCAGCACAGGTGCCAAAGACCTGAAAGTATGATCGTCATGCTTTCAAGTCCTGCTGTCCATTGTGCCTGGCACGAGGAGGTGCATGTTCATGGCTGCCATGCTGTTGTTGGCTCTGCCGCTGTGTGCAGTTGGATTGCATGCCCATGCAGCCTGGCTCTGCAGTTTCAAACCTTGCTGCTTGACACGTTTATCATCATCAGGCCGCTGCTCTTTACCAAATAGCAGCTGGCTTCAGTTAGCCTCAAACCCTGTCTGCCTGCAGAGCCAGTTGATGCTCCTTTCACTGGCCCCTGAGGCCTTTTCAGTATCTTGGGCACTTCTCCAAGCCGAGGCCAAGCTTGCCCTCGTTGCTTGTCTCCACAAATCCTCTCAACCAGCTTCTCTGGCCTATTCAGCCTCCTGGGCATCTCTCTAGCCCCCAATCACTTTCACTGCCTGCAGCAGCTGATACAGGCTCCTTCCACTGGCCATTTGCGCTTGGTCAGCCCCATCCGAGCCTCGCCAGCAGCTTGATCCACTCACTCATGCATTCTGTGCCTGCAGCAGCTGATGCGGGCGCCCTCCACGGGCCCTTCAGGCCTGTCTAGCCTGCTGGGCAGTGCTGGCAGCTCCCGCACCAACCTGCCTGTCAGCAGCCAGTCTGCGCACACCGCTCAGGCCAGCCCTCTCCAGGCAGGCAGCAATGCCAGGACCTTGGGCCGCCAGGGTAGCCTTCCCGGGCAGCAGGCAAGCACCCAGCTGTGCTTATGGGGCTGCTTTTGTGTCCGGGTGATGGCACTTTCCTCTGCGGGCAGCAGGCAAGCAGTCAGCTGCTGCTCGGAGGGCTCATCTGCATCTTGATGCTTCTGCATCCCTGTGAGTGGGGAAACACTGCTGATCCCTATGACAGGAGGTTCCTAATGACTTGCATCAGCAAGTGTCAATCCCATTGCCAATTCACTCCCCTAGACCCTGCATGGCCATCAGGTCATGTCCCCATCACATGCCAATTCTAACATTCGACTTTCTGCACTTCGCTGATGGTGCCTGTGGTGGGCTGCAGGTCATGCCCCAGCAGCAGTCCTCACACGCGGCCCCGCAGCAGGGGCAGCCAACTGACATGACCGCTGCTCTGGCAAGAGGCTCAGCGGGGCAGGGCTTCCCCTCAGGTCAACCTGGTGAGTCTCCGGGCTTGACAACAAGAACTCTCATGGAGTGCGCCGACCAGGTGTTCGGCATCCTGACCTCTCAGGTGCCGGCGCTCTTGTCCCATTCTTGCACATCACGGCGCAGCTCAGATCAGTCCAATCTGTGTTTGTGGCAACCAAGAAATGTATCACCATAGTAGGCACAGACCTGAAAGGGCAGGGGCACCCTTTCGCTCTAGCCTGGGGCTCCATGCAGCCTCGCTGGCAGCCACACTGGGCATGCTGTGCATGCCTGCTCCTGCCTGCTGCTAAGGGGGTGCATGCGCGCCTGCTGCATGCGCAGCGTTTTGAGCTCTTGATCTGGGTGCGTGCCAGGTGTAGCCATAACCCCCTGCTTGACCTCCCTTGTAGATGCCAGGTCATCGTTGTACAGATGCTGCTTGCGCTTCAGCTCGCTGGCCAACATGTCCACATACTTGGCCCCTGGTGCTCAGCAGGACTAGATCCGTGACCTGCCTTTTCAGGCCTGCCTCCCACATCTGCCTCTCCCCTTGGCAGCCCTCCCCGGATGGGTGCGTCCCGGTGCACAGCTGTGGGAGCCAGCCTGGCTGCAGGTGGACAGCAGGGGCTGACCCGCTTTCCCCTGGGGAGCCACGCTGAACACGCTGAGCTGAGGATGGGGTCGGCAGGTCGACAGCTGGGGCTGATGCCGGGCGCCTTCTGCTGCCTGCCCTTTCTGGGTTCCTGTGCCTGCAAGTGGTCACCATGGCCAGCCCCTGCCGATCCCTCCGCTGCTGTCTCGACCTCGGGTACTGTGTGGAGCAAGCAGACAGTGTGTTGTCGTCTAGAGCATTGTGCTGACCTGCATGCCCTGTGCTGCAGGTGGCCAGCAGGGGCTGATGCCCGGCGCCTTCCCTGGCCTGCCTTTCCCATGGGCAGCCCCCAGTGGCCTGCCCTCCGGCCAGGTGGCAGAAGCCTATGCGCAGCAGATGCGCATGGCAGCCCTCAGCATGATGCAGGCGAGCAGAGGCCCCCAGGAGGAGAAGAGCAACTACCTGGGCGAGATGGCGGCTGCCCAGCAGCACCTGGCGGCCATGTTCCAGCAGGGGTACAACAGTTACATGCTAGGCTCGATGGTAAGACCTGCAGCTGGGGGTGTTGGTGGTGGTTTGGCGAGCACGCTCCAGCAGGGGCTCGACGGATACATGACAGGCTCCATGATGAGACATGCTGCGCAGCGTGACCACCCATCGCCTATGGCTGCCCTTCAAGCAGCATGTTCAGGGCTACAAGTTCAGCTGGGAGTTTAATCCCTTGTCGAGGCTTGCTGCAGTGCTGGCCCGTCCCGTATGCACAGACACATGATAAGTCTTGCGTGTGGGAGTTGGGCATTTGCAAGGTATGCACACTCTGGGGCTGGCAGGTGCGCTGCTGTCTGCACAGCTGCTGCAGGAGGAGACAGCATCGTCATCAGCGGGTGCAGAGCCGGCGTCAGGCAGTGGGCATGCTGCTCAACAGTGTAAGGGGGCATGCACCTCGGCATGCACCTTGGCACCCACCTGCTGCCTGGCACAGCTGTGGCATGACACAGCTGCGGCATGCAGTTGCCTGCCAGCTGCAAGTGGGCCCCAGCGCCTTGTGGCCTCGCCTCATCACTGAGACAGCTGCTCCCTCTGGTGCAGGGACCTGGAAGTGGTGGCAGCAGTGGCATGCCGCCCTGGCAGCCCTGGATCACGACAGCTGCATGGCATCAGGCGCAGCTGCAGGCCGACCAGCGGCAGCACCAGGCCCAGCAGCAGCAGGCTGACCAGCGGCGGGCGGCAGCCGCCCACCGGCACGAGCAGAACAATGCGCAGAGCAAGCTGCGGCCGGCGCCCCCCCAGAGCTGGGAGTCCCCAGGGCAGCAGTCTAAGCACAGGGGCCCTGCCCCTGCCCCTGGACCTCGGGAGGGCGCTGCAGCTGCACTGGCCGAGCAGAGAGGCAGAGCAGACTCGGCCATGCTGGGGGAGGGCAGCTCGGTGGCGCGGCCTGGGGCATGCGCCCCCTCGCATGAAGGTGGGTCATGTTGACAGTACCTGCATGGGCTGAGAAGATTGACAGAGCAGAGTCAGCCATGCTTGGGGACTGCAGCTCAGTGGCGCTACTGAGTGGCAGGCAGCAACTTGACAACATGTAGCTCCTCCCGCTGTCCAGCATCTGCTGCTGTCAGACGTCTGCAAGACGCATAAGAAGGCTGCATCAGAAAAGCAGCTATTGGGGTGAGGACTGCAGGGGGTAGAGGCAACTTGACACCAGGGATCCGGCTATAGGCATGCTTCTATGTCGAGAGAAATGCGGAGGACTTGCTCTGCTTATAAAATGATGCTTGATCCTTTCTTTCATCTCTGCCTACAGGCAGTGGCAGCCAGATGGCCCGTGCGCACCCTGCCACTGCTCCCCAGGTGCATGCGGCCAACCTGGCTCTGTGCGAGGAGGGGCCAGCTTGTGAGATGAGCAGGGCTGAGCGGCGTCTGCACGCACTCAACAAGTACAAGGCCAAGCGAAGGGTGAGTCGTCTGTGCTCCAGGGCCTGTGGCAGCCAACACATGCATGTACACACTGGTATGCATTTGCACATTGCGAATCTGCACACCGGTTGCGCCTCAGTATGTGTACAGGTGCTCAGGGGCGTGGGCAGCAGCCTAGCCGCCGCGATGCTGTTGTGCTGACAAGTCCTCTGGGGCCTGTCCGCTGCGCTGCCATGATGTCAGCTTGTCAGCAGAAATTGCTGCTGTGGCCTGGTACATGATCAGCACCTTGAGGGTCTCTGGTACCCTTGTCTGGCCTGGTACATCAGCAGCAACTTGAGGGTCTCAGTTACCCCTTGATGCTGAGTGTTCTCTTTTCTCAGGAAATGCGCACGCTGCAGACTATGAGCTTTAGAAAGAAGATTCGGTACGAGAGCCGCAAGCAGCTGGCCGAGGCGCGTCCGCGGGTGAGGGGCCAGTTTGTGCGGGCGGACAGTGTGCCTCAAGGCAGCGCAGGTGAGCAAACCCAGCAGGATTTGCAACTTGCCCTGAGCTGATGTGGTGGAGCATGTCAGCACTGGCATGCATTGCAGAGTTTTTAAGTACCTCTTTCGCAGGCAAGCAATCTGCCTCAAGCCAGCCTAAGTGACTGTGCAGGGTAGGCTTCCTCTGCCTCAAGGAATGTCAATGTGCTGTTTGCTTGGAAGGAGCTGCTGACCCTGTGATCTGTAGGCAGGGAGCACTTGTTTGCCCTGCAAGCACTAACATGGCTCAGAGTTCTTTGGAGTTTTTGTCATCACAAATATCAGGTGCAGCTGCAGTGGCATGCTTGAAATACACTTGCATTGCGTTCTGCAAAGGGAACTCATGCTCTGTATCTGCTGCAGGCAGCAAGGCACAGCAGGCGCCAGGGCAGACACTCCCTGCCAGCCCAATGGCAGCAGCAGCTGCAGAGCCAGTGGACATGGACGTTGAGGTGGGCTGATAACTGCACTCTGTGTGGGTGGGGCCTTTGCAGTGGGCTGGTATATGCAGGCAGTCCCTGCTGGCTTGGTGGCAGCAGCAGCTGCGGAAGCTGGTCCTTCAGGTTCTATTGGCTGCACTTCTTGCTCAGGCTTGCAGGGTTTTCAGCTGCTTGTGCTGCAGACCTCCCTCGAGGATTTCAGTGGTTTGTGGCTGCACAGCTCAATCAAGGCTGTGCCCATTAGTCTGACATTTCAAAAGTATTTGGTGACTCCAGAAGGCTGCACAGCTCACACACAGCTGTGCCCCACTGCAGAATGACAACCCAGAACTATCTGGTGACTCTGCAGCTCAGGCAAGGCTCACGCAAGGCTGTGCCTCACTGTAGGATGGCAACCCAGAAGTATCTGGTGACGTAATGGGCGCCCCAGCAAGGCATCTGCAGCAGTTTACACTTGCGCAGCCTGTTGGAAGCTTTAGTGCTGGTGGGCACCAGCTACAGGTTGCTGTCCCTGCTGAGATCGAGGGACACCACGACAATGATGTGAGCAGCCCACAGGAGGCAGCAGCAGCCTCGGTGAGCCACTCGCTGCTGATGTTGATCAGACTTGGCCTCGCGCAGGGCTGCCTTGACTGTTGGGTTTACCAGGCAGCAGGAGGGTGCAACGTCCAGCTGTAAAAGTGCTGACGCCCAGGCCTGTGTACGGCTGAGGCTGGTGAGGGGGTGGTGCCATGGCTGCCCCAAAGGGTGTTGTTGAGCGAGACGATGACAAGTGGAGCAACCCACAAGAGATGGGTGGCCAGCCAGTAAGCGAGCTGGCAGGTACGCTCAAGGTGGCATAGGACGTCTGGTGGACTGCTGTTGCTTCAGCCACTTTCGAGACCTGGTAGGAGACTAAGAAAAAGTGCCAAGGCATGCTCTGTTGGAGGCCTGCTGGGAGTTCAGGTGGGCTGCTCTGCAGGAGGCCTGCTGGGAACACAGGTGGGCTGCTGTGCAGAGCAGGCTGTGTGCTTGCTGGCAGAGTTCCTTAGCTGCCACAAGTTCTGCCAGTGGAGTGCAGGTCAGGTCTGGCTTGCACGCGTAGAACAAGCCAACCTCTTAGATTGCCAGCCTAAATGTGACGCAGCCAGAGATGGGGCTGGACAATTAGATCCTCTCAATCGGGAATGGACCTGCCTGAGGGTGGTCTAGCTACCAGGGTGGCCGCCATGCTTGAGCACAAGCCTGCCTGAGCTGCCCTTCAGTCACCATGGCTGCGGTACAGATGCCTCAAATGCTCACACCTCTTTGCAGGCCAAATACAGCACATTCTGCCTGCACTGCAGTGTTGCTGATAGTCCCAAACATCCCGCCCTTCCTGCAGGCTGGCTGCTGGCAGCACCCCTTGAGCTTTGGAGGTGGGCTCCACAGGGGAGTTGCAGCGTTGCACAACGGCTCTGATGTGGGCTCCAACTTTGCTGATGAGGGCGATTAAAATCACAGTGTGTACAACCTCCCCCTTTTATTCAGTCCGGGCCCTGGTTTCTCTCCTGCCTGATGTATACAGTACTCATAAGTGTGAACTAGCAAGCACTTGTGTGTGGCTCCACCAAGCTCTGATCACAGTCTGTCCTGAGGCCTTGAATCCTTGAGCCAAATGCCTGCTTTGTGAGCCTCTCAATTTGGAGGCAGCTATGAAGGAGATTCCTGAGGCCATCTTCAATATATCAAAACTACTCAAGTGGGCTAAGCATGATGCGCATGTATGTGTCACCCTGTTTTTCTACCTGCACAGCATTTCAGTGCAAGCTGTCGCTGTGCAAGCACCATGGCGCCTCTGTGAAATGAGCCGTCTCCACTAGTCCGACGTGGTCAGGGTTGGTTGTTGCCGTACTCAGCATGGCATGACAAGGGCCTTCTGTTGTTGACATCAGAGAGCGGGTCTGTGCACAGCCCTGGCTGACCTGTGTGACCATCGAGACCTGAACAAGCTCCTCATTGCTGGAGGACTTGAGCACAGCCTGTACATGAAGGCCCCATCAGCAAAAGGTCGGTGGCATGGTTCCCACAATGACATGAGCCCAGCCTGCAGCTTCGGCTTCCAGTTCACAACGAGGCACCAGTTCACGATTTGCACTCAAGGTCGGCACCTGGTGACCGGCCATGTAGCTGGCACTGCTGACAGGCCATGCAGTTGACAGTGCTCAGTTCTCTCACCATCAGGAGCCCTGTATTGTTAAGCACACTGTTGGGCAGCCCCTTGACATCAATGGCAGCAGCCTGCATGCTCAGCAGTCTGCAGTGTCAGTGTCCCACCTGGTGTGCTGGATAGCACACGAGTGGGGTGTTGAGATGATGATCGGTCTTGCAGACATACTTGATATCATGGTCAAGCCGCAGGCTTCCCAACATGCATGCACCCTGCAACCGTCCAGCTTGGCAGGCATTGGCTGTCACAAACCGACCACAAGACCAGCTGTGCAGGCCCACATCTGTTGGAACAGTGCGCAAGAGCGCTCACCCGGAACTTCATGGTGGACTCTGCACCGGCTGCATAGTCTGCAGGGGTTGTACTCCCCAGCTGGAGCACCTGACGCTGTGCTACAAAGTCTGCAATGCAGCATGAATCCTTTGCTGGGCCAACTCTGCAGGGGCTGTACTATGCTGCTGTGTTGGTGGAGTGCTTGGTGTTCTCCCTGCTTGGCGTCAGCTGTGGGGCCGCCAACCTGCAATGTATGACACCTCCCAGTATGCTGCTGTGATGTTCTCGCTGCATTTGAATGTCATGCTCAGGTCCAGAGGAGCTCCTGCAGCATCAGGGCTGTGCATCTTGACGTTGAGACCAACAGGACGCAGGGGTATGTGCTCAGCTCAAGTGGCCGTCGGCATGATGACTTACCCAACTCACAGTGGTCATTGGCTTCAATGCTGGTCAGAGTGATCTCTGCTGTCATGAAGCCTGCGCATACACAACATGTGCTCGATAATGGATTGGGTCAAAAGCCGAGAAGCTGAAGTAGCCCCCCAAACTCCCGCTTCTTTGCAGTCCTCGGCGGCAGGCGGGCATTTCAGCCGATCTGAGGCACTTGAAAACAGCCGCAGACCAAGACATGGCCCAGCAACCAGGGAGAGCTTCACAGCCCGGCATGCCGACAGTGATCGAGGATCACGCCTTCACGGATGACGTGCTGCAACGATGTGGCCTGGCAGCCAGCACCCCTGACTTCCCCGAGGAACCAGAGCCCTCACAGACCACAGATGTCCCAGCAGGCAGGCGGAAGTCCAGCAGAAGCAGAGTATACAGTGGGTCTTCAGGCAAGCTTGATCTCGTAATGGCTTCAAGCTTCCAAAATGTGTAATCACTGCTGCGTTGAGGCCTCCCACCGCCTGCAGTAGGTCATGGTGCAATGTCAGCCTGCACAGCGACACGCAACTGCTGTCAAGGCACACTGCTGCAAGCTGACACCATGCTTACTGCTGGAGTTTGAGACCATGCTGTACACTGCAGGCTCTGCAGCTTGCTCCTCAGGAGTCAGTCAGCCGCAGCTGTTCAGCCACACCTTACCTGCAGCGCACTGCCGCCCTGGCTCACAGCCAGCCTGCCCCTGCTCAGCAGCGGCCACGCCATCCCTGCGTGTGCCAGAACCATTAGCGCAGCCCCTGCTGGCGCGCCACACCAGCAAGGCTCCGCTGCAGCCCGCTCCTGGCCACGGTTGCTCGTCAGCAGCTGGCAGCCACCAGCGGGCTGCCTGGCACAGAGCACTGCCACAGTGCAAGGCCCCAGACTTGGAGCAGCAGCTGCAGCCTGAGAGCCGAGGGCCAGGCCCACCTGCGGGCAACATGGGACTTGTCGAGGTCAGCATGCCAGTCACCACAGCAAGGGTCCCTGTGATGTGCTGCCTTGGACAGAAAGAAGCACACCTCCAGCAGCCCTGCATGGCCCGGCATGCACCCTTCACTCCTGAGGCACCGCGAGGCTGACGCCTCCTGCTGCTGGACAAGGGGCCTGTTCCGTTTGCAGAGGGCACTGATTGAGGCTGTGAAAGGCAGACTCACCAGCGAGCAGCACACATTCCAGGTGAGCACCCCCCGCCCTGTCCAGCCGTTCTATCAGGCCTTTGGCTCAGGACTGCTGGCCAGGGATCTCATTCGCCTGAATGAAGAGGATCGGCCAAGGAAGTCACCTGCCTACACAGAAGCAGGCTGGGCATTGCTGAGGCGGCAACTATTTGCAGGAGTGTGGTCCACATGGCTTGGGGTGCCTATGTCATCATGCAGCTCATGTCAACTGCTGTGCAGGCGCAGCTGCCTGCACACAACCATGCTGTGCATCACTTGCTGGACACTGCACTGCCCACACAGCCCAAGTCTGTGCAAGCACCATGGGAGGCAGCTGCCTGCACAAAGCCAGGCTGTGCATTGCTGGCTAGGGCTGCGCCGTCGGCTGAGCAGCTCTGCACAGGTGCAGCAGCGGTGTCATGAACAGATTGTGGTCCATCGGGCAGGGCATGGCCATGTGCTGCCTGCTGACACACGCATGGGCCAGCAGCATGAGCAGGACTGGCCACAATGGTTTTTGCCAGGTGACAGTCCCGCTTGCCATAGGTGGCCCATCTGCTGCTGTGGACGCAGCAAGTCATGCACCGGCAGAAGCTGAAGGCATGCAACGAGCAGGAGCTCATGGAGGTGCTGCGCACTAGGGATGAGGAAGACACTCTGATGTTGGCAGACGGGGATGCACGGCAGCTGGTGTACTTCATGTGATGCAGCTAACAGCAGAGTGTGAGAGACGGTTCTGCCCAGCTCCGGGCTGCACAGCAATGTGATGCAGCTGACAGCATAATGCAGGAGTCAGTTCATTGCTGAGCCCCATGCTGCACATCAAACAGCGCAGCAGCACCCAGCAGGGCTAGAGCAGCACAAGACGCCGCACTCGGCAGAGCTTCTACAGACCTGACTGAAGCCCTTATCGCATGAATGATCCCGACCTCAGCAGATGGTGACTGAAGCTATGCTGTCAGCAGATATGGAATCACCACCCTCTCCAGAGCAACAGATGCTAGTTTATGCCACACTGTAGGATACCCTGGTGTCACCTGCTCACCTGGGGCAACATGATGTCCGATTCAACGCCCAGATCCTGGAGCTGCACTGTGCGCTGAGGAGTGGCCACATCTGCACTGGCTGAGGCCTCAAAACACTGCCCAAAGCCAAAGCAGGTGCCCCCAAAGCTCCTGGCAAGCCTCTCCCTCAGGGCTGCTAAGCTGGCATAGAAAAAGAAGGCCGCTGCTGTCATGGGCGCCAGCAGGAGGTACAGAGGTACAGCTGCGGAGAGCAGAGCTTTGCGTCAGAAGCTGCAGTTTGTAACGGCTTGAGAGGCAAGTGCAAAGTGCACAGCTGTGCACTGGTAGCAGCAACTGCGCAGGCTTGCAGCATTCAAGCGCACACATTTAGCACCAGACCTGACCTGCGGGGTTGGACCATGCCAGCAGGTCATACACCCATTGGGCAGCAGCATGCCAGTAGCTCCACATAAAGACAAGGTAGATGCTGCCATACCAGAAGAGCACCTGCAAGTTGAGATGATTCAGCTGCCAACACTGCCAGTGTGGCATGTCAGTTGCACTGAAGGCTGCCCTGCGAGGCCACCATGGCAGATACACTGCCTTCACTGCAGCAACCTGCAGTGGTCGCCACCACATCGGACTGAGACAGGAGCGGAGCCTACAGCAGCAGTGGGTGGGGGCCACCCACCTGAAAGTGCAAGGACATGAAGGGGATTCTGGTCAAAAAGACCTCCAGCAGGGGAAACAGGTTGACAAGACCATGTTTGCAGACGTTTGCAAAGTCCACACGCGACTGCAGGGCACAAGCCAGCTAGTCACAAGTTGCGTGCTGCAAAAGCTGATGCCAGGCTCAGCATGTGACCTCGGGACATGAGGTACAGCTTTGGAATTGGGGCATGCTGCACAAGCCTGTGCAGTGATCGATTGGGGATGGCAGGGTCTCAGGCTGTGTGTTGTGCTGCACAGGCAGTTGCTGGGCTCAGCAGCTGACTGCTATACACAAAGACAAGACATCTGAGCTGCACTGAAATGCATCTACTCAGCCAGCTTGCTGCGTGCTCACCACGCCATCATACAGGAAGATCCTGCATGTAACAAAGGTGTGTCAGGGTCTTGGAGACGTGGCAGCAGGATCAGGTAGACCTCTGGTGCAGCGTGCTCACCAGTAGAAGGCAGAGAGAAACAGCGCCGCTGCTGCTGTGGTCTCGTAGAGGAGGCAGAATGTGATTGACAGTGGATTCCACTGCAGTGTGGCAGTGAGTACAAGTGGCACATGCAGCGCAGCCAGCAAGCAGGGCAATCAGATAGCTAGTTCAACAAGCATGACGCCCTGCAGGTGCTGCGGCGCGAGACCCAGGGTGCTACACAGCTATCAGGAATCTGCTTATGTCGCACCTTGGCCATCACCTGCCAAGCCTTAGGCGTGGACCCCAAGGAGCCCTGCAGCCAGATTGTCATCTAGCTAAGCAAAGGATTAGCCTTGAAACCCGGGCTGTGTACAGACCCTCAAGCGGGAACCTCTCATTGGCCTACATGCTCTAACTACTAAATGTGACGGCGCTGCGACTTCCACTCGCAAACCACATTGCTCGTAACAGCCAGCACTGCTTCTCTGCTGACCTGCTCGTAGTCTTGCTGCAGGTGCAGGCCACTGAGAGCGGTGCCCAGGACAGCACTCAGTCCAAATAGCATCCAAGTCCAGTTTGTGAAGAATGACCACCACCACTCCTTGCTCACACTCAAATCCCCTGCAGTGCAATGCCCAAGGTGTTGGCTGTGATTGAGAATGATATTATGGAGTCCAGGCAAGGGACAATGCGGGGGACAGCATGTACAGACCTGACGATGCACAGGACGTCATCGACCACATTTTGCCCGCTTGGGAGAGCAGGAAGGTCAGAGACAGGAGGTCCATGATGCAGAGGCCTCCTCCCAGCCAAGCATGCTGCCCTGGGTTTGACGTGAGCAGAGTGTTGCATCAGGCAGGCGGCAGGCTGTAATGCCACTCAGCTTGTTTCTTTGTAGCCGGCAGCTTTATGAGTGTAGAAGAGAAGCTGTGCTGTTTGGCTGCAGCTTGCAGACTGTCTGCAGCGCTCACCTGTGATGATCATGACAGTCATGCTGATGACCCAGAAGGCCAGCGCACTGCAGCGCAGCACCATGACGCCGCGCAGGCTGAGCCAGTATGAAGTGGTCTGCATGGCAAGGGACGAGAGGTCAGCTGGGCTCTGACCTGTATTTTGGGAGCAGCCACTTTACTCAGCCGTGCAGCAATCTGCCTTCTCTGCAGAAGGGCGTAGGAGTGCTCCGACGCATTGCTGGGCTGGGTCAGCAGCAAGTTGCCATGCTGAAAGGCCACCCCCCATCAGCTGTGCAGGCCCCAACCACCACAAGCAAGGCCGGCAAGAATGCAGCAGGTCACCAATCAACAAGACAAATAGCCGACCTTGTGCTCAAGTAAAAACAGGCAGCCAGAAGAGCCGCTGTGAATGTAGCATCAAACCCTGTGCAGAGCGTGCAAGCATGCCACGCGCTCACACAATGTGCTGGTGCAGCTGGCGCTTTCATCAGTGCAAGGCCTCCTGTTGGGTCCCTTGAGGTCTTCTGGTTCATGGGCAAAAGCATTGAGCAGCCGCCGTGCAGCCCACCCTCACCAGCTGGGCGGGTTGCAGCACATCAAAGCCCCAGTAGGTGTCTGGCGCTCCAAATGGTTTGGAGGGGCTCCTGGCGGGTGCCCAGACCATGTAGGGCAGCCGCAGCTGGGTATGCAGCCAGCTGTGTTGATTGCAGGCATGGCAGATCACATTTTCCAGAACAATGATGACGACGCAGGCCACCTCCACGCCACCCACCATGCTGCTGATGTGTTGCTGCTGTGTGTGAAACTGCAAAAGGGGGGCACCAGTGTCTCTGCCAAGATGTCAGAAGTGGCAGGCTGCACAGACTCGGCTCACCTATGTTGAGAAGGTGTCTGCGCTTACCAGTGAGCAGGGCTGCACAGACCCCTCACCCTGAACAGACCCCTCACCCCGTGAAGCCGTTGCTGGTTACAAATATAAGGTCAAGCAACAAGCCCACCTGACATGTACGTTGGATCAGTGCATAACGCTGCAGGCTGCCTGAGATTGAGCTGCTCAGGTGCATGTTGGTAGTAACAGCATTACAGCACGTAGTGCATCTGCCATTAAGCGCACTTAATTGCCACGACAGTGCCAGCGGCGACCACCACAGAGACATGGCAGCTGTATAGCATCCCTGATCCCGCAGCCTGAATGCAATGGCAGCCATCCGGGCAGACGTTCTGATTGCTGGTGAGACATGCATGTCTGAGCCAGGCATGTGTTCCCCTTCTGGTGCCCTGCGCCGCTTGCAGCTCTACCAATATGCAGGTGGGGGCCCAGGGGGACTGGCAGCAGCACTGGCACTGCGGAGGGCCAGCCCGGACCTGCGCATCAAGGTGGTCCTGCACTTCACTGCTGGCCACACATTGGCAAGGCTGAGTCACACGCACATAGAGTGCTGGCCATGAAGGTCAACTTCACCATGCAGAGGAGAGGCCTGTGTGCAGGTGTTTGAGGGCAGCTCAGGCTACCATATGCAGGGCTCCGGAGTGCTCTTTAATCCTAATGGGCAGAAGGCACTGGAAGCCATCGACCCTGCCGTCCTCGCCAGGTGAGGGCCACTGCAGCCCTGGGACCTGCTGCTGCCCTGCCAGGCCACAGCATGCTACCTGCATGCCTGGGGTCATTGTTGTGGGGGTTTGAAGGTGGTGCGCCTGGGCTCCAGAGGCCGGCTACAGCACAGGGTCAATGCCACAGCAGGAGGGGTTTGGCGTGTCTGTCTATCCACTGGTCGATTTGTAGACATTCCCCCTTCCAGGCTGCGCGATGGAGGCGTGCCCCCTTACAACCTCAAGCGCTTCACCATTCACGGCAAGAAGGCAAGTATCAGAGTGCACGGTCTGTCAGCTGTCCAGCTGGAAAGCAACGTGCTAGCAGTGGTACATGCCAAGCACTCCTCCCCTCCTTGCGAGGCAGGACCATGGCCTTCTGGCTGGCTCAAGTATGCAGGACCAATGTTGATGCCTCTCACCAGTGGAATCTCCTGCTTTCATCTGCTGTTTCATCTGCCCCTGCAATATGGCCTGGGTAGTGCATGACGCACTCGCACTGTCCAGCTCTGCCAGCTGCCTGCACTGTCCCTGCCCTTGGCACATGGGAGCACTCTGCGGTGCTTCAGCATTGTCCATTCGCCAGCTCGGGCACAGCCCAGATAACAGAGGCAGTGTCACCTCCACCAGCTGTTCAAGGTCCCATGCACTGGAGTCTTGCTTGCGGCTGCTGAGACTACCCTGTGTCGAGACCGGTGGCACCTGTGCTTCCAGCCAGCTGCTGCAATTGTGGAGGTGCAGATTGCATGCCGTCCTGGCCTACAGTCACCCATGCCGCTGGTGGCGGAGCTCGTCACACAGAGCTCTACCCCTTATGCAGGCGGAGGCAATGCCATTCCGCGACAACATGCGGGACCTGCCGGAGCGCTATGGCTACAAGCGCTTCCTCACAGGGTGGCATGAGATCAGGCAGGCTTTGTACGAACCTGTGGCCGACCTGGTGCAGTTTGAGCACAAGGTGAGGCACAGTCATGCCTGTCCTTCAGCAGCTGCCCATGCCAAGCAGGTTGGCACTGCAGTCCCACCAACGAGAGGTGCTGCATTTTTCATATCCTAAAGCTGCAGTGTAAGTGGTGGGTGTGCCCTATCTCATCGCTCAACCAGATGTGGGTGTTGCAAAACGCTGCATAAGTACATGCACCTGCCTGGCGTGGCCCAATGCATCTGCAGACAGTATTCTTCATGTTCGGGCTCCCTGCCTCTGCCAGCGTCTGCTTGTCATGGTGGGTCACCATGCCTCTGCATGAATAGGCCCAGTGGTACCCTGACTTAGGCCCCATTTCTCTCATGTTTGACCTTACATGGGCCAGGCCCCTCTTGGAAGATGTCAGGGCTCGACCGGGGCGAAATAACAACCACCCTCGACGTAGAAGTGACTGTTCAAGCATTGGGATCTGCATCACTGAGGGTTCCTAGCTGCTTGTTGAACAGGACAGCCCAGGTTTCTGTGCTGGCATTGTGTCTGCAGACCAGCCAGAAGCACGGGCATGTCATCCTGCACGCAGCCTCAGCAGGGGAGGCCCACCAGGGCGGCCTCGCAGGGCAACACTGTTGCTCAAGATTTTCATCGCTGTGCAGGCAGTGTGTGGGGCGTACTGATGCACTGCCATCGGGGGAGTTGCAAGCAGGTGGTGTGTGCACTGCCATGAGGGGAGCTCCATGCAGGCAGTGCACACACCCTACAACCTGTCATACCGGTGCTCCCGGTGCAGCCCCCACATCAATATGAGCACAGGCCGTCTAGACACGACACTTCACATCCCCATGCAGGCAGTGCACACACACGGTGCCTGCCTGCTGGCATGGCCTGAGCAGCGTCACACCCGTTCCAGGATAGGCCAGACAGGATAACATTTCACATCCCTGAATGACCATTCAGGCGGTGCGCTACGACACAGATGATGAGGGCGTGACACTGCACTTTCAACAGGGCGACTCTGTGAAGGGCAGCGCGCTGGTGATCTGCGACGGGTACTGGAGCCGCCTGCGCCAGCAGTGCCTGGGCGACGGCCCCCCCGACTTTGCGGGGACAGTCATGTGAGCCTGCTGGGTACCGCTCATGGCGCACTTCTGCTGTTGGCAGCTGATGCTGATGCAGGCACTGTCTGGCTTCAGATCATTGCACAGACCATGGTCAGTCTTAAGCACGGCTGCCTGCACACTGGCAGCACTTGGCCTGCCGTAGTCCGTGCCAAAGTGCCTAGTGAGCCTCAGAGGGTGCTGCATCGAGTGTCACCCTGTGTCTCATGGCGCGAGGCAGGCTGCCTTGCAGCTGAAGCGGCCGCAGGCAAGCTTGATCGCTTTGTCCCGCAGGTGGCGGGCCAGAGAACCTCAGCCGGAGGGTCTGAGCCCAGAGGATGCATGGTGAGTGTAACAGCCAGGCAAGCAGCTGCCGCCACTGGGTGCAGGCACTGTTGTCTTCTGCAGGTGCAACATGCTTGCTGTGGCTAGTGTGCCTCTGACAAGCAGCAGCTTGCTCCCCAGCCTCTTCACCACTCCAGCCTAGGGACCCCATAGCTGCGCTGCCCTGTCCACTCCTTACCTCCTGTTAATGGCACGCATGTGCGGCTTGTCCTGCACATGGCACTAGCAAATCTGGCAGCGAGCAGATGGTCACAGCCCTGCCGCCTGAGTGCACATGGCCCTGCAGGATCTGGACGTCCCCGCCGCGAGAGGATGGGTTGAGGCCTCAGTTTGCCATGCGCTTCTCGGTGAGCCCCTCTGCTGAGGGATGACATGGCTCTTCCCTGCCTGCTCAGAAGATGCATGCGCCAGCACATGTACCCACCAGCTGCAGCAGAGACCATATGGCATAGGGGCAGCAGATAGCGCTCCTCTGTGGCTGCAGTCTGGACCTGGCTGTCAGCCTGGGGCGCCTCGGCTCCTGCGGAGTTTAACTTCCTGGTGCTGTCTGTAGTGCGGCAAGCATGGCTTTGCCTGGACGTGTGTGGCCCCTCTGAAGGAGCTGGAGGCCAGAGGCATCACCTACGATGCAGACGCCAAGCAGATGGTGTCCGTGCACCATGAGGCTACTGACCTCTCAGCTCAGCAGGTGTGCACCAGGCTCACCTGGGCCAGTCTGAACATCCTCAAACTACTTGCTCGGGCTGGGGGGCCGCACTGCTCTTAGCAAGAGGACAGTGCAAAGTGGTTTTCAGGCCAGGAAGGCACAAGGATCAACCCTGCTGCTGCTTGGGAACCCTGCAAACCGCTATGACACTAGTGCTGCCTGTCGCACTATGTTTTGTCAAGCCCCGAGACTGCCGCCGCTACAATTTGATCATGCTGCCCTTGCTTTGTCTTGGGGCTGTGTGAGCCCTGCAGAGGTCCTTGGAGATGATGTCAACTCCTATGTGAGCCTGTGGCTAACACCCCAGTATCACATTGCTGCACTGAGACCAGCATGCCCAGCCTTCTTTCCCTGATCCGACCTGCCCTCCTTGTGACCGCAATTGCCTAGGCTGCAGAAATCCCTGACACTACACCTGCTCAGATTAGTGCAGCGGCCGCCCCCAGCACACCCCTATGACACCTCCACGCTGCCTGCAGAACTGCCTGAAGGTGTTTGCAGACTACCCTGAGGAGATGCGCAGCATGGTGGCCAATACAGACTGCAGCACCATCACACAGCATGGGCTGTACATGAGGGACATCAACAGCCTGCCCAGGCAGTGGGGCAAGGGCCTGGTGACTTTTGTGGGCGACTCCATGCATGCCACCATCCCAAATGGTGAGCCCCCCTCATGGCTTTGGGCGGCCACCAGCAGATGGACCAGCAACATGGTCCCTGTCCACAGATTTTTGGCAGCGCAGCTGCAGACCTTGCCTGCAAGGATGTTCTGGGCACACTGCTTATGCGGGGCCAGATACCAGACTGCACACCTCTTTCTGGCCAGGGTGTCGCCACTCTTACACAAAGTGGTCATTGCTGCGTGTATGGCAAATCC
The DNA here is from genome assembly GCA_019693375.1 of Asterochloris erici. Taxonomy (NCBI): domain Eukaryota; kingdom Viridiplantae; phylum Chlorophyta; class Trebouxiophyceae; order Trebouxiales; family Trebouxiaceae; genus Asterochloris; species Asterochloris erici. Next base: position 100,818 of record JAAMXJ010000139.1, on the reverse strand, counting down.
CTCAGGATGGGTGTCTGCAGTGCAGGCCAGGGTCTGATGTTGACCCTTGAGGATGCGGCAGTGCTGGCGTGGCACCTGCAGCAGGGCGGCGTCAGCGCAGAGTCCATGCGAAGGTTGGTGTAACCCTGAAGCCTGACCCCCTGGAGGCAGCTTCTGCTGTGCCTGCATACTGCCGTTGCACTTGGGCCTGTGGACCAAGCGCTTCAGCATTTCTGGGTACGTCTTAGGCCATTTGCCTCAAGGCATATGGCCGCATCGGGCAAGACTGGTCTGTTGACTTTTGTGCCTGGTTGCCTGTCTGCACTTGGTGCTGATGCTCCCACCAAGCTGGCTGCAGGTATGAGGCAGAGCGCACCCCGCGCATTCAGGATGTCATCATGAACGGCCATGATGGTGCAACCTATGAAGACAATGAGAGACTGCACTATGCTGTCCGGTTCCACAGCCTCCAGCCACAGACGGTGACAGCTAAATGTTGCAGCAAGCCATTCTGCCTGCTTGTGCCCCCCTCCGCTTCAGGGCGGCCTGCAAAAGTCCAGCTCAGCTCATTGTGATCTTCACTCATCTGTTTGCAGAGTTGGTGAGCTGGAGAACAACTAAGGATTGTGAAGGAGACCAAGCGCAGTGCCATCTGTTGAATTCTTTACCAGTGCAACCTCCAAGAACTTCAGATTCTTTGCCTCAGCACACACACCCTCAGGACCAATGGCCTTGGCAGCTGTTGTGCACTCTTGTCATGGTGCACAAGCTGCCTTGCCACACCTCTGGTCGTGTGTTGCCTGCTGCTGGTCTTGTCTGTTGCCAATGTCCCTGTTGGCCACAATATTGACCATGCGACCATCAACACCAGCACACTCAGTGTTGATGATGATTCAGGTGTGGCCACCTTTCACACTGGCAAGTATGCCACTTCTACAAGACACCTTTGAACCTCCAACCATATTCAGGGCAGTGGTGACCACCTTTGAGATCCTGCTTGACCCCCAACTTTCCCAACAAAGTATGATCCCACTTGGAGTGTAAGAGTTACACAGGGTTTGTCTGCAGCTATGCCTGTTCGACAGCGTGTCACCATGAGATCTCGCTCTAATTTTTAAAACTGGCTGGGTTGTATACAGGCGCCCATGGCACAGTCCTGACTTGCTAGGTGTCTCCTGGAAAGGCTGCACTGTGTAATGTTTGCTATCCTGCATGTATATGTGCAGTAGAGCAAACACTACACCATGCTGTGCTCAGAGAAGCGCATGAAGTTGAGACATGTTCGCAGCAAGAGCTCCATCATGTACAACTCTAGATGATTCAGCGGCTCATGAACAGGTATGGCTACAGGCAGATAATCATCTGCATCATGATCACCTGCCCACTGCCATGCCTCTCTGAAATGTTTGCGGTGCTTGATGTGCTCATTCATTGGCAGCACTACAAAGGGTGCACCTATACGTTGGAATGCAGTGGACGCCAGGAGGCGGCAAAGGCGGCCATTGCCAGTGCCGAAGGGATGCACCACAACTAGATTATAGTATAGCCCAGCAGCAAGCTGGGCTGCACCTACCCCCTTAGCGACATTCTCATTGAACCAAGCACAGATTGCATCCACTCGTTCAGGCACCTCCTCTGGGGCCGCATACTGATAGCCAGCAGGCTTGTTGCGCCACTGTAGCTGAATGGGATGCCCATCATCATCCACAGCTCCTGCAAACGAAGTGACAGGGATCAAGCGCGATTCAGTAGCATCACAGCCTTAAGCAATGCAGTGACACTGCAGCGACTTGCCTTGCATGAGGATCTGGAATGCTTCCAGCACCAGCTGTCTGCTGAGAGGCTCGAGGACAGTCCTCTGCAAAAACAGAAGGGCTCTCATGCTCTGCTCCATCTGCTGCTTGCCAGCTGCAGCAGACCTGGCCCCCTCTGCATCCCATACACACATTGCTGGTGTGCACAGATTTGCAGGGGGGTCAGCGACCATGTCCTGCAGGTTGCGGAGGGCCTGCAGTTCCCTCATTTCCCAGGGCAGGCTGCCCTCTAGACGATTGCAGGTCAGCACAGCCCCAGGCAGACTGCCCTGCACAAACTGCTGCTGTTTATCGCTGCTAGCAAAGGTCTCAAAGCTCTTGAGGACACTGCGAAGGTCTTCCTGCATGCTTGCGGCCTCTTCCTGCCAGGTGGTCTTGCTGGCCCTGGCAGCTGCCGTCAGTGCCACCAGCTGCTCAATCTGCAACGCAGACACATTCACCAGCTCAAGCAACACCACCGACCTGGCACTGAAGACATGAACAGTATGTCACCTGCTTGGCTTCTGGCACCTAAGCCGGGCCAGCACCCTGACCTCCCATGCCCCGTGTCGAGACTGCAGGGAGGTTGTAAGTATATCGGTTTTTTACTAGTATTGCAATACTTCAGCAGGACCTTCAAAGCGCTTGCATTGGTGGCCAAGCCGGAGTCAAAGCAAACTGAGCAGGAGCCTGCAGAGCTGCATCAAGTTGCCTGCAGTTCATCTTTCAGCAGAATGCTCGTTCACCAGGGTGAGCTCTCAGGCTCCCCAGGCCTGTGCTCAATCTTTCTCTTCAGTACCACTCCAAGCAGCTTACAACTCCAGCCACTGGCTGCCCTGGCACCTGAAGATCTCTCAGTGTTGCATTCCAAGAGGGGCCTTGTCTATCCTCCTTATACTCACCCCCTGATCGCGAGGGGCTGGGTTGGGGCAAGTCCACCCTTGTCAGATCTGGAGGTCCAGTGGGTCAGCTGAAACGTAGCCAAGAGAGCCTGGTCTGAAGTGACCGGCAAGGGAGTGCGACCTGGGTTTCCAGCAGTTGGCAATCTTGAAGCACTTATAGTCAGCAAAATTTTGCAGTGCCCTGGAAGAGAGCATCCCAATGGAAGGCACTTCAGCTGCAAGGGACATATAGGAGCATGCAGACTTCATAAATTGGTACCTTGCACGCCATGCATGAAGTTCCATAGGACCCCCCTGCATGGGGTGAACATGATGCCAGTGTAGCAGCAATGGGTTATGGGCAGCTGCTCACTGCAAACTGTACCCTGTCAGGGTATGGCCTCGTCTCGAAATGCTCAGCAGAGGTGCAGCCATCAGGACTGTTGGCTGTTTTGTCACCTATCTTGTCCTGAGCGTCCACCAGAGCCTGACACTTGCAAGCTGTGTTTCTCTCTGTTAGCCCACAGCCAAGCATGCTTCAGGCGCTGTCTGGGACTCCTTATTTTCCTTCAATGCCATGCAACGCTGTAAAACGCTGCTGCCATCCAGCAGAGTTGATAGCATCTCATCGGTGCAACTGATGTTCCTGTCTGATAGCTGTTAGAAAAGAGTGGGAGCCAGGAGTTGGCAGACATTCCAGCCCCTCAAAATCCCCAGGCGGCCACAAAGTCAATCGTGACTGGGCCAGGTCATGAGGAAGGCTTCTGCGCGTCTTTGCTCAGCTCCTCGTGCTTCCGCAGGTGGTCGATGCCAAAGTGCTCGTCCTCCTCTGCCGACCTGTCATACTTTTCAACGCGCAGCCTGGGGTCAGAGTCCACATCGGCCACATCAGCTGCTGGCCCAATGAAGCTGTTTGCCAGGGGGTCCCGCAGCACCAGCGTCCAGGGCTGCCTCAAAGCTATGCAGTCATCCAGTCTCCTGCAGCAGAGTACACAGACCAGTCAGCCATACCTACAAGCTGTTTGTGACAAGTCTGGGTTGTACTACTCCAGGCTGCCTCAAAGCCATACAGTCCCGCAAGGTAGCGCCAGCGGGGCTGCAGAAGGTGACAGCTTGAGGTGGCTGTACAGCTGAGTTCCCAGCTGACTCTCCAGCCAACGGCAACTGTGCTCTCAGGCTTGTCGCCTGCCCACTGCCATGAGCCCTGCTGCTTGCAGCTCACTCAGCCGGGGAGGAAGCAAAGCAGCCCTCACTGTCTGAACATTCAACAAATTTTCTGCCAGTTGTATGAGGAGGCCGCTGCTGGCAGCTCGCCATATGTCCGCTGCTGTGATCTCAACAAAACAGCGGCACTTACTTGAAGAAGTCGCCCCACTTTTGTCTGGTCAGCTGCTGTGCGCTGTCCCCTAGATTGAAGCTCTGCATCTGTCTGAGTGCGGTGGCCACATTGTCCAGCAGGCCCTCCACGGTCGTCACCAAACCCCCTAGAGTCCCTGTACTCAGCTCCAGGTCCAGCTCAGGGACCTGCAGCAGGAGGCAAAAGCCCACAGGTCAGGCCTGGCAAAGCTGGCAACCTGCCGCAAGGGTGCCGCATCGGTGCAGCAGACCTCTTGATGCCCCAGGACATCCAAGGTGCCTGCAGCTGGAGGCATACAGGCATGCTGCAAGCAGCACTATGCCAGGCATGGTGGGTGGCATTGAGTAGGCCTGCCCATGCCAGTGGGCTCCAACAAGTCTGCTGAGACCGAGGCGCCTGCGGCAGCATGCTCAGGGCGCTTCTACTGGATCGGGCGAGATCCATGTCTGTCACCGTCATCGTCATGCTGCAACATGCAGATGGGGTCAACAATGGTTTACAACGCGCTAGCCCAGGAAGTGACTCTGACTGGGCCTGAATATTGCACTTTCCTGGCCTGAGCAGCAGAACACCCACAGCTACCTATGGCATGAGCGGCTATGTATCAGTGCAGGACAGCTGCTGCAAGGCCAAGCCATAACTGCATGAGGCAAGTCCATGCATATGGCAAAATGGCCGATGGTGCACCAAGGCAGCATTCCTCAATTTGCTTTTGTTTTTGTGCGTTCAGAGTTGACCATGTACTGCTGCAGGCCAGCGCCCTCCTGCCCCAAGATGTGCCTTTGATGCAGCTCACCTCCACTGTAGCGTGCTCAGACTTGATCACATCTCGCTGCAGGTCCGCCTCTTCTTGTACTGCCAGGGTGGCCGTGCTGCCCTGCTCACTGATGCCTCCGCCAGCCTTGACTTCAGCGTTGCGGTAGCCACAGGTGTCGCAGGCGTTGGACATGATGATGACCTCCTGCAGTGTTGGCCACCCGCAGGCCAAATGAGGCTAGGCTGGGTGGAGCAAACACACTAGATCACTCAACCATCTCAGGGCGGGCTCCAGCCACGGCTGCAGGTGTGGCAGGTAGGAGATGATCTTGCAGACGGCTGCAGATGGAGCACTGTGCCGTCTCAACAATCTGCGCCTTACACCTTGCAGCTCGAGATTGCCCAGCAGGCAGTGCAGTGCAAAGCAGGCGCTGCAGGTCAGAGGAAGCCCCACCTGAACAGGACGTGCTGTTGCAGGGCCGCGGTGCCCAAGCACAACAGCTGCCAGCCGGGCAATGCACACAAGGTGCTGCTGATCAGCACTGCCCACCTTGAAGAAGGGGATGCTCGTCTGGAACATCTTGGTGGTGCCCTCAACCCCACAGGCGTAGCAGCTGCCCGGCAGCTCCAGCACCTCCTCAGGGGCAGCATACTTGCCCATGATCTTGTCTGCCCGGTCTCCCTGGGTGCGCCCGAGAGCCTGCTGCAGGGCAGGGTTGCCCCTGGGGCGCGCGCCATGGTGAGGGTCGTTGGCGCTGATCTCAGGCGTCGCCACCTGGGCTGGGCCCTGCAGGCAGGAGCACTGCGCCCTGGCAATTATCAAGCTAGGCAGGATTGCCCACGCAGAATGCGCAGTGGTGAGGGTCGTGGGCGCTGACCTCAGGCGTGTCCACCTGGGGTGGGCCCTGCAGGCAGGGGCACTGCGCTCTGGCATTGCTGACCAGGGCGGGGTGCCCTCAGGGTGGGGCCAAGGTGGGTGCTGTGGGAGCCGATTTAAGGCGTAGCCACCTGGGGTGGACCAGGCAGGCAACAAGCGGGCACTGAACTGCTGTCCCTGTACCCTGGATCCCTCAAGGGCAACTGGGTGGACTGCAGCTCCCCGCATTGCCTGCTGAGGTGCCCTCGTGCGGACACTGAGGGCATGGCGGCTTGCTGCTCACCTCACTGCCTCCCTGACCTGCCCCTTGAGACTCGTCCTGGGGCACGCTGAGGCCGATGGCCTCGCTCTGCTCCCTGGTGCGCTCAAAGTGCTTCACCTGCAGGCAGCGCATGCATGTGGGTCCACATAGCGGCACACGCAGCTGCCAGATGCGTCAGTGGGTCCTGCTGACAGCGGGCGCTGCAGGAGTGAGCCCTCTCCTCCTCAGGCACTGCGGTCATGAACCTGACCTGAAGCTGCGTCTTGCACATGTGACTGCCAGGGCGCAGTTGTGGCTTGTCTTACCCACAGCACACTTCAGGTGCAGGGGCCGCCACAAGACCAGACACATCAGCGGCCTGGGCAGCATGGACAGCCTGCCTGTTACCAAGCTATCAAACAACCTTTGGGGGAGCCCTGCTGACAGGCAGCGCCAGGCGCTTGGAGATGTTTGACAGCTGACCACAGCATGGACTGCTGCCATCTGCTGTGCAGGTGCTCCATAAGGTCAAGAGTCACATGGAGCTCAAGCATTGAATTTGTGTGGTGAAATCAGACCAGCTGCTGCACTGCCCACATGCTGGGCCAGCACTGTGAGAGGTGTGCATCAAAGCAGCTTGCATTGATTTCCGCAGCACAGGTGATTAAATCAGGCCAGTCCAGACTCACCTTCAGCTGTGGGTCTGTCTGTGGGTGTCCCGAGGGACTCTCAATGTAGCTGTTCCCAGCGGGGTCATTGATGTGTACTGTGAAGCTCTGCTGGGCATCGCGGCAAGCATCCAGCCGCTCCAAGAAGGAGTCTATCTGGGCTGCAACGGCTGCATCAGCGTCCCGGCGCTGATCCTGCAGCAGCCTGCAGCAGCAATGCTCAGTCTTCCGACGTGGATGCAAGCACCAGCAGCAGTCTGCAGGGACTGGTCTGGCAACGGCATGTAGCAGCCGAGATAGAGGCAAACTTGTGGGGAAGAGATGGCAGGTGTGCAATCTGCACATGCTGAGGTGCAGCAGCCTCATGCAGCCCAAACACCAGGCAGGGGGCGACTTCCTGGTGTCTGCAGGGCTGGCGCAATGCATGAGTGCCACGTGTCTTGCTCACACATAGACATCAGGCTCATGAGTGTGATGAAGACGTGCTGTGGCAATCTCTGCAGTGCTCACTTGAGATTGTCGGAGGCGTCGCTGAGCAGGCCCTCCACGGTGGTGATGGAGCCCTTTTGGGTGGCTGCAGGAATCTCAAAATCTAGCTCGGGGACAGTGACTGTGGCCGAGTCAGACTTGACCACCTGCCTGCACCACAGAGGCAGCAGTGGACGGCATCCTGTGAAAGCTACTGAGACGAATTCGCATCTGCTGGTCTCACATGCAGTTGGACCCCTGCGTGCAGGTCACGCAGCATGACACACCATGGCTGTCATACAGGCTGCCACATCTGAGCAGGGCAGAGCCCAGCTGTGATGGGTCACTGCTGCTCCTATGCATACAATGCAGCAGGACAACTGGTGCCTAGCACAGCAGTGATGCCTCCGGAAGCAGGCCTTGCCTGCTCATGCACTCCAGGTCTCCCTTGGGAACGCTCAGGATGAACTCAATGCCCTTTTCTGCAAATGAGCCTGTGAAAGACACCTCATTGTTTCTGCAGCGGCACTGGTCAACTGTCAGCACCTCATGAGTGTGACCACCAGGCTGTGCCAGTCTCTGGGCACGGCAGCTCTGCCGTTCTCACCTGGTGTTGCAGTGCGGGCACTCAAAGCTGCACACCATGATCTCCCGGAAGTGGGGAATTTTGGTGAGCAGCATCGTGGTCGTCCCCTGCACATTGCAAGGGTCCCCTGAGGGGCTGCTGCTGAGCAGGAGTTTCTGACAAGGCCTCTGAGCTCTGAGGGGTAGCAGTTCTTGTCAAGCACAGCCAGTGGCTCTTCGCTGAGCAACAGCTTACGTTTTGATAACAGTTCATGCACAAGCTTTCCATCTTGACCGGCTCATCGTCCTCAACATCGACGTGAACGAACTCAGGCTGGTTGGATGCACCCATGGCTGCCATGCTGCGCTTGGCGATCTGGCGACCAGTAGTAGGTCAAGACTTTAGGTGTATAGAATGCAAGTAGCCCTCGGCGTCCTGTGCGCATTTGCTGCAAAGGTGGGGGCACTGCACAAGGTCAGGGGCAGCCTGACTTGTCGGTCAGCTCCTCGAGACTCATCTGCAGCTCAGGCTCAGATCCCCCACTATGCCAGACAAGACACCAGGCCTGACTGCAGAGCCTATCCTTGACATCGTCAGGGGAATCAGTACAGTGAGTGTCTCTGCAAGGAGACTGCTTTTCTCTGCCAAATGCACATCTAGGCTGCCTGCCAGGACATTGTTTGCCCACACTGGAGCATGAGTCGCGCCAGCCGGGGTTCATTATAGGGCCTGACGGCAGCTGCAGAGGGCTCAGGCTGCATCGGCTCAGGCGTGCAGGGCACATCAGTGGTTTCAGATCCAGCCTCACGCATGGCCCTGCAGGTGTTCTCAGCCTTCCTCATCAAGGACACCATCACCCGCACATGGGAGAAGCTGTTCACCAGCGAGTGCGCCCAGTGCAGGTGAGGGCGGATCAGACCTGAGAACTAGATTGATTTGAGTTTATTGGCATCTGGTACTCAATCAGATGCCTGCATGAGCAGCCTGTGAAGAAGCATAACAGCTCTATCTGACGTCCTCAGCAACCAACAAGGGTAGGTGAGGTAGCGATAGTTGCCACACTCGGTGGGGTTCCTCCAGCCTAATGTCAGCAGGCAACTGTGGCTGCCGACCTAAGGTGGGGCAGTGGACCACACTCAGAGGCTGCCTCCAGCACAAATTGAGCGCAGACTGACCAAGTGTGACTGCAGTGGCTGCGGCAGACCCCACTCAGTGGCTTGCTGCTGCAGGGAGTCAGCGTCGACTGACCAACTGTGAGTGCAGGGGCGGCAGCGGACACTTTCGGGGCAATTGTGCTGCCCCGTGCTGTGCTAGCTTTAGCTGAGGAGCCACAGCGCTGGGGATGACAGGCAGGCAGCCTGCTGCCACTAGCAGAGGGGTCCACCAAGAGCGTTGCACCAAGAGGGCTGCACCGAGAGGGCTTCACTGGTTGTGCAGGGGCACAGGCATCATGACGTGCCCTTACTGCCACGGCACCAAGGCACTGCGCAAGCGTCCGGCCGTCTTCATGGTGCGGAGCTTGCGGGCGCACGACCCCGTCGATTCACGGTGGGTGTTGGGCCGGGGACCCTGCTGTTGTGGGCCTGCTGGGGTCTTGAGGCAGTGTGGCTCTAAGTGCCCTCAGCTGCTGCTGGGCATGCTCTGTGTCTCTGCCAGCTGCATCCCTGCTTGGTGCACTGAGCCAATGAAAAACACTAACATGCCCCACAGACAAGGTGGCTTGCATCCCCAAGAATGATTATAGCCCCAGGAGCTGAACTCACATCCAGCGGCTGCCTTGCAGCTCCTGCCCACATCATACCAGCCCCAAGATTCATTCTGATTGGCTGCATGGCTGCAGCTGCTCCTGCATTGCAGCTGCAGACCAAGCAACAATGCTTGATACCTGCAGCAATATGTGCGATACAGCACCTGCTTGGTCTGCCCAGCACCTGCTCACCCACCCCGCAAACCTGTCTGCCTGTAGCCAGACATGCGTCTTCTGTGGTGACCTGTCGGTCTGGGACGGGGCGGAAGAGATGGATGACAATGATAATGAGGCCATGGACCTGTTCGAGAACCTCAATGCTGCAATGGCGGGCAAGTAAGTTGAAGATGTCTTCATTGAGCTGGACACACAAGTGTCTGTGACTGAGAAGCTTGATGCAGGTCCGGCCTGGGAGCTGAGGAGACACGCTGGGGTCTCCAGTGACCTAGACAGACCAAAGCCTGTGCATGCAAACATACAGAAAGGATGTCAACTCTGCAACGGCGGGCAAATGAACTGAGGGTGCATGGGTGTAGGCTTGTACAGCTTTGTCTGAGCACACGAGGGACATGTACAGCAGGGGCGGGTGCTGCGATTGACAAGTGGGCTTTGAAAGGCTGGCCGCACACTGCTTGGTGGGACCACACATTGAAGAGGGAGGCACACGGCATAGCCGTCAAGGTTTTGGCGCGCTAGTCAGTGCCTGACCCATGACTCAGAAGGTTATGCCATCTTTGTCTTGACCAGCCCAGAGGGCTGTGCACCAAGGCTGCCTGTCACGAAGTACCAGATTACTGCAAGCAATGGCTCTCCAATCAGGTGCTGTGCAGCCTGGGTGCTGCGCCGGCGGCCCTTTTCTGCTGCAGGATGCCGCACCACTAGATGAAGCTGCTGGCTGGCTCGGTGCATGGCCAGAAATGCACTTCCCTCATGGCCTGCCTCGGCTGCAGGAAACTCCCACACCCAAGGAAGCCGCTGGCAGGCACGGTGGAATGCAACGCATGTGGCGGGTTCCCAGTGATCCAGCGGCATACGCCCGACATCCTGGGGGCATTTAAGTTGGGCTGGCCCTGGGACTTTGAGGTGAGCAGCATGCAGACCTGGGGGTGGTGTGCTTCAGTGGTGGCATCGTGCACTGCACCCATGCAGATTGCTGCTGAAGACAGGCTGCATGCCAGCATGAGCACCAGCCTCTAGGCTGCAGTGTGTTGCTCTCTGTGGTCCGACATCAGGTCAGTCGGCATCTTTCAGTTCCCCGGCAGTCCATCAAACTTTGCTGTGTGGGGCTCTGTGCAGCCTGCACTGTGCTGATGTGCAGCACCACACCCCTCTCCGTGTCACAGGTCACCTCCTGAGTGATCCTCTGGATACTCATCCTGGCTTGCATGGCGCTGTGACACCACCACGGAGCGCGGTCCCGGCGTCAGTTTATGCCTAGATGCTCGGCTGCGCTGCTCCTGTGCTGGGCAGATTGTGCAGCGCTTGGGGAGGCACCACCACAGAAACCGAGCACAGCTCAGAGGCCACTCAGTGCTCTGCGCCCAGTCAATGCTCCCCTACTCAGCCTTGCTGTCTCTCTGCTGTGCAGGTTGCGCAGCGCTGGGGGGGCACCACAATGGACTTTGAGGAAAAGCCACGAGGCTGGAACCGGAAATATCTGGAGTACCCCTCGAGAGAAATCGCACACCATGTTCCGATGCTCGCCGGTGAGTAGCTTGGCAAGAATAGAGTGGCATGCCCTGTGGGTGCCCTGCGTGGCATTGGTCTGCCACGGCTGTTGTGCTAAGGCTGAGCCACTATGAGGCTGTTCACAGAATCAAAGGTGAGGCGCTGGGGTATACACCTGTGTGTCGATGCAAGCTGCATTGGTCTTGTGCAAGGGCTGCATGGGAAACGTGTACTGCAGGTCCCAAGGGTGAAACCAAGTCACTGGGACGCATCTCTGTCAGGACTGCCAGCTGCACTCCTGTTCTGCATTCCTGTAAGGTTTGCGTGTGAGGCGGCGCTGGGCCACCTTGCGGGCGGTATAGCCATAGGCCACCTGCTGCAGCACCTCCAACTCGCAAGGCGACAGAACGGCGTCAGTGTGCAGGCTGCGATGGTCCTTGGTGAGGCACCGGGGAGACTGTCATGGGTGAACAGCTGCAGTGATCTACTGCAAGGGCTGCGTGGTACCGACTGTGAGGCAGGTCTTGGCAGGTGCCATGAGATCTTGCTGTGGGCATGTTCCCTGATGCTGGGATCGGGCGCTTGGGACGGGAGCTGGGGAGCTAGGCCTGCCAGTGCATTGCACTTCTGGGGTGCTCAATTGCTGTCAAGCACCACCCAGATGACCTCACCTCTGTCAGATCAGACTCGAAGCTAAACTCAGCACGTGCTGCACTGCCTGCATGTCAGCTTGTCCCTGCTGTGGCTGAGCGTTGCTGTGATGTGACCCTCTGTCTGTGTTGCAGAGCTGGAGCATGTCAAGAAAGCATGTGCAAGACCTCAAGGCAGCAGACATGGTCAAGCTGTGTGTCCATACTGTCCACGCCCCCACCCCAACAGCCTCCAGTCCAATCCCTGCATCCTGCACCTGCTGCAGAGATGGAGGAGCGCGTCCAAGGGTACCCAGGACCCTATGTCAGCGATAGCGATGATGAGGAAGAGGAAGAGGGAGAGCAGCAGCCAGCAAAGACGGCGGAACAGGAGGACCTGGAAGAGGGGCTGCCCCCCAAACCTAACACACCAGAGTTCCTCTTTGAGGAGTCAGACAACACGGACTGGCTCCTTGATGATGTGAAGGAGCAGCACTACCTAGAAAAAGAGGACAGTGACAGCAGTGATGGAGACGAGCAGGATGAAGAGGATTGATTCCTCCCTTCCTAGTTCCAGCTTGACAACACTTGCCATTCAAGATCACAGACCTCACCCTCGTGCATCTTGCCACTGGTCTGGCCCTCCTTGGGTATTTTACCTTCCAGCAACACACATCCTCTGCCAGACCGGAAGCATCTGCAGCCTCCCAAATTGCCTGTGCTCCAAGTGGAACTCAGGAATCATGCAGCAGAGCCTGTGCAGTGTGAGGTGCTCGGCACCTCCATGTAGACCACAGACCATCAGCAAGCGAGTGTCGTGCAGCCGGCACCGCAGACTGGTCACCAGAGCAGAAGAGGGCCAGAAGGGCCAGGAGGGAGAGCAGCCTGTCAACCAAGGCGGATCTGCCTACATAGATGAGTTACCTGTGAGTAGCGGAGATGCAACCTTCTGTGCAGCTCTTGGGTGGCACAAGCGAGTCTGCCTGCCTAGCTGACCAGCATCTTGAACGCTGCTGTCTGTCAGATGGTCTGACTTTCATGGGCTGAACCTCAGGAGTTGTGCACATGATCAAGCAGTCTTTTGCATCATGGGCTGTCACCATGGGCTGTCAGCATGACCATGAGTCAGGAGGCAAGTTCCTGTGGGCCATGCCTTGCCTGCATCGATGCACTGAAACTTGTGTATCAGCGTGCCAGCTAGGACCGCTTGTTTATGTGTCTGTGCAGCCCACACCTACGAGTGAACCATCCGCTGACATGAAGCGCCGCATGCGCGAAGAGTACCTTGGACTTGGAGGCTCCCCAAACAAGGTGCGATATGGCTGGCAGTGTGTGGTGTCGCAGAGTCGCTGTCGAATCAATGGCAGCAGTAGCAGTAGCTGCACATGCCTGACTCAATCTCAGCTGGGCATCCCTGGACTGGCCAAGTGCCTGCCATCAGGTCAGGTGCAGCATGGGACTTGCGGCCTGCCATCTGCTGGGCAGGTGGCTCTGGTCAGGTGGCTCTGGTGCAAAACAAGCTGCCTGCCGTCACGTGCTTCATAACATGGCAGCATGCATACGGTGCTGCACTGGTATGTACCCGGTGTTTGAGATCCTGCGCGTATGGCCAGGTGGTTTGTGCCATGCTGGTGGCCTTGCTGCCGACCTTTCACTCTGAGGTGCAGATGCCTTTGCCGTTGTGAGCAGTCCAATGCCAAAGTGCTGGTGCCATGCTAGTCTAAGACTGGCAAGACGCTGCCACCTGCCAGAGACACAACCAAACCTGAATGGTGGCGCCAGGCTTGTTGTCCAGCAGCATGCACGCGCAGTGGTCTCCTCACCTGCCACACAAGGGCGTGCATGAAGGAAGCATCAATTCCCCTGATGCTGTAGCGATTGTGCTATGCCAGCCGCCCCTAGACAGCAATCCAAGGCAGGTGTTCTCCTGCTGCAGCCCCTCCAGACCAACTGGTTCCTGGTCATCATTGGGGTGATCTCCTTCCTGGCAATCCTCAGCTGGGTGACCGGCAGCATCTGATGTGGCCCCAGTCAAAGAGAGGAGAGCGCCCAACGTTTTACATTGCAAACTGCCCACATATACTGTATCTGTGAGAAGACGTTTTTGTTGGTCCCTATACGTTGATGACATTGAAACTAGGATGTGTGCAAGCTGTGGGAACAACTCAAGCTGATGAAAGACTGGCCTGCTCCACTGGCTTGGTACGCCGCGAAGGCACGGCCATGCCTTGCAGAACGGCTCTGCGGCGGGGGCCCCGATCATGAACAGCAACAAAGAAAGCAAACAGAAGACGCTCAGGTCAAAGGGCAAAACCCCACAGCCGTCAGCTCAGTGAGCCAGTCTTGCCAGTCGGAAAGTCTTCACAGCCCGAAGAAGGGCGACAGGGCTTGTCAGCCGTAGCGCCTGGGTGAGCCTGCATGCTGCGAGCCCATCTAGCCTCCCTGCGCCCGACTGCTTAGCTGTGTTGGGCAACACCGCTTCCAGATCATTGCCTGAACAGAGGCCAAGAGCCTCTCTCACCTCTGCAAGTGTCTGTGCTCACATGGGAACGCAACATCAGCCAAACTGCTGTCTGCCCCTTCCTGGGGCAGCAACAATGGGTTGCTGCCAGATCTGGTTCAGCTTTCTACCATTTGGCCCAGAGAATTCATGCTGCATGATTGCAGGCGCCATGGCGGTCGGCAAGAACAAGCGGATCTCAAAGGGGAAGAAGGGAGGCAAGAAGAAAACGTGAGTCCCCACAGGAAGAGCAGCGTCACAGTTGCATGGAGGAGAAGCAGCTGTGAGACGGCCAGCATGCAGTGGCGGCAGCCAGGCGCCCAATGGAGCAGCGGCTGTGCCTGTCAGCATGGCACATGCTGGACAGATGCTTTCTGCCAGCCAGGGCTCGACATAGACTGCACTCTATGCAAGCCTTCCAGGGCCAGCGCAGCAGGGTCCTCCGCCAGCCAGCACTGGCTGTGGCAGCTGACCACATCTAACCTGTCAGGGCTCACGGCTGTGCCATGCATGCTTCGTGCTGTCTGCAATGCATGCAGGCAGCATGCTGTGTGTGTGTCCTAAGTGCCCGCTGCCTAGACGCCAGCATGTATGGGGCAGGCAGCAGAACCTCATGCTACGTGCACAAGCGGTGTTGGCCTCAGAAGGATGTCCCTTGGTCAGAGGCTGGTCCCTTGATGCATGGTGAGCAGACCACTCTTGTGCTGCAGTGTGGACCCCTTCTCCAGGAAGGACTGGTACGATGTGAAGGCCCCGTCGGTGTTCAACACCCGCAATGTGGGCAAGACGCTGGTGACCCGCACACAGGGAACCAAGGTGAGCCTGAGGCCACTGATGTGGCAGTGGCAGGCTGTCAGCGGGGGGTGTCGGCGGGATGCGATCAATCGTCAGCGGTCAGCGGGAGGCGGCCAGCGGCAAGCTCTGGGCAGCCCTGCTGAGGAAGTCAGATAGGGCTTCTGGGCTGGCCCGCCCCAGTCGCGCTGTAGCCTGCTGCTGCTCTGCCTCCATATTGCACTGTTTTGTGGAGGCAGACTCTGTGTGCTGCTCAATGGTGCAGGGCATGCAGCTGCCTGCACAGCTGATCTGCATGCATGCACACCGTGACGCCAGACAGGGCTGCCCTGCTCTGTCATGCTACCGGCGTGCTGCCGCTGTGCCTCCATGGTGCACAGCCTGTGGATGGTGTCTAGTCTGCCAGCATGCTGAGACCCTGACATCTGGTGCCTATCAAGGCTATCGCAGTATTCAAATCGCTGCCTTTGAGGTTGGTTATCATCAGCAGTCATGCTCTGATCCACTCTGTCAGGGCCCATCTGCAGATCGCGTCTGACGGGCTGAAGGGACGCGTGTTCGAGGTGTCCCTGGCTGACCTCCAGCAGGTCAGCCTGCATCTGGAGCAGCCCTGAAGCCTAACCCCTGAACCCTGGCATTGCCCAACTGGCGGCGTCCATGTGGCCCAGCAGGACACATGTCTGCCTGTCCCTGATGCACTGAGCACTTCTGCAGTGATCACCTGCTGTTGAACTGCTGCTACAGACCTCTCGCCCCATGCCAAGGCCCTGCCTGTCATGCTGGGCAGTGCGGCTGCTGCTCTCATAGCCTGCAGTGCTGTTGCAGCCTGCTGCCGTTCTGCTGCCCCTCAGCGTGCGGCTGCTCGTGCATCCTCACTCTCCCTGCGGCCCCCAACAGCCATGCGTGCACAGCCTGGCTGCCTGACAGCCTTCTACAATGCGCCTCTGCCAGGGGAGGGTGCCACACCCTCCTGACTGTCTGGCTACCTCCCCACCTTGCCTCTCCCTTGTGACCCTGGGTTCTGACAGCAACCTGCTCATTGCCTGTCTGCCAGTGGAACATGCACTCCACGTCTGGTTGGTAGCATGTCACCTGCAGAGTGATAGCAACGCCTGGGGTGTTGATGTGACTGCACCTGCTGGGACTGAAGCCCACGCAAGGGGCCTCTCAGCCAGGTCAAGACTGAGTCGTCCCCTGCATGCCGCTGCAGAACGAGAGCGACGCCTACCGGAAGATGAGGCTGCGTGTTGAGGACGTGCAGGGGCGCAACTGCCTGACCAACTTCTGGGTGAGTGCCCCTGGCAGGGACTGCAGCGGCCTCGAATGAGGCGCCAGGACAGTGTTGCTGTGCCCAGAAGTGGATGAGGCGGCTGCGGCACCTGCAGCAGGGAGGGTCTGCCTCTGTCGCTTTGGACACTTGGAGGGGAGTCCCTACTGTCAGCCCCCTTCCCAGCATTGGTGTGTCGTGGAGCACCTGCAGGGGACAGCCGGCCTGTGACGTCTTCAGCAGCGGCGGCCATCACTGCTCCTTTGGTGTGTGGCACAGCATCAGACACTGTCTCAGACGAGTGAGCTGCGTGCATTCCCCTTGGCATGCAGGGCATGGACTTCACCACGGACAAGCTGAGGGCTCTCGTGCGCAAGTGGCAGACTCTCATCGAGTCGCACGTGGATGTGAAGACCACCGACGGCTACACCCTGAGGATGTTCTGCATCGGCTTCACCAAGAAGCGCCCGGGGCAGGTGACATGCGGTGGTTGGTACCGCCGGATGCTGGACTGCGCAATTGTGACTGGCTGCTTGGAGTGGCTACTTCTGGGGCACGGGAGCCTGTTGTGTGTGGTACAAGGCCCTCTGTATGAAGCCAACAAGAGCCCTGCGTACGTGGGCATCCTCTATTTTGCCCACAAAAGAGGAGCGCTTTTCACATTGCTGTGGGATGCATCCTACAGTACAACTGGGGTCCAGCTTGACAGTTGCTAGGCAACCTGCCAGTGGCTGCTGGTGTGCTGCTCCTGGTGACAGAAAGCTGCCAAGGGATGCCAAGAAGCCAGTGTACCTGGGACCAGTGAAACACGTCACCCCTTCTGGGCATAGCCTTCGTGCTCATCATGACACTGGAAAAATCTTATGAACAGTCCACATGGTGTCTTTCCTGTGGTGTTCACACCTGCTCGTCACTCCCCAAGGTCAAGTGCACGTGCTGTGCTCGCAGCAGCCACAAACTGCCCTCCTGCAGCAAGGCTCCTCTTAGGCTTGTGCTGGATCTAGACTGGTGCACTAACGTGCCTGTAGGTCTGCAAGTGTGACAGCAGACAGGAATGCATGCCTTGCACCCTACAGCTGCCTTGCCACTGCTCTCAGGCGCCATGCTCCTGCCCGCAGGTCAAGCGCACCTGCTACGCCCAGAGCAGCCAGATCCGCCAGATCCGTCGCAAGATGGTGGAGATCATGACACGGGAGGCCAGCAGCTGTGACCTGAAGGAGCTGGTGGGCAAGTTCATCCCCGAGGCCATCGGTGAGGATCTCAGACTTGCATGCTCTGCCTCACCTGACCGCCTTCTCAGCTGAATTGCAGGGTCATCAGGCAGGCATGCCAGCCATGTGTTCTGTTCACTGCCATTTCCTGGCCGGTGCTGCAGCTGAGGTCATTGAGGAAGTCTGCAGCCTGGCTGTCCTCTTGCTGCAGCCTGCACTGCCTTTGCTGAAGCCCCTCTCCTTCTGCTGCAGGCCTGGACGTCATCAGGGCATGTCAGGCCCCTTGTCTGGCTTGTGCCGCCCTTGCTGATACCCCATTCCTGCCCCTATACACAGGCACATCACTTCGACTTGTCAAGTGCCTGTGCTGTGCTTGCTGTGGGCATCTCTTCAGCTGCTGCTGCAGCCAAGGACATCATCCAAGCATGCTGGGCTGTCATCCCGCTGCAGCCTCTGCTTGGCCTTTGCTGAAGCCTTGATGTTGCTGCTCCAGATAAGGGACACTGGGAAGGCACTGCCATGCCCTTGTCTGTTGTGGCATCTGCTAGCTAGGGCTGTCTGCACCACCTGGCTGCTGTTTCTTGGCTGACAGCCGTGTCCTTCTGCTGCAGGCAAAGACATTGAGAAGGCGTGCCAGGGCATCTACCCCCTGCAGAGCGTGTTCATCAGGAAGGTCAAGATTCTGAGGGCGCCCAAGTTCGACCTCACAAAGCTGATGGAGGTGGGTCTTCTGGCCTTGACTATCTGCCCTGTTTGGGGGCCACTGACTGACTGGCTAGGTAGTCTCCTGCTGCCACGAAGTGGTGCCACCTGCTTACGCTGAAAGAGCTGCATGGACGGGATGTCTCGACAGGCGCAGCAGGCCATTGCAGGCTCTTGTAAATGTGTGTCATTGGCCCCACACTCTCAGCAATGCCAGCGTCGGGTCTCTCTCGCAGCTCATGGGCTACATTTGTCCTGCTGCGCATCTACTGTTACCAGCCACTGACAGCAAGCCCCCCAACTCATGCTGCAGGTGCACGGCGACTACGTCGAGGAGACCGGCTCCAAGCTGGACAGGCCTGCAGAGACCACCACAGAGCAGCCCGCAGAGGCTGCTGCCGCAGAGACCACTGAGTGATCAAACTGCTCCAGTGCAATGGCCCACCACTCATCTGTGAATTGCTGATCAACAGTCAGTGTAATCTGGGTCCCTTCAAGCTGCAAGCCCTGAGGCGGCAATTTCAGTAACGCGCTCGCTACATGTGGAAGGGCACCATCCATACCTACAAATTCCAATATGCAGCTGCTGTCAATATTCAACATCTCTGAAAGGTTGCTTCTGATGGTCAGCATGTCAAGCCGCAGGGAGTCAGAGCACTGTTTGGCTGCCGCCATTGCCCTCCTTCTTCTGCACCCACTCTGCATAATTGTCTAACAGCAGGGGCCATGCCTCTGCCTCGTCAAAGTTGCTGCAGTCTGGAGATACCTGCAGACATAGGTACAGCACTGGTCCAGGTGGCAGGACTGCATGGCAAATGTTGCCACCACAGCCCTGTATGGCTTTGACGCAACTCGGTAGGCACAAAGTCACACACAAAGCAACATAATGATGTGAGGGAGCCCCATACAGGTGCAGCCGCGTTCCAACATGCACTCAGTAGCTGATGGCTCCCGACCATGCACCTGGGCTGCAGTGTGCCCTTCAGCTAGGCTCTCACAAAGCAGCATTCATGCCCAGAAGCCTGGTTTGTGCATGGAGTGACAATGTTCCATCCACCGGTATTGGTCGACCCCTTTCCATGCAGCACTTGCTATCCCAGCAAGCAGGATGCTTGCTCCCTCAGGCGCCTAGCTCAGGCGTGCATCAAGCAGTGCCCTCAGGCAGTGGCCCTTTGAGTGCAGCATGACAGGCAGCACCTCAACCCTGCCTGCTGTGTCAAGTGCAGGAAGCCCATGTACTAGTTCTGCTGCCCTCTAACTGGCTCAACACCAAGCGGGCGGTGACATTCGTTTGCTGCATGCTCCAACCGGGATTCCCTTTTCCACGCGGCAGACGCCCACTGCACAGCACCAAAGCTCACCTGCTGCGTGAAGCGCAGGAACCCCATCCACTGGTCCCGATTGATGGTCTTGTACTCAGTCTGCTCCTGCAGGAACTCTGTGAAGGGCTCCAGGTGCTTGCAGTTGGGCATGGCCACGCTCAACATCTGGATGGCTGTCTCCACATCTATGATCTTCTTGCCCTCCTCCTGCACTGGGTCAAAGCACTTTGCACCTGTTGACTCAGTCAAACCTCTCAGTCAAACCAGCTCCAGCGCTAGTGCCCACATTGCACTCAGGGCAGGTAAAGGTGCCCGAGGCTTCATCACACCAGCCAGCTCCTGCACCACCCGCACTGCAGCCCAGGCAGGAGTTGCTGGCAGAGCTGACTGCTGCTGTGTGCTCATCCCTTGCCGCCCAAGCCTGTGCGCGGCAGCAGCATGCCATCGCCTTTCTCGGGGGCATGGCAGCCGATGTGGGGACTCTGGCAGACGTGACAGCTACTGCGTGCTCCTTGCAGCTCTGCCAGCCAGCATTTGGCACGAACTGCATTGTCACTAGCAGGGGCCATGCAGCACCTGCTGCATCCTTTGCTGAAGCTGCAGTCCAGTGAGAGGTAGTGGCAGTGCAGACTCTGCATGCTTGCCAGATCCTGACAGTTTCTACTACAATGACAATGCCGGCGAGCACACCTCCTCATAGTTGGGTAGAAGCAGCCAGGCAGCTGCCAGTGGAAGAGCTGGCCGGCAGAAGCATGCATAACGCTGCCTAGGTGATGCTTGCCACCTTACTGCTCCAGAGCATGACAGGAAACATGTGATTGTCTCATAACGCTCAGAATGAGGCACAAGGTGGAGGTTTGTGGGCAGGCAATTGCTTGGGGCCTGGCCCTGCTACAGGCCATTCACAGATGAAACCCTCAGTGGGAGGCAGAAGGTGTTATGTGACCACTGCAGCCTGTCTGCAGCTACATCAACTGTTGTAAGGCAAAAGGTCTTGTGTGCCGCTGCTGCAGGTCACCTGCGTTGGGATCGCGACCGTGAGGCTGGACTTGAAAGCATAGTGTGAACCTGCTCTAGATGCAGCACCCATTGCAGTGCTGGGTGACTGCACCAGGCCAGGAGAGGAGCCACATCAAACCTAGAAAGGGCTGTCTGGCACAATATGTTGACAGGGTACTCCTTGTGTGGCAGAAGGAGAGGCCGTACAGCAGCCCAACGACCTGTTGTCAGCAGCTTGGCAGCTAGACGTGAGCCCACCAGCTGCTGTCGACTGCTGGAGAGTGTGCAGCTGAATCTCTCACTGTGAGGCAGAAGGTGAAGGCATAGGCATGGAACAGCTGAAACTCCTCGTCGTCGTCGTCCAGGACCTCCTCGATTGTGGCCAGCGCCTTGCGCAGGGCGGCTATAGTGTCTGCAAGCAGGGTAAACGATGTGGGCAAAGGCATGCACAGTGTGTCTGCAGTTTGTGACTGCAGGTCATGGCGACTTTATTGTAATTTCGCAGCGGCGTTTGCCACAGGTGGGCGAGGACGTGGTAACGAGGGGCGGCCCCACTGTTGCCTACAAGCAGCACATGTGCCACAGCTTTATGGGCCAGCTTGGGGCAGCAGAGGGCAGTGTGAGTGCAGCCCTCTGAACGGCAACAAAGGCCAGCAGACTGCAGAGGGTGGCCAGCGCACCTGCAGGCAGGGCGGCAATAATGCTTTATAGGACGGACTCAGACTGTGTGCGCATTCTTGTGACGCCCCAGGGGCGCAGCAGCACAGCAGGTTTGTCAGGGTTGGGGCGATTTGTTCAGCAGGGTAGATGAGCACCCCGCACAGGGCGATCACTCGTCTGCAAGCAGGGCGGCCAGGGCAGTGAAAAGCGGACAGAGGGTGTGCATGGGTCTCTGTGCAGTGCAGGGTGGCATGGCGAGCTCTCAGTGACAGGGTACAAATGCAGATGAGCGCCTCGCACAGGGCAGACGCTGCTTCTACAGGCAGCGCATGCGTGGCCTCTGGTCTGTGGACCAGTTGTGCAGCACAAGGCACTGTGAGTGCACCCCTCTCAGCAGGGACCGAACCCCTGAAAGTGGATGCAGGCCCTGCCCAAGAGAGGGCACCAGCAGCAATGAAAAGGATGGACAGGCTCACGCTCTGTTGGACTGTGCGTGTCAGCTTGACCAGTTGGGTTTGAGGGGCAATGCCAGGCACCAGACGGCAGCAGCATGCTGGCATGTCTGCCAATGCCAGCGCCTGCCTTGCGCCAGGCGTGGCTGCTGTCTCACCAGGCAACTGCGGCATTGCAACATGCGTCCTGCTCTACCCAACGTCTCCAGCACGTCCCTGCTGGGCAGCAGACAGGCAAGCTTGGCTGCAGATCCCCACCTGCACCGTTGCAGCCCCGCAACGCTGTCAGGAACTCATCGTGGCTGAAGAAGCCCATCCGCTTGGCACCCGCCTTCCACGCAAAGACAAGGACCTGCAGGGTACAGTGCGGGGTCGTGACATGACAGGCTGGCATCAGAACCTGCAAGGTCCACTGCAGGGTCGTGACAAGACAAGCTGGCAATCCGACTTTGCTTCACTTGTGCTGCTGCTGGGTAGGGTGTGCATGGTGGGTGCATGCCTGCAGGTCAGATGGGTGGTCACCGCAAGGCACCGCACTGACCAGGTGTAAATCTGTCAGGCAGCCAAGCAAATTGTACTAGGAGGAGCTGCTGATTGCGGGCACTCGAGTGTGGGACCCAAAGCAGGAGCTGGCTGGCCTGCTGTCGACATCAGTTACGTCAGAACTGCCCGGCAGGTGATCACCTTGCGATCGGAGGGATCCAGTTTGAGGTCCTGGCACAGGGCTTCCACCCCTGCAGCAGGCAGGGGAGTCTTGCAGGCCTGGGCCAGTCCCAGCAGATGCTGCAGCATGAGTACAGCACAAGGTTCAGCTGAGGGTTTGACGCTTGCAGCCAGCCCTGGCTGCAAAGTATCAGCTCAAAAGGCAGCAGGCTTGGCCTCTGAGACTGGCCTGAGCAGGGAGTGTCAGTCACGCCGCTGCGCTGGACATCAGCTGCGGGCCCCAGACAAGCCCAGGCTGCGGCCCGCATGGCATGCACCGCTCTGCTGTGCAGGGCATGCTTCCAGCACCCGGCACCTCGCTGCGTCGCTGCCTTGCTTCAGCAGCCCAGCAGGGTACCTTCGGGGCCGATGCCATCCTCCTCGGCGTCCTTGTACTTGGCATACAGAGCCTCAGCCTTGTCCGCCTTGGGGATCTGCAGCAGAGACACAGAGTCTGTGCAGCATGACGACAGGGTGAACGCTTGCTGCTTTACTGGCTTCCTGTGTCTATATGTCGGCAGCCACCTTGCAGTGCAGACCATGCCGCAGTGCATGTTGGTGAGCAGACATGGCCTCAGCCCTGCCTGCCTTGAGGACTCGCGCCAGCGCCCAGACGCTCTGCTGGCCAGAGGTGGGGCCGTGCCTGCGCCGCTGGCAGCCACCCTCAGGACCGCAGCAAGCCAGCTGCACCCGGCAGGCCGGGTAGCACCACCAAGGCAGCTACGCTGCATCGCACGGCCCAACAAGAGACAGGATGTGCCCACCCACGCCAGGCATGCCGCCCCAGAACCAGGTTGTGACAGCACAAGTCTGCCCAGCTGGGGCAGCTTTGCAGGTGTGCAGCATGTGACCTCTCGGAGGAGTAGGCAGGCCTCCTAGCACACTGCACTGCGTCGCTGCAGTTCCCCTTTCCTCCACTTTGCATGCTTGTGGTGGCTATCTGTAAAATGGCAGTCCAGGACTGACCGCCCACCTTGACTCGCGATCCCCTCCTGCTCATCTCTGTCTCGCTGTCCCTGACGTCTACAGGTCTGTTGTCTGATGTCCTGCTGCTACGTGCGCAGCAACCGAAGCAGGCCAGGCACCCCCTGCAGGCACCCAGGGAAAGTGCTGTATGGGCGCACATCAAGCTGGCATCCCTGCCTCAATGCAGATCTGGGCTTGGGCTCACCCAGGGGAGCTAGACTGACCAATCTCAGCAGCCCTTGAGCGTTGATGAGGGGCCGGGCGAAGCCAGAAGTGGGCAAGATGTACCGTCCCCTGAGATCTGCTTGAGTGGACTAGCTGCAATCCCTGGCGGGCCAGGCAAGGCGGCAGCACAATCAGGCCTGTTACGAGACAGTGAGCACATGGTGAAGACCCTGGGTCTGCCCATCTGATAGACCTTACGGTTGGGCCCTATTTTTCCAGGAAACTGGACGGTTTTCCCGAACTCCCCCGCCCAGAGAAAGACCACTATTGGAAAATCCGGGCTGTCTTATTCGGGAGAATCAGCAAATCCGGACTGGTACTGGGGAAAAACCGTCCAGGCTCGTAACACCATGAAGCAACGAATCCATTACAGATTGCAGGCACTCATCCAAGATAGATGCGTTCATGGTGCTGTACATGGGTTGGCTCAATTTCACCACTATTTCGGTGCATGCTGCCCTGGCATGCCACCAGTGCCCCTGCGCACTGGCACCATCACCTGCAATGCAGCCACCCACACCATGTGCTCTACACACCATCACTGGTTGTGTGTGCAGATCAGCAATGCATTGCTCACCTCATAGCCATCAAGGGCATCGGCAGCATTCTTGTCCTTTCTGGCCACCCTTGCAGCCTTGGCAGCCCCCTGCTTGGCAGTCTTCTGCTTCTTGTTGAGAGCCTTGGTGCTGTCCACCATCTGCTTCTCCAGCACCTTCTGGGAAGGCTTTGCTTTCCACCGTCTGACCTGCACCTGGCTGCGGCCCTCGCAGTTCTCCTGTACAAGTGCAATTGCAAAGCATGCGTGCAGGTCCCAGGTTAGTTGAGGTCCAGTGAACGAGGACTGCACATCAGCGTACCTCATCTGCAGAAGACTCAGCTGTGTCCTCTGCATCATAACAATACAAACCATCAGGGTCAGAGGCCTTGGCATGTTGGGGTGCACGCTTGTGCCTGGGACCAGGGAAAGGACCCTGCATGTTGCAGGCAGTGCTGAGTATTCTGACTGCTGTCCCTCTGGCCAAGCATGGTGGCCCCTACTGCAGACTGCGCTTGGACCCTGCTACATCATGTCTGAACTTAGCGGGTGTCAAAAGCTTTGGCAGCAGTGCTGAATGGTTGGCTTGCCTGAACCCCTCCTGCAGCTTCACCCAAGTTGGGCGATGGCCCGGGGGCGGTGAAGCCCCAACTGCCAGCAGTATGCCCCTGCCAGCAGCCACAGGTGTCAGCAGCAGCACAGCAGCAGGTTTGAGCAGCAGTGCTGAATGCTTGGCTTGCCTGAAACCCTCCTGCAGCTCCACCCAAGTTGGGTGATGGCCCGGGGGCAGTGAAGCCCCAACTGCCAGCAGTATGCCCCTGCCAACAGCCACCGGTGTCAGCAGCAGCACAGCAGCAGGTTTGAGCAGCAGTGCTGAATGCTTGGCTTGCCTGAACCTCTTGCGATGGCCCGGGGGCGGTGAAGCCCCCAGCGCCAGCACTCTGCCCCTGCAGGTGGCCAGAGGTGTCAGCAGCAGCACAGCAGCAGGCTTTGGCAGCAGTGCTGAATGCTTGGCTTGCCTGAACCTCTCGCGATGGCCCAGGGGCGGTGAAGCCCCCAGCGCCAGCACTCTGCCCCTGCAGAAGGCCACAGGTGTCAGCAGCAGCTGGAGATGCACTCAGCTGAGGCAGACAATGCTTTGACCTGGTCCTCTTGGTCCTCATCTGCCGTCTCCCAACCCCCCTTGTATTTCTTGTACCACATTGTCCAGTTCCTGAAGGGCAAAGGATTAAGGAGCTTGCTGAGAAAAGCCTGCACATCATGGGCGAGCCAGTGGCAGAATTTACATCGCAAAGAGTTTCTGTGTCTGATCATGATTGATGGGGGGGTTCCCTTTCGCGAGTGTCGTAAAGTTGGCCACTTTGTGCTCATGAAGGTACTTGATGGCATCCCTGACAGCCTGGTGGTGTGTGACAGCCTCCTTGAACGTCTTGCCCTCCTTGATGAGTGAGCGTCTGAAAGGCTTCACGGCCGCGTGCACGTTACTCTGAGTGCACAAAACAACACTTGATGCTCTGAGGCTCTAAGCCTGGTCGCACCGCACACATGTGGCAGCTCCAGGCAGTGCAGCTCCAGGCAGCTGCTCACAGAGGCATGTGCATGCAGCCGCAAGCGCAGCGCTGAGCCAGCTCCGAGCAGCAGCAGGCAGTTCTCACCTTGACGACACTTTCTACGCTTGCAGGGAGACGTTTGTAATTGAAGCGCTTCTTGGTGTCCGTCAAGCGTGTGGTGGACTGCTGTGTGTCTTTCAGCATTGGCTTAGCAGTGTCAGGCAGCTGCAGCGATTTTGACTCAATACTCAACAATTTCTTGGTGCTGCTCCCCCTGCTGTGTTCCAAGCTGCTTGTACATGCCTGGCCAGACCGCTGGTGTGTGACAGGAGTGCAAATCTGGCCCTCGGCACGTTGTTGATTCAGGTCTTCGATGAATTTGCGCGCAAACTCGTTCTGCATTTCCATGAAGTGGGCCATCTCAGCTGCAGTCAGCGGAGCCATGGCTGGCAAGGCCCTGGACTTCGAATTCTGAGCGTTGACGTCGACCTAAACTAGGTTAACAACGCTGGCTCTCCTCTGGGAGAGGCGCTCCCAGCTGCCTGTGAGGCCGCCCACATGGCAGTGAGCAATGTCCAGGAAAA
The DNA here is from genome assembly GCA_019693375.1 of Asterochloris erici. Lineage (NCBI taxonomy): Eukaryota > Viridiplantae > Chlorophyta > Trebouxiophyceae > Trebouxiales > Trebouxiaceae > Asterochloris > Asterochloris erici. The sequence goes on along the minus strand of JAAMXJ010000139.1, from coordinate 74,722 downwards.
AGGGGGCACCGTCCAGTCTTCAAGTTGGGCAAGCATTGTGCTTCTGCATGCAATGTACAATAGGCGGGGAGCCAGCTTCAAAACCTGACAGCACACGGAGACGTCACAGTAGACAGCACGGGATCAACCATGAGCTTCTCCAGGCTCACTGCAGACTCAGTTGTGCTGCTGCAGCAGCTGCTTCACAGGCAGCTGCAGCCAGGCAGCAACAAGAGGGTCAGCCAGATCAGCAGTTGCACACCTCTGCCGGACCAGAGGAGCAGCTTCATCAGGAGGCTGGGGACCTTGATCTAGCAGATCAAGCAGCTGCTGCAGACAGTCCAGGCAATGCAGCTGGCCAGCCCCTGCTCCAGGCTGAGCAGACTCCCCCATTCATAAAGTGTGACAGCTCGCTTTTTGGTGAGGCTTGCACATACCAACACAGCAAAGCAGTTGGCAAGCAGCAATGTGAGTGGCGCCTGACGTCGATCCTCGCTGTGTTCAGAGGTGATGCCTCTGCAAGGTGGTACCACCCGGTACGGTGACTGGCTGCACACCACAGTCAGATGGGTGGAGAAGTACCACATTCCTCAGGCGGCCTTCTCAGCGCACCTGGCAGAGCTGGGCCTGGGCATGTTCCCCAAGGCGCCCACATCATCTGCAGAGTGCCGGCGGCTGCTGCAACCTTTTGCAGAAGGCCCCATTCGCATCTGGGTCTGCAAAAACAGCTGCCGCCGGTACTTTGAGCAGTCTAGCGACAGGCCAGGCCGCAATCTACCTGACGACATGTTGTGCACCCGCTGCGAAGAGACGCTATATTGCGGCTTCAGGTCATCAGTCACCCAAGCAATGCAGCGCCTGATGGCCAACCCAGCCATCGCCCGCTCGCAAGGGCTGAAGCGCACAGAGCACAGCCGCGCAGGGCAGCTGCTCAGGACCCACCCCGCTCGAGCTGACATGATAGCTAGCCCGACGGGTGCGTCGCTGTGCACAGTGCATTGTTAAGGGCAATTTTGGCTGCTTCACTGTCTGCAGTTGTGTATCTGACACTTCTGCTTGCTGTGCAGATGGCAACCTGATTGCGGCGCTCAAAGCGAAGGACCCCACCTTCCTGGACGATCCCCGCAACATGTGCCTGCGCCTGGACCCGGACGGGGTCCTCGCCAACCCCCATGGCTGGCGCAGTATATGGGCCAACATCATCACGTTTCTTGACCTTCCCCCTCATGTGAGCCCGGCAGGGCAGCCAGGTCGCAAGGGTCACAGCACCTCATGGCATTTGTTCAACCAGTGCATGAGTGCATCGGGGATCCCCTCAGGCGAGCCCCTGAGGGCGCACCACATCCAGTTGGTGATCACAGCGTCTGTGCCTGATTGCTGATGTTCACATGCTGCAGTGGAGAGCTGAACACCTGCTGATTGAGAGCGTCTTGCCTGAGGAGAGTAGAAACCTCCAGGGACTGCTCATGGCCCTCATGGATGAACTGGCAGACCTGTGGGAGGGCGTCATGACCTGGGGCTCCCACAGAAAGGAGTGGTTCAAGATGCGGGCTGTCTTACTCTGTGGCATGGCAGACCAGCGAGGATACCCCAAGCTGTTTTGCCGCCACGCTGAGGGTGAATTTAGGGCTTCATATGCGTGACCTGTTGTGGATCAAGAGCTACGGCTGAGCGATTGTGCGTTCAATTGCTTTGCAGCAATTGTTTCGACAGTCTGCCTGACCCCAGAGGTTGGGCCAGACATCTCCTTTGTACAGGCAGCCGCTATTCCTGCCCCAAGTGTCTGCTGAAGGCCACGCGACGTCATGTTTACACCGGCGGCTCCCACTTTGTCCCTGGGCATCCGGAGGACCGCCGGCAGCAGCTGCTACGCACGCCTGAGTCAGAACAGCAGGCACTGGAGCAAGGGAGGCAGAATGCCCTGAGAGGGGATGTCGAGCCTGTGCACGGCGTGATGGGCAGCCCTGTCATGGCTCCCAAGAGCCGCTGATGGGCAACGTCATTGACAGCATGCACCTGGGTGCAAATGTCTGTGAGTCCCTGACAGGCTATTAGCCACGCTTTGCCTGGCAGCACCACAGTGTATCCTGACCCCTTAACTTGCAGCTGGGCAGTACTTGGCTCAGACAAGCATGTGCCACCCAGGGTGACTGCATGGCGATGTGTGAGCACAGCTGCACCTGAGCCTCCCCGAGCTTGCTGTCCAGCGTCTGCAGGCAAGCGTTGGGTGGACATGGGCACCAGGGCAGCTGACGCATTCAGGATGGCAGAGACAAAGGCCATGTTGCAGGGCATCAAGTCCTGCAGCAAGATGGGCGTGAAGGCAATTTCCTCTTCAACTCAACAGGTGTCTCTAATGTGTTCCCTCTCGCAACCGATGGAGCGCAAGCCTGCTGCCTGAGCCCATGATGTCAGCTTGGCACTGCCTGTGCTGCAGATGGCAAGCCCATCAGGCGCAAGGCGGCCAACTCCCTGAACTGGGTGACCTCAGGCCTCTGGGAGACGGTGGCCCTGGTAGCCTTTCCCCCAGTGCTGGGAAAGGCCATCAGCGCCATCTGCTGCTGCATTCGCCAACTGCTTGCCGTGTACCTGACCAGACAGGTCAGTCATGCCATTTGCTCCTGCTGGTTAAAGTGTGCCCAACACTGCAAATGTAGCAGCTCAAGGGTGCCAGAGCATTACGCTGACATGTTGAAATTGCAGGACCTTGACCGGCTGGAGATAGCCGTGGCCAAGGCGATTGCAGCCTATGAGGCAGCAACCGGGGGGGGCTGACAGAGAGCACACCATCACATTGCACATGTGGAATCACATTGCACAGCAGATCAGGGACATCGGTCCCTGCAGGGATGCCAACATGTTCATGTCAGAGGCCCGCAATCGCCACATCAAGCTGTCAGCACAGCACAACAAAGACCACTGCGTGGCCACGGTCATGCAACAGCAGGCACGCGTGCACCGCAACATGGGCCTCAACAACGAGCTCACGAGACGTGCAGGCCCTGGTGCTGACAACCAGCTCCGTGAGGAGGCAGCTGCGCAGCGAGCCCACGGCACTGGCAGTGGTGTCCATGTGCAGCTGAATGAGAAGGACATGGAGGAGCTACGCCTGTGGTGCTTACAGCAGGCTTCACAGACGGAGCAAGACAGGATCAGGAGGTGCAACTCTCCTCACAGTGTGCCATTTGCATGCTAGCTGGCCGCACCACAGTCTGCGTGCTGGCCACTGATGTGCTGTCTGGAGGCAAAGCATTGCATCGTTGGAGTAAGAGCTCGGCTGCGCCATTGCAGGCACACTCTGTGCACATGGGAAGGGAAGCTCACTGCTCTGCTCATCACTGGCACCATGCGTGGCGCCAGCTGCAATGATCTGCCTCCACAAGAGAGCAGCTTCCAGCAGGTCTTGCCATCTGCTGCAGGGTCTGCCAGCAGGAGAAGGGCCTCAGCCAGCCTGCCACCGATGAAGAACTGTATGGCTGGCAGCCACGCACCTTGGACAGCAAGGAAGCAGAGGCCTTCCCAGCTGTGTCAACCACTGCTGTCAGCTTCACACGGGCTGTGGTGCGAGACATGAGCTGCAGAGTGGAGCGAGTAGAGGCAAGCCTCGTGACCTGTGACTCTGGCATCAGGGCGCTGTTTGATGTGGGCACCCCCGCTCAAGAGCCCAGTTTGGGCTGCTTCAGGACATACTGCAGGTGAGCACTGCACCTGACTATAGGCTGGGCTGTTGCTGCACTGGGGTGGTGTGATTGTGTGGGGGCACCTCGACACCACAACACTCGCATTGTTGCAGGTGAATATGTCAGGCAAGCAGAGGCTCGTCTTCCGGGTGAAACGGTTCCATGAGCGGGAGCCCTTGCCATCAGGGCTGTACAATGTCAAGCGAAATACTTTCGATGACAAGCTGACTTGGCTTGAAGCAGCTGATGTTGATTGCCAGGTGTATTTTGGCAGCAAGCTGGACAGCAACTGGTTACATGTCTTTGAGTACCGCAGCTTTGTGAGCAGATGAGGCACTGCTTCTGATCAGTTCATGAACTCATCCCAAAACAGTTCGAAAGGCTCCGATTGACCATTTGGGGGGCAATGACAGCCCCTGCTACCTCACATTTCTGTCCCAGGAGGCCTCTGAAAGCAGGTCTGGCAGGCACTTGCGTTGCCTCATTACTTTACAGTGCCTCGCGCGCCAGGCCTCTGCAAGCTGATTGAAGGGAAGTTTCGGGAAAACCGTCAAAATTGGGGTCCAATTTTTGCCCCATAGGGGTCCCTGCCTCGTCCACCCATGGCAGCACACCTCCTGTGAGCAGCCCAGGGGCAGACACGAACGTGCAGGCGTGGTCACCAGGCGGCCCATACTGTCCCCGCTGCTGTCTACTTTCAGGATTACTTTGCAAGAATGGCAACCTCTACGCCTTCGGGCATAAGCTAAATTTGGAACGATACAGAGAAGATTAGCATGGCCCTCGCGCAGAGATGACTTCTTCGATATGATAGACAGACACCATGTCTTCAATCATAGACATCCAACGCACAAATCGAGACTAGGTGGCTACAGCCGTGGCCCAGCCTATCGATGTTAGGTCCAATATTTTTTGACCGATTAATCCACGATTTAAAAAAGGTTAATCTTTTTCACAACTACTGTTAATACCATTAAAGCTGTAAGCCAGGCGCCCAGGCGTGTGCTCTGGCAGCTACCATAGCCTGCATCACTCGTCAGTGTTGACCCCACAAGAGCTGAGGACTTCACTCCGGAGCAGGTCTGTAATTCAGCTGTCCAGACTAGCACGGCTGAATTACAGACCTGCTCTGGAGTGAAGCCTAAGATGCACAGCCGTCTAGCATCAATGAATGCTTCAAAGGAGATCCCGGCAGGCCTGTTGCAGAGCAAGCGCTTGGGTCCTGCACCTTGGTCACTATGCCAAGCATCTCTACCGTTAGTTACAAAGCACGAGCAATCTTAGGGACGTCAAGCAGGAGTTTCTCAGCCAGGTGAGCATCCTTCTGCTCAGCGGTACACGGAGGGACCAACACCTGCACAGGCTGTGTGCCTACAATCATACTGTCTTCCTACCAAAGCAAGCAGTGTTTGTCATGCCTGCCAGCCACCACACATGGACGTGTGACCGCCCAACGGGCTTGCCAACCCCACAGCAGCTGTCAGCCCAGCGGCAATTCTCGATGAGCAGACTGGAGCCCTTGCTTTCTAGACCGCTGGTATGGTGTGCTGCCCTCACAACGCCCCGCACCTGGTCATGCTGGAGTGCTGAGCCATCTGCTTGCCCTGCAGGCCACTCAAACGTTTGACAAGGCAAAGACGAGCCGCAAGTGAGGCAAGAGGGCCCCTCATGGCATGTGCACAAGGTGGGATGTGTGCTGCAGACTCTGCCGCGGAGCTTGCAGTGCTGCTCATCACTGACTCCCTCCTACTAGGGCACTGTGCACCAGCGCTCACTGCACATGTGGTGGCTGCAGCACCGTGTGAGTGTTAGCGACCCAACACCAGTCTTTGCATGGTCAAGGCAACTCTGGACCTCTTGCACGTAGCAAAGCTGGCGGCACGCAACATGGCAAACTTGCACATGTGCCTCTGCAGGCAGGTTCTACCCGTTAGATGCACTCAAGCCACCAGGATGCAGAACCTGCTGACAGATAGGGCAAGAAGCGCTGCAATGGCCAAGAGAACATTCCCATGGTGCTGTGTCTTGTGGTGGTGCCGACACCTGCTGTGCACAGTCACAGCACAGCTGCCTCAATACATCACCGCAGTCAGTGCGGTCATGTGTAACAGTACAACAGCCTCGCCAGCTGACATGGTTGCCTCTGTCCTGCAGGCAGTTCTAATCTCTGATCACACTTTACACAGGCAGAAGCTGGCTCAGACTGACGTTGTAGGGCATTATTGCTCATGCTGCTAGCAGCTGATGCACAATTGACGCAAGGCAATGATGCAATAAGTCCGTTGCCCACAGCTTTCTTAGCAGGACATGGCCAGCATCAGCCTTAGCAAGTTATCTTAGCATAGACTGGTCTGCCTCTACAATTAGTTGAACGTGTCCCCTGTGTGCCAGCCTACAGCAGCTCCCCGAATGGAGCCAGCCGCCCAGCTCCCTCTTGTTTGCTAGGAAGCACTTGTTCCACACTTGTCTTACACTTCTTACACCTTTGTTCACAGTTCTTGCCACACTCGTAAGGCACTTCTTTCGCACCTTGTACCTCACACCTCTTGAGCACTTGTTTGCTGAACAGGTGTGCCCTCTTTGAAAACTAGTGCAGGCCTTATCAGTCCAGGGGTGTCAACCAGTGCACTCTTTGGCTGAGGGCAGCAAAAGACTGTGAAAAAAGCCAGCCAGACAAGTGTGAGATGGGTGCGTTTGCTTCCTGCTGATGATGGCTCCATTGTCATTCATTGAAAAGCAGACCAGAACTTGCAGTGACACTGACCAATGTGTGGCAATTTCTAACGCAGGCTGAGCACAGCGCTGCTCACATCTCACTGACTGGGGAATACTTGTTCTTGGCACCTCATCCATTGCACTGCCGCGCTGCCTTGTGGCGCTGCATCAGGTGGAGCAAGCCAAGTGTAAGACATGCAGGGCCAGCGGCCAAGAGTCCAGATATGCTGTGTGCCAGGACTCGCGGCTGGAAGCCCCCGCTCATCTCATGCAAGTGTATGCATGCTGCGGGCGGGCTGGGGACAGGCTCGGAGTTGAAGCTGCTGACGGGTGCATGCACATGCTGGGGCAGACCCTCTGCTTCCCCCCTTGCTCTCACGAGCAAGCAACAGACCAGCAGCGGGAGGGGTCATCGCTGCTGCCTGGGCCAGCAGACGCTGTATGCATGCCGACCAAAGTCCCCAGCCCGCTGAGGCAGGTATTGCTGTCAGCAGCTGGTAGCTCAGAAACATGCAAACCCAAGTCTGAGGGGTGCAGAGGACATGGCGAAGGCAGACTCGGCTTTACGATGCATTCTGCTCCCCAAGCCAGGACAAGGCGGCTTGTACTGCCCAGGCAAGCAACTGCTGACCGCGATGACATCCTTCAACGTCCAGCCAGCGATCATGATGTTCCTGTGAGAATTGCGCTGCTTTTCACAGCCTGCATATCATGACACGATGTCTTTGCCATGCAACTTTGAGGGCCCTGAGGCACAGTCTGCACAGTGTTCAAGCCGCGTGGGAAGCGGGGCTGCTGCATGCAGAGGTACAGCTGAGCTTTCTCGAGAAAGCACACAGCATCAAAGACATGCGCCACTCCTCCGCACGGCAGCACCAAAGCTTTGCCCAAAGCCAATGGGCAGCATCTGCCAGCACAAACTCCCAGCGCGACGCACGCCAGAAGCAGATGCGACAGCATGGGCACCTGCGAATCTCTCGAAGTCTGTGTTGGTCATGGTCTCCTCCCCGCCCTCTGTCTTGACCAGGAGGTAGGGCTTGTCGCCACAGAGCCCAAGGAAACGCCCCTTGAAACCTGTGTGACCGTACTCAGCGTCCACAGCAACTGGCCTCCGCTGCTCCACCCACGCCCTGCAGCACAGTGAAGAAGAGTGCCCTCAGAATGCAGGTGTCAGAAGCGCTTGTGTGGGTGAGTCAAAAGCAGTGACGAGCAGGGAGCAGTGGACCTGTGAGGTGAGAGGTAAACGTCTGTTACAAGACCACCAGGGCTGCGGCAAGACCCACCTGAAGGCAGCGGCAGCCTGCTCGATGGCAGCCTGCTCGTCGGCAGCCCGCTTGATGGCAGCCTGCGCGACGGCAGCCTGCCTGGCGGCAGCCTTCTGCTCGATGGCAGACTGCTCCGCCCGCTGCTGATGCGCCGCCGCCGCATCATCTGCTGCCTTCTGAGCAGCCCATGCCAGCGCCTCCATGACACAGGGGCCAGCCTCGCCAGGGAAGTTGCGCAAGCCCAGGGGCTGTGCCGCTGGCTCGTCACGTGCAGCTGCCACAGCAGGCTGACCAGCAAGGCCGCAGCTGCCTCGTGTCCAGCCCCGCTTCTGCCAGCCTCTGCTGGCGCGCCACTGGGAGCGGAAGGGAGCGCCTGAGGCTGCACAGGCACCCCAGCCTGCACGTCACAGGTGCACAAGGGGAATGACAGTGGTGGCACTGGACCCCCGTGCTCCGGCAGCAGGCGGTCAAATCTGGCATGGCGCAAAACAGTGGGCATCGCAGCAGGGGCAACCTCGTGGCTGATGCTGCCGCAGAGGTGCAGCCCCTTGCAAGATGAGCTCTCTGTTTTGTGCTGCAAGACAACTGACAGTGGCAGGCCAGGCAGTGCGCCATGACCTTGAAGGGAGTCACCTGCTATGGTCTTGCTGCAGGTGCCCTCACCGCCTGGTGATTGTGACAACAGGCCACTGGCACTGCCCCAAGGCTCACCTGCGCGATGGGTGTTGCTTGTGCTGTGACCTCCTGCTCAGCAGCCACAATCAGCATCTTGAAGGTGTGCAGGGGCTCCTCATTCTCCGCGGTCAGCCAGCTCCAGTCCTCCCTTGCCTCTTGCGCCTGCGTGGGAGAGAAGGCAGGCTGTCAGAGAGGGAGCCAGACCTGGTGTGTGGCAGGACACGCTTGTCAAAGCCCCAAGTCGTCTTGGGCAATGCATGCATGTTTTCGAAGCGTGTCTGGAGCCACATAACTGCCCAGGGGCAGGGCATGCAGTTTGCCACATCATGAGGGGGTCCAACCTGCTACAGCTGCCGGCGCCTTCGCTGCAGCCACATGCAGCACGGGAACAGGGGTGCTTGCAAAGCCTGAAGTCACCCAGGGCATAGCTGCAGGGCACCAAGGCCCTCGATGCACGTTCTGGTTGCCTCAAGTGCCAGCGCTGCTTGGGCACTGAACACAGAACAATTGATGCCGCCTTCAAGCATCGCCAGGCCGTTTGGTACTGCGAGGCCTACCTGCCTCAGGAGTGACCACTGCGCTGCAGCCTTCTGCTTGACAGCCACCGGCAGCCACCTGTAGGCGATCAGGCGCTCCTTATACTCCAGAGTCCATGACTCTCCATCCAGCTCTGCCTGCCGCTTCTGCAGGGGACAGACGGCAGGGCTGTCAGAGAGACCTTTGTGTGTGTTGTGGTCTCACTGTCTGGCAGGCATGCAAGAAGGGATGCCTTAAGCTGGCAGGGATGCCGGAGGCCGACTGAGTCGGGTCCACTGGCTGATGCGCTAAGACTTGGCTCTATGTAGGGCTGTGCCTTCTGTGTCAATCAGCTGCACTGGTGCTGCTGCAGGCCCACCTTCCAGTCCAGTCCAAACATGGATGTTGGGTCGAGGCCGCCACCGAAATGAGGTGAAGAAGAGCAACCCAGCCAGTAACCTGATCATGCTCTCGCGGGGAGGAGCATGGTCATGCACACTGTCTGTTGGGTCGAGGCCATGCTGACATCAGCATGGCCTTGGTTCAACAGTGAGTGCACATGAGCATGCTCCTCCCCGCGAGAGCATGATGAGGTTACTGGCTGGGTTGCTCTTCTTCACCTCATTTTGGTGGTGGACATTCCACTCGCCATGCCCTGCAGGGTCAAGCGCACAGCATCAGGGCAGCTGTTAAGCTCACCACCAGTCAGCGTGCTGGCGTGTACTTCCAGACGGCAGCCTACCTCCTGGGTGGGTCATGCCTGTGTGGCACTACCAGCCCAGAATGTGTTCCCCGCACACCCCCCAACCAGGGATGCCAGTCAGTGTGTGTCCTGCTTTGCTAGAGCACTGTGAGCACAGGCAGTTCCTCTTCCTGTCGTACATGCTCCCGTCAGGGAAAGCAACATGGAAGCAAAGGAAGTGATGCTCCCTGGCACCTGGTGGCACACCAGTCAGGGTGCTGAAGGCCACACCCATGGGCAGCTAAGTGCTGATGCCTTTGAGTATCCAAGAAGGAGACAGCTGGAATGCTTATAATGCATCAATTCATATTATTATCATGGAAAGCAGGACTAACCTCATCAACCTTCGTGTGGGCAGCAGCGCAGTGCTGCCTTCCAGACCCCAGGGGATGGCTTTATGCGTCCAGTCCACGGGCCTCCAGAAGCTTGGGCAGTGTCCTGTGAGGATCTGTGAGCAGGCGCTGCTTTGTTGGCTGAGGCGCATGCACACAGCACGCTTCCTGGTCCAGGGGTGCAGCTGGCATTGGCCGCTGTGTTGCCAGCTGCTGAGTCCCAGCGTGGGCGTTGCTGCATCCTTCACACTTCCTGCTGTTGGAGGAGCTGAGGTCCACCATGTTTGGCAGCAGGGCGCAGGACTGGGCGGTGCCATTTGCAGGCTGGGCCTTTGGAACTCTGAGACTCCTCTGCTTGTGCTGGCTGCACATGTGCTCTGATGCACCGGTCCAGCTGCCTCACTATGGGCGTGCTGCAGGACATGCCTTGCAGCCCTGCCATGCAGCTCATTGCCAAGTGCAGCCCAGCCACCATTCGTGAGAGCCACAAAGCTGAGAGGCTCCTGTGCCTACCTGCGTCTCTGCTTCCCGCTTCACTCAGGCCCAGGAGCTGTTGAGTCGCCAGTGCTGGGTTCCAAACCAACATCCCACCTGCAGCAGGACACTTTGTTGCAGTCTGCCCTGATAGAGCAGCTGCACCTGTTGAGCCACGTGTGAGGCACACCAATTTTTTTTCCATTGGCTGCTGCCTGAGACATTGTGTAGTGATGAGGCACAGGCTAGCTGGTGAGGGCAATACTGCCAAGTTGGACAACATTGCAGGGCCCCTGAGCTGCATGATGATGGTGCGTGGCCTGCACCAGGGACAGCATACCTTGCCTAAAAGAAGGGGTCGCCCCCTGATCACTCTAGCCACCTGTTTCCCTGTAGGATGGTGCCTGACCCACCAGACACTGACAGGTTCTTGGCAATTACCAGCACCTGCAAGGCATTGCCATCTGACACAGCTTCAAACACCAGCAGCAGGCCGCCCTGATGTTGAAATGTTCATATGCACGAGCAACAGAGTGCTGAATGAGCAGCGTGGGAAAATGGCGTCCAATCAACTTGCTTGTGCTGTTGGCAAGGCAGCGCTACATGGTGTGGCACATTGCTGCTTGTCGTGCGCCATGGGCTTGCCCACCTGCTGCTGTCGACCTCTTTGCATGGACGCACACCCCTGGCAGCCGGCACGACGCCGCTGCCAGTGTCGGTTATGTCTGTGGCTGTCCCTGAAGGCAGTCCCAAGGTGGGCTTTGCGCCCATCCCAAAAAAAAGCGAGCAGCCTGCAGGTGGCACATCAGGGGTACTGGGTATCAGCAGCTGGAGCAGCGCTACACAGGCAGACTCTGCCCTGTGTCAGGGGTGCCTGATGGGCGCAGGAACACACCAGACCTGACAGTTTCCATGCCAGTCTGGACGAAGCAAAACCCTGGTGTATGGCAACCCTTTTGGGGCTCGTCACGATCACTGACAGGTCTGCCTAAGCACGCCTGCCGTTGCAACAGGGCCCCTTACATTCCAGTCTTTCTTCCCCATCTGGTGGACTCCACCTTGGGTTCAGGTGCCACCAGATGTCATCTGCAACTGCAGCCTACCTGCTGGCTTACCCCTTGCTGCAGTCCTGGCAGCTTTGCGCAAGTCAGACATTGAATGTGGGTGACCATTTCTGGCAAGCCAGAACACCTGCATCACAGGCCAGCCAGACTCAGTTTGTGACAAAATGACTGAATGCGAGTTTGTGAGCCCCTGCAACCACCAGAGACGCTGGGTACCCGCAAAGGGTGGCCAGACCTGGTGGATGCTGTGCAGAGACTTGATGCAGGCACATGCCCTTGCCTTCCCCAGCAGTGCTAAAGCGTCTGCATTCCATGGGCGGCATTGTGTCAGCAAGACTGTCAGCAGGGCAGGTCTGACACGGCTGATGTGGTGAAGCAGTACCAACAGCTCATCATCAGGGGAGCCTGGCCACCCACCACACACAAGCATCCCCGACCTGCAACAGGCGCCTGTCTGATGCATGGCTGCACGCAGAGTTGGTGCCAGGCGGGCAGAATGCCTGATTGATTTGCTACCATGTTGTTGCAGCGCACAGCGCTCTGGGGGGTCTGGCACGAGTGTCTTGAGATGTGGCTCACCCAACTGGCAGCACACACCACCAGTGGCACGCTTGCCAGTGAACTGAGCTGCTGGGGCTTGCCCGCCACCACTACATGGATGACGGTCCGCACTGTTACCCCACAGGAGCGGCTCCCCCAGTCCTGCAGCAGTGTGTGCAGAGCTCTACCTCAGTGCGTCACCAGTGTGCAGCTTGCTCTCGTTGATTGTTGCTTCAGAAGCGCAGGTAAACTGAAGCCTGTGCAGGCATGGCTCTGGCCAATGACACCAGGCCCCAGGAGTCGTCTCCATTCCTGCTTCAGATCAGCTGCCTCCCAGCCCTTCAGCACTGCACACAGACCCTTGTGATGCTGAACTGTGCCATGCAAGCAATGGTGCTGCCGCTGGTGTCCTTGCTGCCATGCAGACGGGGCCACCCCAGCCTTGCAATACTACATGTAGAGGTCTCGCCAAACAAGCCACAGTGCTGCACACACCTGGTGCCCCGACCAACCAGGCGCACCATTGCCAGGCCCCTGCCTCATGGGTAGAGGTGCAGTGGGTGCCCTGCCAGTCCTCTCATGTGCAGCATGCCCGTCAGAGAAAAGCATGCTGATGAAAGGTCCTGGGGTTTGACAAGGGAGAGACGGAGGCTGCAGAGAAGCCTTGATCAGCATGTCGCCTCCTGCGTGCCCTGCGACCCAACAGAAGGGACTCACTGCTGTTTTGGATGTGGCTGCAGGCCTCAAGGGGTGCAGCCCATGCAAAGTCACCAAACGCAGAGTACAGGCCGCGAGGGGAGTACAATGATGGTTTTGGTGGAAGTGGGCGTTGTGTTGCATGGGGTTGCCACAGTTGTCGAGCATCCATCAAAATCGTGCTGTGTTCTTTCCCTGGTGACAACATGGCCCCGGAGGGGAGGGAGGGCTGAAAAAAGCCTTGGACTCAAGTGCCCTCTTCCACTTGCCCTCTTTCACTCATTTCGAATGTGGAAATCTCTTACTTCGACCTTAAGGCGACTGAGGTGCCTGCAGAGACCCGGTAATGCTTCAGGGTACATGCGCAGCATGTGAGCTCGAAAACCCCCAGTGCTGCTGCAGAGACTGTAGATCTCGCCTCATGCTCACGGGGAGATCTGCATGCTGAGGTGATGCCCAGTCTGCTTGAGTGCAAACCTTCCCTGCAGCTGCAAGCACAGCAATCCCCATGCTGCTCCCATGACTGCTAGTCCCGCCTGCGGCAAGATGAGGCTGCAGCTTCACATCTCCCAAGCCCTGCATCGGTATCTGGACCAGTGCATCAGCAGGAGGCTTGCCCGAAGAGGCTGAGGGGCCAGCTCGCTGAGCAGTGAGAGGCAGCCTCAAGGGCCTCGACGCTGCTCAGTATTGCTGCATGTGCATGCACTGCATTCAGCTTGCGGCCTGTAGAGGTGCCAGGAAGCTTGCGACAAGACCGTTCCAGACAGCTTGCCGTCAGGCAAGGGCATGCTCACCGGCAGAGCTGCCACACACGTATGCAGTGTTTCTGGTCTTTTATTTGTAGCTTCTTGCCTGGCAGCATGCAAAGTGGTATGGCAAGAGCCTGACTGCACTTTCACCTGCAAGGACCAACAGCTGCGGCAGGCCAGGGCAGACCGCCAAGGACTAAAGGTGAGCTTTGGTGTGCGCACTTTGATATCGACACCCAGAATAAAGCCACTGTTCTGTTGCTAATATGATCAGTCATGGAGGACCAGTGCTTCTCTGATTCTGTGTACTGCGGGCTGAGGCCAGCAGCAGCATGCTTGCAGCAGACACAGAGCTGGAGTATAAGCTCGCTGAAGCCCTGGAGCAAGTCAACAGCACCAGCAGGCAGTTGGAGAAGCGAAATGAGGAGCTTGCACAGCTTCAGCAGCAAAGTGCTGTAGACACAGAGCGGCGGAGCACAGCCGCAGCCAATGTTGCTGACGCACACAGGGCCAAGGCTCAAGAGCTGAGGCAAATGAGTAGAGACTTTGTCAAGACACTAGCTCGACTCAATGTTGATGCAGACACCAGCTCAATCTGTTGCGCTTCACTGAATTTCAGTGTTGCCGGTGTGGGACATGCTGCATGGCTGAGCTAGAGCATCGTGCTCAAGCGTGACAGCACTGCCGTATTCTGGCCCAACCATCTGTCAACAATGGCCTGTCGGTCAGATCATGTTAAGTGGCCCAGCATCACTGCAGAACTCCATGTGACAGGAGGACATGCTAGTCACGCTGCCATCAGCTTCTGCTGTCTTGGAAGTGACAGCAGCCCCAGCAAGGAAGGCAGCAGGCAGGTCTGTGCCCAGCTGATCTCCATCGTGCTCGCTGCACTGTGCACTTGAGTTGGCCGCCCAGCGGCACATGCCAGCAGCCACCTGGCACTTTGTGAGCTGCGCCTGCACTTGCACCTGCCTACGCAGAGCCGCGGCCCGCGCAGCAGGCGCACCGAGTGCCTAGCCTGCATACTCCAGCGCCTGCCGCGCATGCCCATTCTGTGCCCGCAGGACTGCCCATGCTGACCTCCGCCCTGCCAGCATTTGGCAGCAGGATAGAGCAGCGCAGCCGCCGGCGGTCTGTGCGCAGCAGGGTCCTGTCTGCAAGGATCACGCTGACATGGCCATTAGCGTATGCTGTGGAGCAGCCCTGCTCAGGAACGTCCTGCGGCTCCACAACCTCGTTGCTGAGCACCGCTGCCCCTGTGTCAGCTCGGGGTACCTGCTGGTCATTGGGCCTGATCTCCTTGGGGCTGGGGCTCTGCCCAGGCCTTGGAGGCCTGCCCGCACATGGCACCTGAACCCTGCTGCCGCCCTGGAGCACTTGGTACAGTGCTGCCGGCGTCCACTGCATGGTGACGCAGGTTTCTTCTGGGGCAGCACCTCATTGCTGCACTCAGTCCACCAGTGCCGCCTCGCCGCGACAGGGAGTTTGCTGGTCCCTGCACGACACAACAGCCTCAGGGGTCGGCTCTTGAACCATGGTGAGCTTTGCTTGTGAGCCAGGCGGGTACTGCAAGGGCTGCCAAGACACAGACTCTGACGCAGGCAATTTGGGGAAATCCTTCTGCGTGAAGCGGACAATGAGTACCACATTCTGCTGAAGCTGCACAGCTCTGAGCAGAGGCAGGACTGGGGCATTGCCCACCAAAGGATCACTGTGCTGCTGCAGACGGCCGTTCTCTTCCCAGTTCTCCTGACTGTGTCCAGAAAGCCACCATGGAGTATGACATAGGCAGCCCGTAGGTCAAGCTTGAACCATTTGGAGCTGGCCTACGGCCGCGTTTTTAACAGCACAGCACCATCATTGGCAGCAAGCTGGCGATCAGGATCGTCGGCAGGATGCTGCTGCACACGAGAATAGCCCCTGGGGCAATGGCTGCATCTGGGGATGCTGCTGCAGGCCCTTCCACTGCAGATGCTGCGCCAGTCAAGCTTCAGGACAACACACCTGACGTCAGATTGTCTGCTGCCCTGCGCAGACAAGCTCGTGACTCAATGGTGGCAGCTCAAACCTTTCTATACACCACCCACATTTGAGAACTTGATGCCATTATCTGCCGAGGGCTTCATGTGGCACGCGTCTCTGGCAGCGTACGCAGTGGCAGCCCCTGAGGCCCCAGCCCGATCCCTTCCCACAGCCAGCCCCTCGGGATGCGCGCACGGCTTCACCCTGCAGCGCGCACAGTGGGTACAGGAGCACAGCTCCCAAGTGCTCCTGGACGGGCATACAAATACAGGTTAGGGCTTGCAGCCCTGCACCCTCCACCAATGTGCCAGTCAGTCTCTTTGTCTGGTCTGACGCACAGCAGCATGCCACTGAGTCTTGTGCAGGCGCAGAGGTCATGTCTCTTGTGAATGGGGACGAGAACAAGATCTATGGGGCTGTGTTCCACACCCCAGTGGAGAACAGTGATCGCATTGCCCATGTTCTTGAGCACCACGCGCTCTGTGGCAGCAGGTAGGCCCGCAAAGGCCTCCACCAGGCCTGCAGGCCTGAAACGGTGCTGCTGACCCAAAGTTGGTGTGCAGCCTGTAGCAGTATGTGGCCCTGCCCAGCCAGCTGGAACATCACTGGCAGCCCTAGCCTGCAGCTGAGCGGCCCCAGCAAACTGCAGCCTTCTGGCAGCCGGCGTATTTTCTGCTGGATGTGCCTGAAGCGCTGAGCGTTACCATCTAGAGTACTGCATTGGGCATTGCTGACCATCAACAATGTTTGTTGTGCTTGCTTGGCTGCTGAGACTCCAGCCCGACCTCTGCTGCAGGCTGCTCATCCGCTTGTGGCGCCTTCAAACAAAATTGCGCCACAAGGGCCTGCCACTCATCAGCAGTGCTTGTCTTGCTTGGCAGCCGTCACGTGTACATCTACTTGATGCCCTCGCACAAGCAATGACCACAAGCCATTGTGCCCATCACTTTCTGATCGACTGTGAAGTGTTCAAGCATGTATATTCTTTGCCTTGTCATCTCCTATGCATCTCCATGCCCACCTCCACCACAACCATTATCACAGTTGCCCCTCGTGAGTCCTCCTGCTCATTTTGGCTACCTGTCCTTGTGCTCACACCACCACCACCAGCAGCAGCAGGGCTCCTGCCTGCCTCAGAGCACCAGCTGATTGGCAAGGCCAGGGTGTCATGCTGTGCTGGCATGCTGGGCTGGCATGCGCCCAGCGCTGCCCTGGGCCTTGTCGCAGAAGGCGATGCAGAGCACCTGAACCCAGGTGCTCTGCATTGCCTTCTGCGAGAAGGCCCATGCCTTGTGTTCCTCACAGGCAGAGGTCAAAAGCCCTCCCTTGTGACCCATTGCCCTCCTTGATTTTCTTGCAGGTGCCCTCTGCCAGGCCAGGCCAAGCCCACACTGGCCCCCTAGAGCACCTGACCACCCTGCATTCCACTAGAGGTGAACGGGGGTGCCTGACTCCGGGATGGCATGATGGGCATCTTCAGCTGCTCAAAGTGGCCTGTCCTCGTGTTCACACCACCACCACCACCACCAGCAGGGCTCTTGCCTGCCTCAGAGCACCAGCTGAGCCGCAAGGCCAGGGTGTCATGCTGTGCTGGCGTGCTGGGCTGGCATGCGCCCAGCGCTGCCCTGGGCCTTGTCGCAGAAGGCAATGCAGAGCACCTGGGCATGCCTTGCGCTCCTCACAGCCAGAGGCCGCAGCCCTGCTGGCATGTGGCCTGCCTCAGAGCACCAGCTGAGCCACAAGGCCAGGGTGTCATGCTGTGCTGGCATGCTGGGCTGGCATGCGCCCAGCGCTGCCCTGGGCCTTGTCGCAGAAGGCAATGCAGAGCACAATGCAGAGCACCTGGGCATGCCTTGTGCTCCTCACAGCACAGCCAGAGGCTTCTCTTGTGACAACCTTGCCCTCCTTGGTGTCTTAACAGGTGCCCTCCGCCAGGCCAGACCCTGACCGCACTGGCCCCCCAGGCCACTTCACACCACAGCACAGCTGATTACAGCGTGGCAAGCAAGGCTCTGAAAAATCCTGTGTTGCCATCTGCAGACTCATCTTGACATGGCCAACCGCAAGGAGGTCGCCAACCTACAGTCGACAGACACAGACTGGTTTGCAGAGGCGCGAGTGACTACGAAATCTGAGGTCCACAGGTCAGAGCTGCACTGCTTCCACTGGTGGCTCACATTACCTGCAAATGTTGCAGACAAGATATGTTGTCCATCCTGCCGCGCTGACAGTTATTGCTGCCCGTGCCTCGTGTCAAGGTCTGTATCATCATGTTGCGTGCCGAATGGCAAACCCAGAAAGACATCATGCTCCTGCAGCCATGCGGGACGGGTCAAAGTCCTAAATTGGCAGATGTGCGACCAATCGGGAGACATCTCTTGCGCTGCATTTGGGGACGATGCAGAGACCTACGATGTCATGGTCCAGCTGGATCGTGTCTACACCATCACCCATGCCAGCCTGCGTGCCAAGAACCCTGTGAGTTATGGGCCCGTAAGGACTGCCCTGGAGGTTGCCTTTGCAGTGCGCATGGTCAGCCTGGCTGCTGGCAACACATTGTAGTGTGGCACCGGTGGCTACTTCACACACTCATGTGCGCTTCTGGTGTCAAGGGTCTATCGTCAGCAAGGGCAGCTTGAGTCTGTGAGGCCAGTGTGCACTTCTGTCTCTGCCCACTTCTGGCTTCGCAGGTCTCCTAGCATTGCAATCGATTGAAGCACCTGCAACGTGTGCAGGTCAGCCATCACCAAGCTGCTGAATTTCCTGCTTGCCACTGACTAACCCCACCTGAAATTCTTGTTTCTTTGTCCTCCAGGCGTGGGACCACACCAGCGCAGCGTGCAAGCTCCATGTACGGCCGGACACTGAGATCAACCAGGTACTGGAGCCGGTGCCTGGGGTCCCCTACATCACGTACAATGTGAGCTGCCCAGCTGCTTGCGGGTGGACACCATCAGAATGCAGGCTCTGCTGCCCACCGCTGCCAGTATCTGTCTGTTCATACCTGTGCGGCCACTGCCAGGCACATACATGTGAAGGGAGGCAGCCCTGCCGTATTTTGATGTTCAGCTGCCTGCTCATGCCTGGACGGCAGCTGTGGCATCTGTGAGCGAGCTGCGAAAGGCATGTGATACTGTGCTGTGCGATAAGGGCTGCCATCAGTGCTCAGTGCCCAGCGACCTGGTTCATCTGCCTTGCAGGTCTCTGTAATGTGCGGTGGCATGTGACCTTAGACCTCTCCACTTTTCCTGACAGGGCTCCTTTACTAACACACTTCCTGCCACCCAGCAGTCTCACCCCATCACCCACTTGTGTGCCATGCCTGACACGATCATGCTGTCTTGCAGTTCATGGGAACTGGTGACATCCGCGGCCTTGCGGGCGGCAGCATCATTGATGTTGCTGGCGTGGTGGTGGCCTGTGAGCCTTCTGTTTGTGTGAGGAAGCAGATGACCGGTGAGGTGATCAGCAGGAGGTGGATGATTCTGCAGGACCGCACAGGGCGCATCAAGCTCAGCCTGTGGAAGCAGCTGGCCGATGGCATCGGCGCAGAGGCCTATGAGGTGGGCAACAGCGGGACTTGGTGATGTGCATTGATTGCATGCTAGGCCAAACCTAGCAAACTGAACTGCCCGCAGCCAACATGTCAGAGGGTTGCTACTTTAATCAGTGAACTTATCAGGTGGACTGGCTGAGCCGTGTAGGTATGGCTGTTGGGGGCCTGCAACGCGCCATAGCTGTTGGGTGCTGGAAAGGTGCTGCAAATGTGGATAGCAATGTGCATCTTTTGGCCACCAGAATGTTGCTGTGAGGGCTGCCTTGCATGTTTAATGGCAAGCACAGGGTGATGGTGATTGTTCACAACAGCCTGCAGGCTCACCTTTGCAGCTGTGCCTGCAGGCTGTTGTGAACAATCACCATCACCCTGTGCTTGCCATTAAACATGCAAGACTATATGACTACGACGAGGGGACGCTGTCCACCATCGACGTGTCCAGACTGTCATTGGACCCAAGTGGCATGGCAGATGCTGACAACCTGAGAGACTGGTGCGTAGTGCACATGAGTGGCTGATCTCCTGGGGCCTTGTAGCATCCTGCACCGCTGATTGGGGGTCACTTCCCAACAGCTTGCACCCTGCCTACATGGTCATGGGCAGCGCGGCCTGGGGGCACATGCTCACCACTGGCTGGGCAGGGTTCAACAGAACTCTGTTCTTTTAGCCACACAAGGTCAGCGCGGGCAGGCCCCTGCTGGCTTGCTTGGCCACTCTCTTGTCTCCAGGTGTTTGAGTCCCTCCGTGATGACTGCGGGTATGACAACCCTGTCGCCCCAGGAGGGGTGCAGCCCTGAGAGGTGGCATGTCTGCCAGAACACAGAGCTGTATTGTTTAGTTCACTGTTTAGTTCACTCTTCTTCATTCCTTGAATCCATGTTGTTTCTGGCAGCAAGAGTTCTGAATATAATCTTTGTGCCGCCAGCTTCAAGTCTATGCTTCGAGGAATCACTTTCATGAAATGGAGTGCCAGCATGCACCACCCTACATGTTGTCTTTGAGCCGCAATCTGTGAGTATGTCAGGCTGCTCAATGTGTGCATTGTACCAGGGGCAGGCACTCACGCACTATATCCAACAGCAGAGGTGCACATGCAGCCTGTAGGTGCTGGGCAGGTCATGTATGGTAGGAAGAAGCCATGTTGAGTGACCATCCTGTCAGGCAGCAGGCACCATAGGCCACTTCTTCTCATGTGATTGAAGACATCGAGGCTGGGAGAGCAGTGCGTTTGGCAATCACTACGTCAAGCATGCCCCCTTGGAGGCACTGCTGGCTGCAGTTCAGTCTGCGCATGCTGCCTCTGATGAGGGCGCTCAGCTCTACTGGGCGCCCCTACTGAATGAAGTCACAGAGGGTTCGGAGGATGCCTTCCTGCCAACTTACAAGAAGTTCAGGGTTAAGGTCTGTTCACAGCTTGATGCCATGCAGATGTGGCAAATGACAGTTTGTTGGTGGCAGATGCACCAGACCTGCTGCTGTCCACTATACTCAGCTGGAATGAGGGCTGTGTGCTGCCTTGTGCTGTTTCAATACGAATTGCATCAGCAAGTGCTCCCTGTCCTCTGCAGATGGCTGAAGCCTTGAAGGAGGCTACGTCACACAGCACCCCTCGATGGAGGCTGCTTTTCAGCACTTCAGAGTCGTTGCTCAGCACCTTGTGGTGGCTGGTCTGGCAGCCCATGCAGCTAGGTGGACGGCCCGTCCATTCCTGCAGCAGGAGGTCTTCAAGACTGAGGACGTTCAGAGGCTGAAGGAACGCTTCCTCTAGGAGTTGCCGACGAGCAAAAGTTGACAGCTTGTGCTGGGTGTCCACTAGCAGACCAGCTCGCACCCACTGTGCACCCAGTCAGCGCCAGTGAGCCTTGAAAGGCAAACAGGTGCAGAGCCTCTGCACCCATCATGCATTGATTGATATGGATTTAAAGTCCGTAGCCTCAATGCACGGGCATAGGACTATGTTCATTTCATCCTACCAATGACCTTTGCTGATGGTGTAGAGGCAATAAAAGAAAAGCAGTACAGTCATATCAGTGTACTTGGCTGGTACTGAGGTTGCTGCTCAGAATGCAAACACCCTGGATCCTGTATGGCGCAGGAGGGCCCACCAACCCCCTGACTGGCTTGCCACGCCCTCTCAGCTCGTAGACCTCGCAGCCATGAGAGAGTCATGCTTGGGTATGACTGTGACCAGCAGTCTTCTCGTCGCAGGGCACCAGGCTCCAAGGCGGCACACCCCAAGCAACAAGTCAGCATGGGGACCTCAGGGGAAGACAATCATGTCGTGAGACTAGCATGCATTGCAAATGCATACAGATCTGGGGCACAGAGACCCTGCAACATAATGAAGCAGAGGGTTATGGCTCCTTGGGGGAGGCCAGGGAGGCCAGGCAAAAGCTCCTAGGTGGGACTGCCACAGCTGTGGAATTTTGGCGGTGTATATCCTGGCGGTCATGAGCTTGGCTGACTGCCACTTGACTTGGCAAAGGGGTGGAGCTGCTGAGAAGCAGAAGCAGGACTCTGGAGATCCAAAGAGGACCCTCGATTTTGACGTCAATACTCCCAGCCTTCATTCGTCCCAGCTAGAAGACACAGCACAGTTTCTACTGCAAGGGCACCATGTCAGCACTGGCAAATCACTTCTGCACAAGCATCAGGGCCTCACCCAGAGGAGTACCTGAACCCCCACAGCTGCAGCCACTTCATGGCATCCCAGCTGGCCAGGAGCTGTGGCGCAGTCCGCGTTGGCCGCCAGGTGTGCTGCTGCCCAGAGTACACCTCAGCTTGCACACCTTACTCAGCACTCTGCCTGCCATGCACTGCCTGCTCAAGAGCAGCCACAGGCCTGCATGCCCCAACACTGCAGGCCACTGCTGAGCAGCAGTCCCACCACTGCAGGTCGGCATCGCCCGCAAAGTGGTGAACTACATGTCAGCTCAGCAGCAGGGGCTGCCTGTGCCCAGGTAGCAGCCTCAACAGGCAGGTGGGCACTGTCAGCAAGAAGAGGGACCCAGGGCTGCTGATGCAAGCGGGTTGACGCCCGCAAGTTCGTGGCGCTGTCAAGGAAGGCAAGGCTTGCTGCACTGGAGTAGCTGCCCCAGCCTGTGGAACCTCTGTCAGCAGAGGCAGCCAGTGTTGTGCATGGTGCAGCCCTCCTCTGCTCCATGCTGGGCCACCTGCCCCCTGTCAGGCTGTGTGTCTTGCGCACCATCGCCCACCCCGACTACAGCGGCCCCTGTCAGGATGAGGCATGCCTCAGCCCAGTCACCTGCCCTGGCAACAGGTTCACCTGGGTGGACACAGTGGAGAGGAGCAAGCTCAAGGTGCCATGGGAGCACCACAAGAATGCCAGGTGGTAGGTGCTGCATTCTGCCGCTCTCATGTCCCGCCGCGTACCATTGCCTTCCAACGCTGTGTTTGGGCAGCAGCTTATCTCCATGCATGCTGGTCGTATGAGGCTGGCCTGCAGTCCAGTTTGAGCTGCAGCAGGCCACATGCGCATGCATGCCCTACAGGCCCTAAAAACCCACCGCTGCGATGTGCGCTTGCAAAGGGCTGCCTCAAGCACAAACCCCCTCCCCCGCCCCCGCCTGCAGAGTGGGCCACTGGCCTGACCTTCCGCCTGCCAGACACCTTGAACCAGCTGCTGGTGCCCTACCTCACCATGGGCAGGGCACAGCTGACAGACAGCCCTTTAAATTTGCCACTCAGGCGGGCGTGCCCTGACCAAGATCAGCATGTCCATCTATTTCCACACTATGCTCAACAGGATGGACCTCAGCTTTCCCAGGATCCCTCCCTCACTGACGAGGGACATGTTTGTGGATGAGAGGAGGAGCAAGCAGAGGGTGGAGGGACCAGATGGTGCAGCTGCTGCCCAGGTCATGGGCAAGAGCACTTTAATGTACGCACTCTGTACAAGAAGCCCTTCTCCTTCCAATATGCAAAGGCATCAGTGCCTTGCATCAATCTGCAGCAAAATATGCCTGTCCTGGACTAAAGCCTCAGTATGTGGCACGATATGTCTGCCCTGGACTGTAAACCTGCACAAGACCAGCAGCCCCCAACACAACCATGTCTGCATGCAACTGTAGACAACTTGTCAGGCTGTGTGGCACTGCGACCTCTTTGTGGGGCGCCCACAAAACAAAGTGCCGCTTGGGGTCGTCCGAGAAATGTTCATGTTGCCTTGAACTCGGGGAAGAGCAACTTTTATGTCAAACCTCTCGCAAATTTGCCCAGAACCCTAAGCGAGAATCATACCACTAGACCAACGACCCTGACAGCAGATTGGCTTTTTCCTTCAAGTGGTTGTAAAGACACGTTAGTTCAGAACTACTTGGGCGCGTTTCCAAGTGTGTCGAAGTCATCTGTAGCAGGCTAGCCCCTTGGGTGGGGCAGGCGTGTTGCAGATTTATGATTGCAGGGTTGGGGGTGCTGCTGACTGTGTTCCTGGCAGCGCCGATGCCTTTCCAGGACAATCATCGGTCAGCAGACTCGTTCACGTCGCCCAAAAGCACAATCCATGCGACTGCAGTACTGGCCTTTTCACAGCTGTGAAAAGGGGGGGGGGGGAAGAGGCAGTCAACTTGATGCGATATGCAGCTTCGTGAAGTGAACAGGCCTCAGTCTGACAAAATGTGATTCCAGCTGCACTGGGGCTGGTGATCCCGCACACTGATTATGTTGGAAACTTGCCAGCAGGCACGCTGCCAGCAGGTTGCTGGCCAATGTGGCAATCAGTACCTGATGAAGATATCTCATGTCTTGTTTGTGTGACGTGACGGCTTTCAACATGTGGCAAAGGCAATGTGCTCAAGCAGCCTTCATGCAGCTGAATGTGAAGCCAAGTACAGGTGCCAACCTCTGCCACCTTTGTCGTGCATAGCTTCATGTACACAGCGATGCCACCCCATGGCCATATGGCCCCTTTGCAGGTAGGTGCTGATGGCAGTGAGCTTCTTTTCATTTGTCAGTCAATCATTGAAAGTCTGCCATGAAGCACCTTGCACCAAAGGAGGACACGGGAGGGCTCGGGGACACATTCGTTCAGCGGCAGGGCAGACTGGGGCGACCTGGGCAGGGGCAGGACAGGCTCTGCCAGAGAGGCTACTTCTTGGCGAGATAGCTGCAGACGCCGCACAAGGCATTTTGCTGCCACAAGGCTGCGCGGCAAAGCGCTTGCTACACCAGCAGGCACCGAGGAGTACAGCACCACCAAGACAGGGCCTGGACAGGTCTGCGCCTTTAGCACAACTTCAATGCATGTTGTACCACCTCATTGAATGCAAGTATGCACCTCACACACAGACTCTGCACACATATGCAGAGACACGCACCTGCATCTTGCATGCGCCATCAAGCATGAGATCACATCTTACATGACTTCACAGAACGCTTCAGCTGCTGCATCATGCGTTCTCATGTTGACAGGCTTCATGCAAACAGCCACTCTGCATCATTTTGGTCAGCTGAACTGCAGCTTCAGAGCTACACCCATCTGCACAAGAGCCTGAATCTGGCGTTCATTTGTTCAAAATGCACAACATTGAAGGTGGTGGTTCTGAGGGTTCAAGCAGGCACAAGCAAAGCCTTGTACCAAGCAATTGGCTTGCCTATCTAGCAGACCGCTCTGTCATGTCGTCGACACTTGTAGTAAGTACAACAGTATTCACTATTGAGGCAGTCAATGTCTGCGTTCGCTCATTACGGGCAGTGCAATGTGCTGCTCTGGATATCTGGGTCACATGGGCATTCAGAGCAACCTGCACTTGGATGCTCAATTTTAGAAGTCCTAGAGCAATAGCCCAAAGTGTCTACCAGCGTCAACAGTGCTAAGTTGGCGCTCTCAAAGTGACCCACCTGGTTTTTGCAACGACTTTGAGCATCACCCAAAGCAGGATGCGGCAGCCGACCAAGATGGCAAACAAGCAGGCAATGTTTTCGTCGACCTGCAACATCACACACCAAGATATAAGCACGACAAGTGGGCAAAATGGCCACCAGGCATGCAAAGCAGGTCACAAACACTGCAGATGAATCAACTTGCATCGCCACTTACAGAGTAGGAGTTGCCACCCTGAACACCAATGAAGGTGTGTCCAAAAGTGGGGATGCTGTTTGCTTGCACCGGCTCGAGATGAGTCTTCTGACCCTTGACTCTGACAGGCAGTAAGAGTCCCGTCATCTCATTCCTGAAGTGGCAACAATGGCAATTGCGAAGCCTGCTTGCCATGAACTGTGAACAGGTGTGCAATATTGATCAATGCTACACCCAGCCCACTGTGCAGGTGAGGAGTGCAAGCACCATGTCCTTGCCACTCAAGCTGAGCAATAGGGGTGGCTGTACTTGCCTGTAGAGGCCTGTGAAGGCAAAACTCAGGTAGCTGATCTTGCTGATCCAGATGAAGTATACGGGGGTGTGGGTCACGAGGAAGCCAGTAAAGGACAGCAGAACAAGGAGGAGGGCTGATGCGACAATGATGGCATAGGTCGAGCTGGGGGTGACCACCGCGCACAGGAGGCCAATAGTTTCTGAAATGAGCTGAAACTGGTTTGTGATGACCCAGAAGTGAAAGAACTTGCCAAACAGCTGCTGGTAGCCAATGAGGAAGTAGATGATCACATCTGGCAGAACAAGGAGCATGTATGAGTGGTTCTGCCAATCTATGCACTCACATGAAACTTCTACACTGCTGTCAGCTGGTCTTTGCCTCGAGCAGCCCACTGGGAGAGCTGTCTTGCGGCTGACTGCATGCATGTGGTTTCCTACTTGTGATGTGTGCAGTTGCGGTGCAACAGTGCTGCCCAGGCCAGCCAGTCAGACCAGGTCGACAGTCAGCACATCAGTGCTCTGCACCACTGGCACGTCCAACAAGCAAGCTGCTCACTCATAGCAGTGCTCATCCATGCTCACCGTACAATGTGGTGCATGCCATCTGGAACGGGATGGTTGTCAGAGTTTTAGCGAGGTAAAAGGTGTTGACTGAGTAAGTGCCTGAGGTGATCTCCTTGCGAAGCAACAGGCGCTCTGAGTCCCACAGGGTGCAGGCCGTCTCGCAGGGGGTAAAAGCCAGCACCGCCAGCAGCAGCCACAGGCTGGCCAGGCGATCAAACACCGAGCTTGTATCATTAGCATGACCCAGCTGCAGGTATATCAGGCCTGCAAGCAGGGGAGGGTGGCCTGCCTTGTCTGCCAAGCAGGTCAAGGTCTACAAGCACTTCAACTCCCTCAGCAGAACACAGCGCCGCTGCCAGGGTCAGCACTTGATCGATGCGATTGCAGCTGCAATTGTCTGAGGCCCTCTGCAGGGCTGCCCAGGTTCAACACATTCAGCAGATGGCTGGATGATGGCAGTGAGTTGCAACCCCATGAAGCAAGCAACAAGGGCTGGGTGTCGCTGTGATGGCTTTTGCCAGCCAGATTCGATGCTGCTCTGCTCGAGCAATCACGCACTTTGCCGACAGCTCACCAATGAAGATACTGCAGAAGACGTATTGGCCCACCATGGAAGCTAGCAGCGCCTGGTCTCGGTACCAAGTCCTGCAGAACCTGCAGTTGCAAGGCCACACAACGCTGGGAGCAGCTCAGTGACTGCAGGGACAAGAGTGCCTCCCGCGTCAGCCAGCCTGCCAAGCTAGTGGCCTGAGTAGCATGTAGCTGCATCAGCGCACACCTGATGCTGAGCACCCAGACTTGGTACCACCAACAGCTGGTGGGAGTAATGTCTGCACCCAACTCTGCAAGCAAGCAGAGCAGTCCGTGGCCAAGACAGGCAGTTTGCGAGAGCAAGCACGTGGATGCCTCGTGCATTGAAGGCAGTGCCAGAAACTTGCATTGCCAGCGTTGCCATGCGCATACTATATGCATTTGGTCAGCGTTGCGCAGCCAGGCAGCAGGAGACTTGCAAGCTGACAAGGCAATGGCCAGGTTAGAGCTGCCTACTTACCACGCTGAGGCGCCACTGGCACAAGGCCTTCTTCATGATCGCCTTTAAGGCCAAGCGTAGCTGTGCATTCATGCTGGTGCGCAGCTATCAGCTGTGCTGCAGACTCCAAGTTTTTGGTAATGCTGCACAACACAGCACAGAAAGGAGTCTGCAACATGACCTGCAAGGAGTGTAGCAAAGGCCAGGAGCAGCCTTGCCCATTGGCACGCCACTGGTGGCCTGCTTGCTGGGAGGCTTCACCTCATGTAGTAGTCAGCAGGATTCTTGTAATTTGGACACCTGCATGTGGCCAGAGGTGGCTTGACCTGGTCAGCCGCCAGGCAAGCCGCAAGCAAGACAAGGGACAGCCTTCAGGATGGGCGGGCTGCTTGCTGGGACCCTTAATGGCAGCGTTGCTTGCACGTTTTGCATCAGCTCACTGAAAGCCCTGAGAGGCAAAGTAGTTGACAGCCAGCGCCCACTGCCCTTGGTAGACCACACGTCCTTGAGCTAGCAGCAGCAAATCATCAAACATGTCTGTGATATCACTGCTCGGCTGATGAATGGTGCAAACCACCTGCAGTGCAGGGCAGAATGATTATGTGCATACTGGCGTGCAGAACTGCAGACAAGCCCTCAAAATCCTGACAAAGCACTTCTCTGGTCTGCAAGCTCACCGTGCGATTGGCTTCAGCCAGTTGCTTCAAGCAGCTGATGAGAGACACAGCGTTCTCACTATCCAGCCCTGCAGAAAAAGTGAGATTGTCAGCAGGGTTGCATGAGGGTGCTGACATTGCTGCTGAGCCAAAGTTGCATGTTACTAAGCAGCTGTTGGAAGGGTCAGGCCTTCCACCTGATGTGGGCTCATCCAAAAAAATTATCCTGCAACAAAGAGACCCATGCTTGTCTTTGAAAACTGGATGCTGTGAGTGGTAGCAAGTTTAGCTGCGACGGTGCCAATGCCATTGCATGCAACAAAATCAGGGCTCACTCGCAGTAGCCTGACTCAGGAGCACATGCACAAAGCACAAGCATGCTGGACATGGCTGACCTGGGGTTTGTGACCAAGCCTATGCCCACGGACAGCCTTCTCCTCTCGCCTCCGCTGATGCCCTTGATGCCTCTTGCATCATCACCAATGAGGGTGCTGGCACAGCCTGTGAGATCCTGCAACAATAGCATGTGCCTGAGTCAGACCAGGGCGCCCTCAGCGGTGGGTTGGAAGCAGAAGCTGTTCAGGTCCTGCCCTGCAAGGATGCTTTCGTTGCAAGAGTGACAGTCTGACTCTCTCCCTGCGGGCACCCCTGGGTGGCATCATTGGCCTGCACTAAACGCGGGCCTCTGGATTGGATACATTGCTGCTCCCTGATGGATCACTATCGCTCTGTCTTTCAGCAACATTGCTGCTCCCTGATGGATCACTATCGCTCTGTCTTTCAGCAACATGCAAAAGTGGCATTTGAGTGCTGTGCAACTAACCAATGCTGCTTTGGTCGCTCATCAACCCTCCAGCAGATGCAATAGAAGCATGTAACTCAGTCAGAGCCAAGGCCTGCACCTGCAACAGACATGTGTGGCTGCCAGGCAGAGCTTGCTGCCAGAATCCACCCACAGCAACACAAAGCGGCCCACCAGCTCCTGCAAAATCTGGTCGACGGCAGCCGCCTTGGTGCGATATGGCACATTCTGAGGAAGCGTCAGAAGCGCCGCCGTGATCAGCGCCTCCCGCACCTGAACAGTAATGCACAGCTCAGTGCAAGGGAGAAGAACAGAGCAGCAACTGGGTGTTGCAACTCCCCCTTCCACCACTGATGTTGTGAAAGGAGGGTTGCAGGTGCTACAGGGCAAGTGATAGTGCAGGCAGCCAATGCTGCCAGCAACAGCCATCTTGACCAGGTGCAAGGTTGTGTATAGCAAGCCTTTGCACTTGTCTGCCTCGGGACCCACTGTTGCAGTCGCCAGCAGTACATCACGCTGCAGAATGTAGCAGTTGAGCTTCCGGAAGTGGGAGGGCTGCATGGGCCGCCCATTGACCAGCACTCGGCCTGTCAGGTTGCCGCGCCTGATGGTACCAGCCAAGATGTCCAGCTGCAAATACATGCAAACACAGATCCTGTTGATGTTCCCAGTGCAGGCCCATGGCTGGAACAATCCGAATAGAACCAGAAAGAAACTTGTCCTGCTGAGCACCTCCCTGCAAGGAGCTCAGCACACTTGCACTTGAGTAAACAGAGCCCCACTTGCTGCCTGTGACACAGTGGCTGGTCCCGCACACCAGAACATGCAGTCAACAAAAAAGCACAGACCCAAAAGTGATGTGCGATCTCCATAATTTGCTGAGGTCACTCATTACCCAGGCTCACCAGTGTGGTCTTGCCTGCCCCGCTGTGCCCCATAAGCGCCAGGAGGCGCCCACTGCGGCAGCTGCCAGACACATGCTTGATGATGTCCACGGTTGCCCCAATGGACTTGCTGTGAATACTGTAGCAGACATCTGCAGGCGTTTACAGGCACATGTCGGTGGGGGAGTGCACTCAAACCCATACAGACCAATGCCTGGCAGGAGCCACCGTGACACCCCCTGCTATGGTGCCAGCTAGCTGTGGCACAAATTTACAACTTGGTACTTGAGGAGAGCGGCACCCTGGTGCTGCTGGACCAGACCCGGCACCTGCTGCCCATACAGAGGAATGCAGCAGCATTGACTGCTACAAACCAGCTGCGCCTGCTGCTGCAACACAAGCATCCTGATGCCGTGCCACTGAAAGCGTTCATGCAAGAGGATTGTAAGAAGGCTTGCACCTGAGAAGTCCAGGTTGACAGACTCCAGCTGCCGGGGAATTTCGGTGGCATCATGGTGATCGCTCGTGATTAAGGTGCTGGGTACTTGCAGCTCGACGGCGGCTCCTTCGGTGGTCTGCATGGATCGAACCTCTAAATCAATCATGCTAGGACCCGACTTGAAGCGATGTCCTCAGTTCGAGCTCACTTTGGCACAGGTCAAAGCAGGAGATTCGTTGCGTCGGCGGCATTGTTTGCCTAGTCACCCCTCTCCATTCGCTGACCTGGCACATCACTCTCCAGTGAGGCGCTACTCCAGTCCTCTGCATCAAGCTTCAGAAATAATCTGAAGACTAGGGTCCTGGCAATGCAGTGACAGACACAGGCGCAGCAACTCCAACCTGATGCTGCAAGGGGGGAAGATGGCCCTCACGCAGGCTGATAATGTTGCCTGGTTTGGCGAACACCAGCTTGGGTACCCGCAACACTTCTATCAGGCAGCAGCATTCACGATGGCAATGTATTCAGCACTGTTCACCATCTGCCAGACGACCAGCCTCCCCAAGAGGCTATTCAGCACGATCAAGGAGGAGCATGTAAGTGCTGTGTGCAGCTGCATCACCTGCTGCGTGTCAGACAGAGGTACTTCATTTCTGCCAGCTGCATTTGTGGCATGGTTCTCAAGCTCGAAGGCTCATGAGCACATTTGTCTGCGCTTGCCTCCACGTCTCAATGATGAGATGCATCTCATCATTGAGCATATGCTTGCGCAAGCTTATGTTCATGTTGCTTCAGGCCGCACACCAAGCAGGTGCCTGCAGGTGACTGACTGGAATCAGAGGCTCATGGAGACCGTGAATGCTGTGGTCGTTGTTGCAGGCAAGCTTGATGCATCACACACCTTCGCAGCCAGACTCTTCGTGAAAATGTCTTCAAGCCTGCACCCATGGCTGCAGGGTCTCTGATGTGCATTCAGGATGCCCAGCCTTACGATGTAAGCTGGCTTTTTGGTCATCGGCCTGTGCAAGAGATTATGTGCTCAATCATGGTGGGCTTCATGCTGTTTGACACAGGTAGGGAGCTTTGAATCAAGTGAAGCTCAGCTGAGCTGTGAGCATCATTCCTGTGTCTGGCACCAGCACGCATGCAACTGGCTGTTGGCTGCTGCCAGAAAGACATGCCTCTGTGCAGCTGCAGTTGGTGCTGAGCAAGTCCAGCTTCTTGCAATGTGTGCCGGTGCCCTGCTTGCCCTCGTGATGCTGCTTGCTTGACCCCAGCTCTGTGCCTGCAGGCTTCAACTTTGTGTACATGGACACCATGTGGGACACATGCGACATCATTCATCACCTTCTGTTCATTGGGCTGGCAACCTGCCACCTCTCCCTGGGCAGCTTGTACAAGGTGCAATTTATCTTCCTCAGTGTGGGAGAGGTGGTTGTGCCCTTCATGAACCTCAGGTGATGTTACTTTGGAGCAAGATTGCAGTGCTTGATACTGGGCTGCACTTGCTGAGCTGGACCGTAGCCAGCTGTGACATCTGCAGACAGCTGACTGGCAGCTTGCTGAACAGAACACATGCACCCAAAGCAAGGCAGTTGCCAATGCAGCACTTCTCTGTGCATGCTGCTATGCCTGGAGAGCACTATGCCCCTGCCCTGGCCATCCCTGGAAAAAGATCGATTTGCAGCTGCAGGAGGCGCTTGGCTCCTTTCACCATCATGGAATTTGAGGTTTTTCTGCAGGTGGTACCTGGCAGTCACTGGCCAAAAGGCAGGCCAACTATATGCTGTGAATGCAATGGCCTTATGGTTGGCTTTCATGCTCTCTAGAGTGGTGGTCATGGGCGCTGGGCTTTTGATGAGCTGGCGCCATATGTGGTGAGCTTGTGACACTGTCACACACATGTGACATACCTTCAACTTGAAAGGTCCTTCAGCGCCTGTGCTTGATAGTGCTGCCATGGTTGTCGCGCCTGTAGGCCGATGAGTCTCTCGGCCTTGTCCTGAAATCTGCTGATGGTTCAATGACTGCCTGTTCAGGGGCTCCTGGTATGATGTGCCATCGCCAGCCTTCAATAAGGTCCACAGAGCTCTCTTGCTTGTATTGCTTTCATCTTATCTCCTCAATCTGTACTGGGCCTGGGGCATCAGCAAAGCGGTGCTGCGGCTGCTTCAAAGGCAGAAGAGCCGCAGCCTCTACTACACTTTCCACGCCTCAAACTTCAGAAAGCACGCACAGGTCGTGCGCCCGACTGCCATGGTATCTTAATATTGGTCATGACCGAGCAGCCTGACCCAAAGCCTGTCATGACAGTTAGCCCGCAGCCTGCCCTCCCCTCAGCACTGTGTGAATGCATGAACCTGCCGCACGCGTGACCACTGAAGATCTGATGTTCTGTGTCAAAGACTGCCTGCATGGTGACCTTACAATTGCACAGGAATTGCCATGCTGGTTACTGGGTGAGCTTCCAATGCGGGGTCAAGATATGGACGCAGAGATCTGAGCTCTTTGCAACTGGGTCACCCAAAGTGTAGCACTGCTTCAGATGCCTGCTAGACAGTATGTCACAACAAGGTCACCTTTGAGCAATGTCCCTGCCCCTGAGCACTCCCATTTTATGCAGTATCATCACATCAAACTCTTTGAAGTAGCAGAGAGCGCAGCAGAATGCTGCAGTTTTAGAATCCACAGTGCACATGTTGTCTCTGGAGTTGCCATGAGGTCCTGAGCAGGGTCCCCAGCTGCTGACCTGCCAGCTCTGAAGAGCTTGTTCCTGTGCATTGAGCCACCACAGTGGCAATACGCCTGTCAGGGCATCCACCCCTGGCACCTTGGGTTGCATTATGTTTGCAGGGGCTTTGCGCCCCATACCTGTGTGCATGATTGTGTGCAGGGGCTTTGCAGATGTGTGCCTGTCACGCTGATGTCTGCTGGTTGTGTGCATGATGCAGTGTGCATGATGTCTGAGCAGAAGTTTGTGCTAGTCACTGCACCCAACACATCCCATCGTTGGAGCAGTTCTCATCAATGTGAAATTCACAATTTCTTATTCAAAAAGATCAGGGTGAACTTCTCCTGTACGTAATGTTGATATTATTATAATTTACGGAAAATGCTGGGCATCTACTCATGCGGTCAACACAGGCAGGCTGCGATCTTGTAAGCCAGGCTCGTCTCAGCATCTACGCTGCTCATCTGCGCCCTTAAGTAAAGGCACCAGATGCTTTGAGATGGGTGCGTGCTGCATGCAGCATAGGTACACATACCAGCATGCTCATGTTCCTCCATGAGCACAAGCCTGGAAACAGTGTTGCCTTGGCTGCTCATGCAATGCAGCCCAGATACCGCTCCTGCCAGAAGTGAGAGCGTCCTGACACAAAGCAAGGTTGTTGACAGGCCCATCTCAGAGTTCCAGACCAAGGCTGCTCACAAGCCTGCGCCATGCCAGCCTGAAGCAATCTGGCTATGATGTCAGATAGGTTGTCCTAGGCCCTTCAGCGATTTCATGCTTGCTGCCCGTCCTGCGGCGTTGCTACCACTCATCAGCAGGCTCCAAGCTGCCCGGTTGTATCGCCCAGCCCGATTGCACAGCTGCTGTGCAGCATCCACGATCATAATGGGAGAGGATCTTCGTGACTGCCAGAAAGTGGCGGTGGATGCTGCAAAGGCTGCAGGAGCAATCATTGAGGCAGCATTTCACCAGGCAAGTGTTGCTTGAATGCCATTAGCACGGCAGGCATGGGCAGCACATGTAGCAGTGGCTGCTGACGCTGAGAATGTCTGGTTGACCTCAATGGCACCGTCAACATCTTACAATTATTTCAAGGGTTGAGCGCAGGGCTGAGCTGCATGGATTGTATCTCCAAGTTCAGCGCCTTGCTGCCGGCAAGCAACTGCAGCAGCTAGCTCGGATACTGCTGCCTGCAGGAGAAGGCAGTCGAATACAAGGGATCTGTGGACCTGGTGACGGCCACAGACAAGCAGTGCGAGGAGGTCATACTGTCCAGCATCAGGCAAGCCTTCCCCAATCACAAATTCATTGGGGAGGAGGGCTCAGCCGCACAGGGGTTCACCAGCGAGCTCACGGATGAGCCAACATGGTGAGCGGAGGGGTGAGGTAGAACAGCTTGCCTAGCATCAGGGTGCACAAGCCTGAGGGGGGCTCCACTGCACAGGAGCTCACGCTGGAGCTCATTGGTAGGCCCAGTGGTGGTGCAGTCTCCAGACACAGGCTCACAGTGCTGAGCAAAGCTGCCTCGTGGCCACACATCCATTGGGGAGAACGGCCGTGCAGGAGTCCACCGGCCACCTGGCAGACGCACCCACATGCACCACTGTGCACTGCAAAGGAGCCTGCCTGGGCTGGTGCAGAGCAGCCTGTCTGTAGGGGCACAGCTGTGGGCAGGCTGCAGACCCTGCAGAGGCCTGCGCAGTGCAGGTCAACTTGATTGATCAGTGCGCAGCAACGAGGGGGGGGTGCTGCAGGGCTGCTAAATCAATCACAGCCACCTGAGGGCAAAGTGCACTGCAGTGCAGAAGTCTGCCAGCAAGCATGCAGACAAGGCGATGTGATGAATCAGTGGGCAGGAGCAATCTGGAGGTGCTGCAAGGCTGGCTGCTTTGGGCAGATGCGCCTGACTGATTGGGGCTGAGCTGCGTGGGATCAGCAGAGTCTTGGGCCGAGTCCACCCAAAGAACAGCAGCGGTGCATGGCAGTGCACTGCAGCCTGGCCTGAAGTCAGGTGGTAAGCCATCCTGTCAACGCCACCCGCGACCGGGCCAGAAGCCTGCTTACATCCTGGCTGACGTCACCCCGCAAATTCGATTGGCGAACACAGCTGTGCCTGCAGGATGGTGGACCCTTTGGACGGCACCACCAACTTCGTGCACCGCTGGCCCTTTGTGTGCGTGAGCATTGGGCTGACCATCAAGCGCAAGGGGCAGGTAGGCCTCAGGTCGCAGTTATCGTCTTTGCCTTGCATGCAGTTTCATGTCTGGCGGCTCAATGTCAGCCTGTTAGACTGAGAACTCTCATGCCTGACCTCATGTCCACATGACCATCAAAGTGCAAGAGGCGGGTCAGCATGGCTGTGTGTCCCATCCCTGTGCTCGACGGCTGTTGTGGGCATGCCTTGGCCTGGGTACATCCACGTGGCCCCTCTGAATCTCAAGGTGCAACAGGCATGTCAATTGGCCTGACCAACACTGCCTTGCCCCCATCTCACATGTATGTAGTGCTCACCATCGAGCACGGAGGTCTGCTTTGGCACCTGCCTGTCTCACTACCGTGCCCCTTGGGCGCAGCCTGCATGCAGGAGCTGCATCTGCCTGGAGCCTTTGATGGGCATGCCCTGCATGCACAACAACCGCGCCTGCTTACTCTTTGTGCACGGCAGCCTTGGCCTGCCCCAAGCTGCCTCTCCACCTAGCTTTTAGAGTTCCCCTGTGCCAGTGTCTGGCAGGCAGATCTGGGGCACTGCACGCTCCTGCATTCCATGTTGATAGCAGTGCAGCTCTGACTTGGTCTGTGCAGCAATTGCGCAGGTGGGCGTGGTGTACAACCCGATCCTCAAGGAGCTGTACACAGCCATACAGGGCCGTGGGGCCTTCCTCAACAACCAGCCCATTCATGTGTCCGAGAAGAAGCAGCTGGATCAGGCGATGCTGGGCACAGAGCTGGGCATCAGCCGGGACGCCGAGACCATGGTGATGCAGAACAGTGCCGGATGAATTCTGAGTGGAGGGACTGGCGATGGAGCAGCAGCCTGTGGGGCAGCCGGTGCCTGTCATTTACGACTCGCAGTGCCTGGGCAACACTGCCTGCGTGCTGAGCATGCACACGCAGGGAAGGCATTGCCCCTAGTGAGCTCAAGCCACAGGCGCTTGTACGTGATTGTATTCACCACAGCACCACCTGGGCGACACTGCCTGCTTGCTGAGTATGTAAAAGCATAAGATCCATTGCCCAGTAGCAGCCTTTGCACTTGACATCCAGCCCCAGCGGGAAAGCTGTGTCGCTTGCCCAAGCCTGAGCCTCTCCACAGACCTGCCATTCGTCCAGGCTCTGCAGTCCACTCAAAGGCCGCACACACTTGCCTGCCTGCAGGACGCCATCTTTGACCGCATCAAAGTCCTCAGCAGCCAGATGCGCTCGGTGCGCTGCTCAGGAGCATGCGCCATGAATTTGTGTAACGTGGCAGCAGGGAAGCTGGATGTGATGTACGAGATTGGTTTTGGCGGCTGCTGGGACGTTGCAGCTGGCGCAGTCATTGTGGAGGAGGCCGGTGGCCAGGTGCTGGACCCCACCGGCGGCCCATTTGATGTCATGGGGCGTAGGGTGATGGCGGCCAACCGCCACCTTGGGCTGCCTGCAGCTGCCATCCTGAAGCAGTGCAAACCCAGCAGCAAGGAGCCACTGCCCCAGCGGTGACCTTTCCTGGACACCTGCGTCTTACCGAGTGTCATTCTGATCCCACTCTGGAATGTGAGCCTGCACAATTTTGCGCCCAAATGGTCACCAAGCAACTCGGCCCCCACCAGAATGCCTGCCTGACAGGCTCTGTACTTTTCTGGTGCTTGCATTTCATCTGACAGTCTACAATTCCTGATTGTCTGTCAGCCTGAGAGATTGCGAGACCACAAGTTTTGAAGACTTGTGTCTTGAATATCAAACACATTTGAAAGCTGCAACAGCCACCGATGCAAGCAGGGAGACGCCTCAGGCAATCAGGCTGTGTACATGCCAATTTGTAGAGAGCAGTACAACCTGTTGGCTTGATGCTGCACTAGAACGGATGTGCAGCCTGCTACAGTGATTAGCAGAACAGCAGTCAGTACTTTCTGCACAGCTGGTCCACCACGCGCAACACTGCCGGTTGCCTGCCAGCCAGCACCTCCATCACTGCGCAGCACCACTTTCAAATTTGGGAATGGGAGTCGCTCCCAAGGTACCCACCGCCAGCTTGCTGCTCTCTGCAGCGGTCTGAATGCAGACCACCGGTTGCCACCTCTCTAGGCAGGCCCACCAGCTGTTGCAGCATTGGTCCTGGCTTCAAGAGCTTGATCACCAGCAAGCTCAGCCGCAGGCCAGGCGGGCCAGGAGCTGGACGGCTGCAGCTTGCGTGCAGGGGCTGCCTTTGCGCGCATCAGGCGCACTGCAGCCTCACTGACACCACAGGGGCTGAGGCGGGCCGGCTGCTTGGCCGAGTTAGCACGTGCCGCTGCTACATCAGCACGTGAGATTGCTGCGGCGGTTGTGGGGTCCACGTTGGCTGCCTCTGCTGCAGGCGGTTGCACTTGCTGAGAGTGAGGTGAACAGCTTGCTGCTCCTGCTCAGCAGACATGCGCCCCATGGCAAGCGCATCTACAATATCCATGGTGTATTGCAGACTTGAAGTGGCGGCGAGGCCTGCCTGCCTTGCATGGAAATCAGTCTGCAGGCTGCTGATGCATCCATAGCAATCTACACCTGGCTAGCTTGCTGCGCTGCCAGCAGTCTCGGTGCAGTCTCCTGAGGCAGCACAGGGGCTGCAGGCAGAAACTCTGCGCCAGGTGACTCAATGGCTGTGCAATGCCTGCATGGCGAATGGCGCTGTTTCGCTGACAGCAGCCACCAGCAGCAGAGCATGGGCAATGGGTCCTGACAATAAGATGCCATGCGTGCAGATGATCTGAGGAACAGTCTTTGAGTTCCTGCCTGCTTGCATTGCTGCAAGAACAATGAGTGAAGAAGTCTGCCAAGTCCATGCGAGTGTAGTCAGATACGATGATGAGGTCGACCACATGTCTTGATTGCATGTCCCACGCAACCCTCTGCACACCATGACGCTGGAAAGCAACATGCGTCACATTTGCAGGTTTGCTGCGAAGCCAGACGTCAAACAGCTGCCTGATAGTGCTGTGACAAAAGCGTTTGGCAACAGAGCCTCTGGCAAGTGTGTTCAGCAGCTCAGGTCAGCTGAGCTCGCTGTGAGATGCCAAGCCCTGCTTGCCGCTGAGCAGCTGCTGGCGCAGACAGGCACCTACGTGCAGTGCCTGACTGTGGAGATGCCTGCAGCGCTGACGGATCTCCTGAAGGTGCGGCAACCAATACTCCACAGACTGTCGACATGCAGTATAGAGCTGCTGACCAAGGCAGCTGCCAGTGTGCGTTTGCCATTGCCAGCGCTGAAATTGATGACGCCCAGGAGCCAGACTTCATAATGCTCCGAGCCGCTCAGCTTCATCTCCACGCTTTCCAGCCACAGCAAACATCTGTCAGTGCTTCAGCCTTGCTTGAAGCCTTTTTGCAAAAGTGCTGTACAGGAGCAGAAGGCTACACGTTGAGGTTGCCATGCACTGCTCTTCTAGCAGCTGTTTCTGCCACTGCAGGAGCCCGATGGTCCAGATGCAGGCTGCAGCGCCGTCACAGAACCTTTCTCAATGTCCTAGTCGCACCCTGAATCCAGTTGCGCTTCCGCTGTGGGAGCAGGATGACACTGCATGGGCTGCAGACTGCCATCATGATGCACACTGCTTCCGCTTGTCAGCCTCAGTCTGTGCCTCCTGCCCTGCAACCCCGTCATACCTTTGCAGGAGCAGGACGACACTGCGCGGCTGCAGGCAGCCGTGGCCATGCGCCTGGTGGCAGGCAAGGCGCCTGGGGTCCATGCCATGCTGCGGTCCAACACCCTGTCAGCCTTGGTGGCTCTGCTTCAGGACAAGCTGCCTGCCATCAGGTGAGGCAGGGGTGCAGCCTCTCGCAGCTCTAGTGGCGCTGCTGCAGGACGAGCTGACTGCTGTCAGGTCAGGCGCAGCAAGACAGGCACGGCTTCATTGCCAAGGCCTTACGGCATGCCTTGCATGAGGTGGACAGCTCTCAGAGAGGCGAGGCTGCAGCAGAGGCTGGCATGTTGATATTGTTGCTTCCACCACTGCATTGGCTGCTTACTGTTTGTAAATTGGTGATTGCGAGCCCTGCTGCAGGACATGCCACTAAGTGAGGTGCACCACAGCAGGCCCAGCCGGGTTCTCGCTGCTCTGTCTTGAGTGCAGTGCACAGCTCTGTGGGCCCTAGCGGGCCCCTGTAAGTTTGCTGCCTGCCATCAAGTCATGGCACACTGCAACATGGGTGGCTTTGTGGTCCAGAGCAGACATATGGGCCATTGAACTTCGCTTGGTGGCACCACATGCGGCCGCAGCATGTCATCACTCGAGCAAGCCAGCCAAGCATGTCCACGCAGGTTGAGCACCTGCAGAATTTGAGCATTGTTCATTCACCAAAGACTTGGCTGCGCCGCAGGGACGCTGCCTATGGTTGCATGGCAGAAGCCAGTCGTTTTGAGGCCTGGTGTATGGCCCTAGTGACCGCTGGCGTCCTGCCAACCATCTTCAAGCTGGCTCTGGCAGAGGAGCCTGAAAGGGCAGCCCTGGGACTCACAGTGGTGGCGCGGCCTCTGCGTAAGGCAGTTGCTCTTACCTACCAGATGCGCCGGCTTGTTGTGAAGCAGCGGCCAGAACGCCTCTGGCAATGAAAGTGAAGTGGGTAGCCCTGCAGCTACCATCGGCCTCGGCTTGCATATGTTGCTTGTCGCTGCCACCCCTCCAATCAAGGCCATCTTGGAGGTGGAGCCTGAGAGGTAGCTGATAGGCGTAGCTGTTGTGCATCTGGTGCTTGGAAAGTTGTGACGTGAGAGGCAAGCATTTGCCGTTCTTCCGTCTCATGCAGCCTTCCTGGGATGCCAGAGCAGGCTGCAGCATCTAGGTTGGTGTCATACAGGGTCAG
Organism: Asterochloris erici; assembly: GCA_019693375.1. Classification (NCBI taxonomy): domain Eukaryota; kingdom Viridiplantae; phylum Chlorophyta; class Trebouxiophyceae; order Trebouxiales; family Trebouxiaceae; genus Asterochloris; species Asterochloris erici. The sequence goes on along the minus strand of JAAMXJ010000139.1, from coordinate 35,248 downwards.
CTGTGCAGCGTGCAGATAACAACTGGGTCGACATCTTTGTGCTGCCCTATACCTACCACCATGAAGCCGCCGTTGCAGCCTATGCAACACCTGGACCAGACCCTGCTCCACAGCACCACCAGCCCATGCAGCTGGTCAACTGCTTTTTGACCCTGTTGTGCTACCGTTCATTCCGGTGGCGGGCCAGCATGCTGGTGTGCAAAATGGCTGTGTGGGAGTGCTGCGGGACCTAAACCTGTTAAGACACCGCACTTTGCTGCCAGCTCAGCCTGTTGACTCCTGCTTGGGCAGCTGCAGCCCCACATAGTGCTGCCAGCGCCGCCAGAAGCGGCCCACCCGCTTGGCCTGCAGGCTGCACTTGTGGAGAGGAGGCACTGCAGCAGCTGACAGGAGATGTCAACTCCGTCCTGGCCATCACCCCTCTGCTGAGCGGGCAGAGCAGCGTCCCCCTGCAGCAGGTGGGCCACACATGCTGATGTGCTTCCAGTCTTCAGGACCCTCTGCAGGGCAGCACAAGGCGGCCTTGACAATAACCCTGCATGAGGCAGTGGCTGGCACTGGACCTCTCCCGCTTCTGAAGAGCAAAGTGTTTTCGTAATCTATCCCCTGCCATGCCCAAGCCAGTGATGTGCCCTGCTGGCAGCTCTGGCAGTCATCGAGTGTGCCATCCATGTGCCACCCATGCAATGTCATGCTTCAGCAGTCAAACTGTTGCAGGAATGGACCAGACTACCTTGCCTGCCACTTTGAGCGGTCTGCATTTCTGGTGGCCACCTGTCCCCACATCCCTCAGCTTACGCTGCAGCACCCTGTATGCTTGCCAGGCGGTGTTTGGATGAGCGCATCTTGCACCTCAGCTCCTATCTGGTGGCAGCCTTGACTGAAACACAGAATATGCAGTTCAGTGCAAGTGCAGCCGCTGGATAGACACAATTGTGCGCCCTCCCTACGACCCCACGCTGCCCCTTTTGTTGCATTCCAGGCTGCCCACTTCCTGCTGGAGATGGGTAGGAGGCATTTGGAAAGCCACGGCCTTGCATCTTTCGTGGTCGCCCTCTCCGTTTGACTTCTGCTGTCGATGGCGGGTTTGCCACTCTTGATTTTATGTGCAGCTGCCTCACGCATCACTGCCTCTTGTGTGCTGCAGGCTGCTGCATGCCTGCTGGCAGCTTTGTGCACCAAGCCCTTCACCCGCACACAAGCCGTCACATGCAGGTGAGGTGATGTCACGCCCTAGTGCCAGTCGCGATGACGCAAAGCCCTCTGCTCTTGCAGCTGCCACTGCCCATGCTGTGACTGGAGCTGACTGCCAGCTCAGTGCTATAATACCCTGAGGCAATGCAGTGTCCCTGGACCTGTTCTTGGGTCTTGTGTGGGATTGGCTCTGTATGCTGCAGACCTTGCTCACAGACCCACGCCTGGTGTTCAGCAGCATGGTCATTGGGTTCCCTGAGGAAGCACTACATCTGCATGCATGGGCAGCTGCTGCAATGCTGATGCACCTTGATCCTCATGCTCAGGACGCGGGCATCCAGAGGCATGAGTGCGAGGGCCACTGTGTTCGCTCAGCATCCTGTGCTTGGGCAGGGCATGTGCAGCTGCTTCAGTGCCACCATGTCCTATCCGTCCTGCTGCAGGCAGGTTCCTGTTCTGCTGGGTCAGCTGGGACGTGGGTGGCTGCCTCTGGCTAGCGCAGCTGCAGAGGCTCTGATGGCAATCACAGTGGCAGTGGAGGGCAAGCAGGCTGTGGTGAGGCGGTGCACATTGCACCCATGACTATCTTGAGACGACTGCGACAGCGGCGGGTGATTTGCTTGGGTGGTCATCAACACGATCCATGGCAGTCAGGAAGTGGTGAGTCAGCAGTCATGCACTGCATAGGTGCCTCTGTGCACAGCCAGCAAACAGTGGAGCTGCTGCCTGGCGGGCTTCGACCTGCTCTGCTTATGCTACCCACTGCAGTGCGCCAAGTCTGGCAGCGCTGCTGCAGCAGACATCAAGCACCAAAGGCAACAGCATCCATACAGTGTGGGCTCCTTCCTGAACACTCTTGGCCTTGCACGTGACAGACCTGCTGTCAGACTTGCAAAGGCCCCCTCAAAATTGGCCTGGTCATGGTTGCAGGCAGACGTTTCCGGTGGCTGCCACCTGCTGCTGCAGCTGCTGGATGTGGAAACTCCTAGCCTGCGCCTGCCTCTGGTGGAGCTGATCAGCAATGTTGCAGAGCTCCCTGCAGGGCGCAAGGTAAGCACCACCCGCTTCACTCCAGAGTCAAACGGTTGCATGAGGCTCTGCGTCTACATTTCATGATGTCGGCACAGCTCTGCTGGCGGCCGCAAAGTGATGATTTGCCCCTTCCCAGCACAAACACTGAAGCAGTTGAGGTTCTACATCTGTCTCTGCTGGAGCTGGTCCGGAGGGCGGCAGAGCTCCCAGTGGGCCACAAGGTGCCACAGTAGGAATTCTCTGCTTCAGCCCACCTCCAGTCTGCAGGGATTGGCTGAGGTTGGCAAGCTGGCTTGCTGGGCGCCAGATCAAACTTGGTGGCTTCATGAACTCAGCAACAAAAGTGGGCTGTATCAGAGCACCACGTGGCTACACCCTCTTCAGGGCTGCTGTTGTGCAGAGGTCTGGTACCGGCGCAGCACTTTGCCGATGCGGCCTGCCCTGCCTGCAGGCACTGCAAGGCGCAGCCCCCATCCTGCAAGATCTGCAGTCAAGGACCTCAGACCGGCGGCTGCAGAACAGTCTGGCCCAGGCGATTCGGCAGCTTGGCTTTCAGAGCCTCCCCTTTGAGCACTTGCCGCCTGCCGGTGACCTCATTGCTACAGCATGATCATGATCTGCTGCCCTCAGACCAGCACTGTGTGCTGACCCACAGTGGCTCTTAGAACCCTGCAGCGCCCTCGCTTGGTTCTGGTCATGGCAACCTCGAAGTCAGTAATGACCAGTCTCCAGGCAGGGCCATCAACTTGCTGACAGTATCCACGTAAAGGACTTCATACTACGTTCAGTTTGGTCACAAAGCCAACGCGCACGCACTGGTCAAAGGAGCCCGTGCAGAACAGCCCCTCCTTGTCAGGTGACCAGTCAAAAGCTACCACCGGCTGCGTGCTGAGCTCGCGCTCTGCCTTGAGGTGCATTGTCCCCGCCACCCCCATCTCAACTCCCTTGCTGTCTTTGACTTTGCGCTGTTCGGGGTACTTGTACTTGTACAGGCTGATGCGGCCGTCGCCGGCTGTGATCATGCAGACGTCCCGGTTCTGGGGCAGATGCTGCAGGGCAGGCAGCAGCAGTTCAGCACTTTACCTGGGCCAGAGTGGCCGGGCCAGGCAAAACATTCTGCATAGCAGACAGGGGAATGTCAGTGGCTTGCACAGCTCTCCCTGGACAGGTGCTGCAGGCGCAGTTTGGCAGAATGGTGCTTAAGCTATTCTTTGTGCTTAAGGCTTGCTGTCTGTTAAAGCAGATGATGCAGGGTCCTTGGCAGAGAAGTGCTGTATGGTTGGCAAGGGAGCCCTAGAGAAGTGCAAAGATTCTTGGCACAGACCAGTGATGTTGCAGAGTCCCTGTGTTGGAGCAGATGCTGCAGAGGCAGGCAGCTAGACTGATGGCTGCTTTAGCCAGCACTGGGCGCTGGCGTGCTGTCAGGAGCGATAGGATGAGTGCAAGACTCCTGTAAATATAACCATGTACAATATAGGATTGACAACCGTGCAGCCAGGGCATCTATCGAATATCGCCAGGAAGCGGCCCACGCGGCCCCTGTTTGGCTCTGCAAGCTGCCGCAACAGGTGAAGCAATCGCCAGGCCGCCAGATGCAGTGAGGCCACCCGGAGCCCTGCTGCGCATTGACGCTGAGCAGCTCCCACCTGAGACCGCCAGAGGGTGGCCCCATGTGGCACCTTCTCTGCCACGCTGGCAAAGCCCTGCTTGGGGTGCTGCGTCCGCGCATCAAACACGTGGAACTGCGACTCCAGGCAGGTCACCACAAACTTGTTCATCTGGATGTCCGGCCTGCAGAGCCGGGTGAGAAGCGTGTGGCACAGCCGTATGTACACAACTTGGTGCTCAACAGGAAGCAGGCACGTGGCACAGCATGGCGGCAGGTCCAGGTACAACGCTTGCTGCTTGATAGGAAGCAGGCAAATGGCACGGTGCCGCCTCGAGCATTAGAGGCAGTCGCGCCGCACAAGCTGACACAAGGCAGGCAGCTGCACCGGTGCAAAGGGCAAGCCACGACAGTGCAGTGTGTCAAGCCTGCACTCCGGAAGCAGCACTGTTCCCCTGTACAGTGTGGCGCTTGCCCAGCAGGCAGTTTGCTGGAAGGCAAGACAGCTCTTCTGCGCTGCCCATTCCAGGTGCCTGGTCGTCAACATGTGCGCCGAAGATGCTGTTGCTGACGCTGCCCTTCCGGCCCCAGTCCTCCGACCCAGACGCATCTCGGCGTGTCACACAGGGCATCAATTCAGCTGCAGCCCACATGCAGCCAGGTCGACCCACCCGTGGAAGGGCACGCCGCAGACGCCATTGCGCACATTGCCATTCCAGGATGCAGATCTGTCTCGTGGCAGTTCGCTTGCAGCAGCCCACAGGCAGCCAGGTGGGCGCTCTTTCCACAGTTCAAGTTTGCTTGCCCCGCCCTTGCTCCCCTTTGAACTGCACCGGCCCATGAACCTGTGCAGTCGTGTGACGCCCCGTACCGGTTCCCAAGCGCGCTCTGCCCACCTGTCAAACTGCACACCGCAGACGCCGTTGCGCACGTTGCCCTCCCAGCGCACAGTGTTGGTGCGCAGGTCAAACATCTTGACATCCCCGCTGTCGTACCCTGCCAGCACGCAGCGCTCAGAATCGTTGTAGGAGTTGCCCATGGCCACCGCCCAGCAGTCCCTGACCTGCAGTGCACCACTCCTTCCTGTGCGGTGTGTATGCAGGCAGTCTGACCAGTAGGGTTGCCAGGGGGCGCTGCCCAGCCGCTTGCACACGCAGAGCAGCATTGGCTCCTGTGCAGTGGTGTGCCGGCGGCATCGATGAAAACGTTGCCCACGGCTGCTGTCCACAGTCCAGACCCTGCAGGGCAGCTCGTGCCAGTCTGAGGCACACAACTTCAACAGAACCTGACTGACGTTGAGAACAGGCCAGCACCTTGCTGAGCCTGCAAGGCAATCTCAGTGTGTGCGGTGGAGCACCTGGAATTGCATCATGGGCCGAGTTGCCAGCAGACAGCCGCCCTGTATCTGCATGACAGGCGGGATGCAATGACCAGCGGCCACTGCTCCTACGGGGCACAGACAGCAGAAAGGACTCCACCCCACCCCTTTGCCAGGTGCTGGCTGCAAGGCTGCCACAACAGAGATCATGAAGCAGCAGGATGAGCCTCACCTCTTTGCCAGAAGAAGGCCAATTGCCTGCCACCAACCCACATCTGCACAGGGCCAACAGTCCCCCTGATGTCCAGGTGCTGGCGCACAGGCTGCCAACAATTATGAACCGCCGCAGCAGCAGGGAGAGCCCAGTCTCTTTGGCAGAGGATAGCCAGGCGGCTCAGCAAATTTTTGCACACTCAGGGCACACCCCACCTCTTCGCCAGGCGCTGGCTCAAAGGCTGCCACTGGCGCATCCTGCTGCCTCACATCCCACACGCGCACTGCGCCGTCCCTGCCGCAGGTGGCCACCTCGGGCGGCCCACAACCCTCTGCCTGCAGGCAGGGGTGAGGGCAGTTGCCCAGCAAGGGTAGCCGCTTCTGGCGGCCGACAGAGCTCTGCCTGCAAGCAGGGGCGAGTGCCATTTTGCAGCAAGGGTGGCCACCTCTGGCGACGCACAGAAATCTGCCTGCAGGTAACACTGCCTGGCTGGCGGCTAGCTGAGTCATCCAAAGGCTCAGCCTGTTGCAGCACTCAATCAGTTGGATGAAGCTCATTCCTGCTGTCAGGCAGATGCCAGGAAAAGATTACCAGAAACAAGTTTTCCAGCATGCCCATCAGGCTGTCCTGCTGTCAGGCCTGGCTGCAGCACTGAGCTGGCTACTCAGAGCTGACGTGTCAAGGGACATTCCAAGCAGGCTGCACGGCTGAGAGATGCATCATTGCACTTGCAGTGCCTGTATTTCTCAGTTTTGTTACTTTTTGGCTGTGCTCACCGGCAATCAGTTGCCTGGCTGCCTGCAGAGGCGTCTGATGCTGCTCTGCGCTGACTTCTGCCTGGATGGCCTGTGCCAGTGGCAGGCAGCATGCAATGGAAGTGCATGCCTGGCAGCTGCGATGCCTGCTCTGCCTTGTGCACCAGCAGTCTGGTTGATGGTGGCCTTCTAGAGGTGGGCACTGCCAGGCAGACCCCACCCAGGTCTTCCCTCGGGCATGCAGACAGAGCTGCTACCAGGATTGGACAGAGCCGCCTTGCCCCACCTTGCCCCCAGCACCATCAGTCTGGTTGATGATGCCGGCATGGGCCTGCGTGCTGAAGGTGGGCACTGCCAAGCGCTCCAGGTCAAAGATTTGCAGCTTGCCCTCAAAATTGCCTGTCGCCAGGTGGCGCTGGCTGAGGCTGGAGGCTCCAAATGTGCCGCACTTCAGGGGGTGGGGGTACTCCCTCTCTGCTGCCAGCTTGAGCTCATTGCCCTGAAGCTGCCACACCTGCGGCAGCACAACTGGACGCTCAGCAGCTGTTGTGGGCACCACCAGCTCCGGCCTTCACTTGAATGACTGCATCACCCTGCAGCCGTGCACTGCCCACGGCAGAGTGCTCTACATCTGTGGCTGCCTTGTAGCAATTGCATCTGCAGCATGGCAGTGCCAGCTTGTGAGTGTGCAATAAGGTGATATGCTCTGACAATCGCCTGGCAGCTTGGGGCTACAGCCTTGGAGTGGCCACACCAGCAACCGCACAGGAGCTGTTTCCTGCAGCGGCCGTGGGGCGCCAAGTTGGCTTCCGTCTTTTGGAGCTGCCCTGCAGTGTGCAGAAGCGAGTGCACTGCCTCTGTGTCATAACCTTACTTGGGTAAGTACTATGGAGCTGCCACATCTGCAGCAGTGCAGTTGCAGCTTGTGACAGGTGCATGTTGATGCAAGAGTTCACTCCTGGTGACAGCTTGAGCTCACCGCCATGCAGCAGTCGCAGAGCAGCAATGCAGCAGGGGGTCCAGCTGCGATGCCTGCACATTGGTCAGCTCATGTGACAGCAAGCGAAACATCAGCAGTACTAGCACATAGGCAGCTGTGAGATGGTTCTGCAATGTATCGACGTCAAGCAGCTCAGAGTCCCTCACCTGCAGGCATCCTGTGTTCCGCGCGTGCGAGCCAAGCGCCACAAATCTGGCGCTGCATGGCACCCATCTGCAGGCAGCACAGGCAGTGCGAGGACTGTCACTTTATTGCAAGTGACAGTCCGGAGGATGCAGGGCTGAGGCCTGCCTGGTGTCATAGATTGTCACCACCAGACTCTTGCAGAGGTGCTCAAGGATCTGCGGCTGGTCTCCTGCATCGATCATGCTGATGCTAGCACAATAACACAGCCGTGAGCTACGAGATCAGAGGTGTTGGCGCGACATAAGGAGGGCACTGTGGATCCTCACATATTCACATTGGAAGCAGCCACTGATCTGCAGTCCGCAGACTGCGGACAGGCATGGTGATTGCACCTGATGCCATGTAGTACATGCTGAGTGCTAGAAATCTGCCTGCCTAGACTTTACATGGTGGTGCATACTGCTCTGCAGGCACCAACAGTTCCATTGTACTCTCCAGTGAGTCCACTCTGCTGCTAGCTCACCCAGACACACACCAGAGACAGTGACGCGGTTTGTGCCAATGGTGCCATTGCTCTGAGCTGCAGGTGCCAGTAAGCCTTTACCCCACCCTTGCCACTGTTTTGCTGTTGTTTGGCATCCTCAGTACTGTAGGATTCTTCATGTGAGTGATGCCTCCCTTGTTGGCTCTGCAGCAACTGTTTCTCCGCATCATGTCTCTCTATGCTGTTGCAGATACGAGGTAACAAAGACCAGGCACACCCGAAAGCTCTCAGAAGAAGCCCTTCTTGGCAGCATCTCTTCCATCTCACTGGTGAGCTTCACCGTACAGGAATTGATATGACACCCTCATGGTGAGCCTCAATTGATGCGAACAAAAGCTCTGTGTGAGCTCACACTCCAATGCTCTGCTCTGCAGGGGCTGGGCACACTTTTCCTTTTACTTTGGACAGGGGTTTACATCTGAGCAATATCCAGCAGGAAGCAGTAAAACATCAGCAGAGTCTACAAGCTCTCAGCAGGCAGTAGTCAGTCCCCTGATACTCCTCATGGAGCTTTTCCTCAGGGACAATATCCACAGCAAAGCCAGCATCTGCCAGCATCTGTGGAAAGGAAGTCTCTCCCCTGCCTGTATCAGGAGGCACAGCTGCTGAGTGCCTTGAGCAGCATGCACATTCTGTAAGAGGGGCTGCCCTGAAGAGACATCACTGGTGAAGCTTTTGTTAGATCACTATTGCGACTTGAGACATGATCTCACCACGATGTTTGAATGCCAGAAAAATGATGGTGTGGGGAGCACTAAGCTCGCTGAGGGTGGTGACGAGTGAAGGAAATGAGGTCTCCGCATAAAGCAGGTCTGCAGATGGGCACAGTGTCAGGAAGGGGCAACCAGCAGCCAACACCAGCTGGCTTGGTTTGAGCTAACCAGAAACACTACCTGCGCCAGCAATGAGATCTGGCTTTTGTTTGCCCAGCACACTCACATCCTCCCCCCAGGCGTGCTGCACCACCTGCAGACGCAAGCAAACACGCTTGACATATGAAAGGTAACAGGATATAGAGCCAGGAATATGTACAACACAGTCAACCATACAGCTCAACCTCAATGTGGTGTCAGCTTTGCCTCAGCTCTCAGCAGCGCTCCATCACCAGCATGCCTGTACGCCACATGAAAGGCAGGCACGTGCACAGCAGCGCTGTGTCGGTGCAGCCATGACATAACCCATGCATGAGGAGAGCTCTGCATCAGCAAGAAGGCAGACTGGCCTGGGTCCTTTGAAATGGCTCCTGGCAGTTGGCGTCCACGTTCGCCTGAGTCAGGGGCGTGATGTGGGGCAGGTCTGCCAGCACAACATCTGCACCGGCCTTGGCCAGCGCGATGCCCACCACCCCTGCAGCATGGCACCATGTTAGTCCGCAGCGGCAGCCTCCCAGCTGCAACCCAAGTCCTGAGCTTGCCCTGGCTAGCACAATGCCCAGCACTCCTGCAGCGAGAGCTCAGGTAGCAATCTGACGGTAGCAGAACAATGTTTGTATGACCCGGCTCCCAGTCCAGTGCAACTCCTGGCCAGCGCAGTGTCACCACCCCTACAGCAAGGAGTTGTGCGAGTGATGGCCAGCTGCGATGCCTGTAGCTCCCTGCAGCAGAGGTGGAAGTGAGGTGGTGAGCTTGATGCAGGGGGCAGGCAAACACAGCGCCCCCTCCGGCTTCTCGACTGCCTCACCTTGCGCCACTGCCAACTACATGTTGCAGCACACCAGGAACCAGAGTATGTAATGTGCTTGCTCAAAGCCACTGTACATGAGACCCACACGAGCCACTGCTCAACAGGTAATGCAGCACAGATGGTGCAGCACACCAGGAATGAGACATGCAATGCGCCTGTATAGGGGCTGAGGTCCCTCACACTGCAGTGCAAAAAAGCGGTGAGGCAACACAGGTGACGCAGCAGTTCAGCGACCAGACATGCAGCACACCTGTACCAGAGCCGAGGTCGACAGCCCTCACATCGTGCCACTGTCCAAATGGCGGTGTCCTCAGCAGGAACTCAGCCAGCATGAACGCTGACTGCCAGACCACCAGTCCAACGTTGGACAGGTCCTCTGGCGGGCGCTGGCTGCTGTCATCATCGCCTGCACCAGACCAGTCTCTGTAGTGCCTCTACACGCTGACGCTTGCTTTGCAGCAGGGCAGGGCTTGAGGATGTTGACTATTGCAGGGGCTTGCATTCGCTCTTTACCCGGCTGGACTTGCACTGGACCTGCATGCATGCACTGGCTTTGCAGCACGGTGGTGGTGGTGTGAACTCTGCTGGCTTGCCTTCAGCACAGCAGCAGGGCAGAATTCTGTGTTGACTCTGCAGCAAGGCAGGGCTCAGACCAAGGTAGCATTGAGCACAGGGCGTGTGCCAGAGCGACTTGATGCATAAGCCTGCAGCAAGCCTCCAGGGACCAGCAAAATGGTCGCATGCCCTGCCAACCCCTCAAAACAATGCTGTTAGAGCTGTAGGTGCTCCAGCCAAGAATAGACGGTCTGGTTCAGAGCTCAGAAAAAACATGTTTGAGCACGATCAGGGTATGACCTCAGTCAGCATAAGAAAAAAGGAAGTAGCATCCAAGGCAATTCTTGGCCTACAGAGACAGCTGCAGTGGTCTGCCTGCAAGCGCTTACGCAAGCACAGTCTTGTGCTTGCAGGGGCAGTTGCAGTCACCAACCTCCAAAGGAGGGTGCAGCTGCAGTCCTATTCTTGCAAGGGCAGCCCCAGTCACCTGCCTGCGAGTGCTCTCCTTGTGGCAGCGCTCCTCGGGCCACGCTGCCGCTGTGCTTGGGGATCTGGCGCACTGTGATGGCCATACCTGCACAGTGCAGCAACGCTTGCCGCAGCTGTCCTGGCTTTCGAAGGGATGCTGGTTGAGGGCAGCAAAGGCTTTCCAGGGTTGTCTCAACCTGCTGCAAGGCTGGAAGTATGTGCCAGGCAGGTCCTTGATGGTGCAGTCTTACAATCAGTCGGTCTGTTCTGAGCTTCTTGACAGTCCCAGGCCTCAGCTGAGGCCATGCAGTGGAATGCATGGCTGGGCAGCAGAAGTGGCCATGTGGCACCATGTGCAGTACGAAATAGCACAGCACATGCTGGTAAATCTGAACGTATGCAATCGCAATAGGGAGAAAGGGCAGGAGACATTGCTGCGTTCTCTGCACAGTTGTCAAGGGGACCCTCACCGCCAAACTGGAACATTCGCTGCTCCATGTCCTGATCTGCTGCAGCGCCCAACACCCTGAAGGGCACAAGGGCCATGCCTGGCCTGCGGCTGGGTCAGATGCTGGCCTGAGCAGTCGGAGAATGGCCCTGAGGATCCAGCAACCCTGTCGAGATGATGGTCTCAGCAATTGCAGCGCTGCTTCTGACCCTGCAGGCTGTCCACAGAAGGGAGCCCGCAGACGCGACTTGAGCTGCCCACACCACAGCTGTGGTCTGAGCTGTGAGGCTGAGCGTTGGGACCTCTGTGAAGCAACTTTTGGTGATGACAGTGCTGGTCAGGCCCCACTCCAACTTGTGCTGACTGTCAGCTGGCAGCCTGCTTCAGACCCTCGGCTGCTGTGGCAATGCCTTTGGCTGCTCCCCTAAGGGGCTGCGCTTGCGCAGCCTCAGCAGTACGACAGCAGCAGTGCCTACAGATGTCCCTGCCAGGTCAGCTGCCTGCAGACATGAGGGACTCATGCCACTGATGAGCGTGCAAGCGGTCAGGCCGATATCAGCATGGCTACGACTGATGGACATTGCCCACCAGGTGCAGACATGAGGGGCACAAGCTGGGCTGGACAGCATGCCAAGAGGGCAGGGTGATGTCAGCGTTGCTATGCACATTGCACATGACTCACCAGGTCAGCCAAGTCCACTGCCCCAGGCCACCAGTGCAGGCCGTCGCCAATCTCTTTGAGTGCTCCGACTGCCAGGGAGGCAGCAGCTGCCAATGGCAAACGCCAGTTTGCCAGGGGATACTGATTGCAGTTGCTGGATAGCCTGTGAACCACAGGAACAATCAAGGTGCAAATGCTGAAGTGCAGCAACTTGTCAAGCTGCAGCTCCAGCTTGAGACAGCAATGCTGATCAGACTCCTCCCCTGAGGGAGCAACAAGCTGCCACTTCGGTTCTGCTGAAATAAGCTGGGCAATCTGCAAAGACAGAAAACAGCAGAAGTTGACCAAGTGCAGGAGGTGCCTGCAACCCGCATCAGTTTGATTGATGCCATGCAGAATCATGCGGGTCGCAGCAGCCTTCCCTGGGCACCTGTGAGAACAACCCTACCAAACATCTGCCATCCTCATCAGAGGCACAGAAAGCACGCAGACCTCGCTACCAAGATCAAAGCAGGGCCCCAAGACCTTCTGGCAGCAGTTTCACAACTGCAGGCAAGCTCCTGAGCCATTTCAGATCTGCTCTGATTGCATGCCTATGGCCCCTGCTGCATGCTGCAGGGCAATGCAGAATCCATTTCAGCATTGATCAGCTCAGTCCCATCTCCCTTCTACCTGGTCTACATGGTGGCAGCAGGCTTTGGCCTCCCTGTGAGAGCTGCATGTGCTGCCTCGCAGCCTGCAATCACAGTAGTCCTATGCACTCAGCTCAAGATCTGCTTGCCCTGTACATGAACAGCACCCCTGCCAGTATGTCAGCGACCCAGAGACGCTAGCTGAACACTGTCTGCATAACAAACCTGCAGCCTCCCAGTGTGGCACAGCGGGATCCCTCTGACTGCTATTCCCCTGCCAGTTGTGCAGTGATTCCCAGTTGTCATCACGCCCGCCCTGCTGACCGTCATCCACCAGTCAGCGTGATTGTACATGCCATGTCTTTGCACAATGAACCAGAAACGCTGATTGCAGTGCAATGAGACAGCCCTGCTGACTGCCCTACCCCTGCCAGTGCAGTGAGGATGCGCTTGTGGTTTGGGCTGGAGCCCAGATGTTCAACGGCGCATATGGCAGCCGCTTGGGCATTGCCAGTGTGTTGAGCATCATCTATATTGGCGTGGTTGTCTCAGACATGGTAAGCAACACCGTCACCAATCTGCACTCCAGCTGTTGGGCTCTTCAGCATGTGGGGCATCTTCATTTGGTGGCATTACCTGGGCATGTGGGTGAGGCTTCTGGCTGCCGCTCTGACTCATGTGGCGCACCACAGCTAATCACTGCAACTCTTGAGCTGTGAGCCATGGCTTGCCGGTCCTGTGGCAGCGGTGCTGTGAGAAGTGCCTTGCACCAGGGCACTGCTTTGGGCATGGCGCAGATGCTGTCTAGCAGCTCTACTTCTCATGCTGGTAAAATCCTCGCCAGCCAACACAGGCGTGTCCTGTGTGCATTGCAGATCACCTTTGGGCTCGGAGCTGCCCTCAGAGCTGGAGTTCTTAATGCCAAAAGTGTCAAGATCCTCAGGTCAGCTGCACTCTGTGGTGTGCTGTACTACTCATGTAGAGATCCAGATTGACCAACAAGCTCTGTCTCTCTTCTCTGCAGCGGAGATGGCTTCAAGCGAGCGGTGGCCCAGATTCAGCGGTGGGGCAGGTGGATAGGTGAGGGCAGCAAATAGCGCCTGTCCTTGGACCGCCATGCTTGGGGAGGCCACCAAATGGCGTGCCGCCGAAGGAGCACTCCTAGCCTGCATACTTTGAACTGTAGGAGCTGGCTTGCGGCAGTGCTGTCGTTTTGTTGGCCTGGAGCAGTCCCAGCCTTTCAGGGATGCATACCTAAGCTGAGCATGCGTGGCAGTCTGGACAGGTGGCATGCGTGACAGGTGGCTTGCAAATGCCGCTGCATTGCCTTCCACAATGACTTGGCAGTCAGAGCCTGGCTGAGCTGTATATGGCCAGCACACGCAATTGATCTTGGCACAGCTGCCAATGCATGCATGAATGAGCCGCATCTGGTGTTTTCCTTTACCCCCCCACATCAGAGCTGTTGGCACGACTTGGGGACTGGGACCCTCAGCTTCTTTGGCTGTGAAGCACCTCTGCCAATGCGTCTGGTACCGCTAGATAATGTGTTGGTACAGGAGCTGAGGGTCTAGACGATGGTGGGGAGCAGGGGTCAAAGCTGCTGGCACAACTGCAGAGCCTGGCAACCTGAACCCTACATTCCAGCTGCCCAGTAATAGTGGGGCTCCTGTGACTGCAGGCACGGTTCAGCGCTTCTCTCTAGGGTTCAGGGGCCCCCTGTGCCTGGTGTGCGGCTTCACCGGCGTCTCCCCACAGCTGTTTGCCTCTGGAGTGGCAGTGGGGGCTGTGGGGACGATGGTGCTGCAGATTGCAGCGGTGAGACCCCACAGCTGTCCTGTGTTGCAGCCACCTTCCCTGGTGCCCAGCAGAATGATGTGTGTATCAATTCGAAGGGACTGGCTTGGCGATCTGCATCTGCCAGCGTAGCTGTATGTGTTCAGAGGTGGGCAGCTCTGCTGCCTGCCTGACACCTTACCTGCCAGCAGTGCTGTACCAAGCAGTGGATGTTCATCTGGGAGGCTGACAGGCTCCCAATGAGTGCTCTGCAGGGCTACCTGCTGAGGACAACACCCAATGCCTACTTGGCTGCATTAGCCCTGGTGTCAGGCCCCAACCTTGTGGGACACATCGCAGGGCCACTGGCAACTGCGCTCTCCTTGTGGTGGGCTGGCAAGCAGAATAAGCCGGGCCGGCCTGGTTCAGATGTTGCACCAGACCCAGCGCCTGCTGTGACTCCACCTCCATACGGTTCTCAGACAACATAATCTCGTGAATTGCCTGTGGCATGCTTCATAGAAGAAAGAAAGAAAGCTACAGTGCATGCAAAACCTACAGCGCAGCCACCACCACCGATCGCCTTCAACCACTATACGGAGCTAGTAGCGAACTCAATAATATGGTGGTTGACAACAAGGTGAGCAGTACAGGCAAAACGAATTTTGCTTCTCCGGATGTTATGGCCTATGCAAGGAGCAACTGAAGCTCAGTGCCGTGGCACCCACTGAAACGGCAGATCCACTTGATGTAGCAGGGGCTTGCTGGCTCTTGGGCCCGGGCTCTTGTTCAGTACAGGTATACAGGACAGTGCCACAATGCAGCTGAAGTCCAGCTGTGCATCGTCAGCCTCCAACAATGCAAGCTCAGCAGCATGCAGGTGCTGCAGGGGCCTGGCCTGGCAGCCTAGCCTGTGAGCTAATGCCATGCTGCCCCAGAGGCTTTCTCTGCGATCCTGCAGAGACTGATCAGCTCCATAACTCCCCGGCCCTGGAGAGTGCTCTTCATACAAGGGGCGCAGGAGCAGCCTGGCTCAAACCCTCTTGTCATTGCCTGTTTGCAGGGGCTGGCTGGATCCATCAACGCTCATAAGTTGCCCACAGAGGAAAAACAGGCTCGTGACACCCCCAAGGGTCTGAGAGGGAGCCATAACCATCCTGAGTCCCAGGAGCCCCACATTCAGAAGGAGACTCATGTGGCTACAGGTGGGCTTGCTGGTGGTGTGCCACTCAATCTACTTGCCTGGCTCAGGTTTGCAGCTTAGTATGCTTCATGGCTGAGATCGCATGCAGCAGGGGGCAGACAACTGAACCGTTGGGCAGCGTGCTGTGCCATGCATGCCTTGCTTGCACCAGGCTTCCCCTCCACTTTTGCTTTTGGGGGCTCCGTTGTGTCCAGGGGTTGGCATTGCCTCAGGTGAAAAGTAGGGTGACAGACTGTTTCAGTGCTGTCTTGCTATCATCTCGCAAGTTCCAGGAGAAGCACAGGCCAGCCTGTGCCACACCATGTGGGAGCCTTAATCAAAGGTACCAGGTCGGCCACTGCCTGCCGCTGTAGTTTGCCTGGGAGTCACCTGTAGGTTTACACAGTGTGGGCTGGGCAGCTGGTGTTGACATCTGAGCAGCAGTATCGAAAGCTTGGCAGGTGGTGTGGTCAGCAATGGAGACCTAGACACTGCCACTGGTGAGGGTGGCGCACAAAAGATGGGTTGCCTGACAATGCCTGCCCCCTTATTGCCCTCAGGGGCATCTTCATGATGCGGCAGATGGCACTGCGAGACGTGAACGCATGGTGCATGTCGCCTGGCCGCATAGAGGCTGTTTAGTGTGAGAGGAATGGGTATCGCAGCAGCATGGCAGAAGTGCGCGCTTGGCAGCAGATGTGCATATGTGCCGACAGGATTTGTCCAACATGCCCACAGCCGAAGCTCTGCATGCAGGCGAGAACAGGCCTGGAAACTTCCCCAGAGATCCTGAGGAGAAGGCCAAGCTAGTCGGCAAGGACAACCCAGAGATTCACCCCAACACCCAGAGCGCCCCTGAGGGCCAGGTCAAATCTGCATCGGGAGCCAACACCACCTATGACAAGGTGGGAGGTTATAAACACTGGTTGCCTTTGCCGACATGCCTTGGCCACTGGGTGTGTACTGGCATCAGCAACACTGCCACATCCGAGCCAGGCTCATCTCACAGTGAATGACCTCTGCCCTGAGCTGAGGCCCCTAGCAGCTGTTGTTGTCAATTTCCCCTTTCCTCTTGAGGTGGAATCCCTGGTAGCTGATACTGTCTCCCCTTTCTGCTCTGGGCTAGGGCCCTGGCAGCTGCTCCCCTGGTTAGGTAGGGCAGCTGGTTCGCCAGTGCTGCCACTCCCCTGCTCTTGGTGTTGGCAGTGCTGCAGTGCTCCTTCAACCGCTGTGTCCATCTGGGTCTGCTGTCCACTCATCACTTATCTGGCTGCTTCCAGGTGACTGTTGCGGGCCTGGGAGACACAGAGAAGGACATCACCTCCGAAGTTGACAAGGCATGAGTGCCTGCTTTGCACCAGTCTGTGTATCCTAGGCAAGTATCAATACTCGCAGCGTCATGTGGATTGTATCTCAAACAAATTTACTTCAATCCCAGAATGGGAAAATGGGGTCTCTGCAGCTTTTATAACGCACACATGAGGGCAGTGGCAGGGGTTCAAGAAAGGGCAGTGAGCTGGCTCTCAGCATGGTCTACTGTCTGAGGCAGCTTCTCTATTTTGCCGGACCTATCCTGGCGCCAGATGCAGCTGGCATAGTAGCACCATACCGCTGCCACACCGCTGGTCAGCACTGTCATCGCCGCGCAGACCAAGCGGATGCTGAGGTGCCCTACATCAAAAGCCAGACCACCTCCTATGGCACTGATGGAGTCAGCAACCTGCACAGCAGACAGAGCCTGATTTTAGGTCTGCCCAGACATTTGCTTGTCGCAGGTGGGCCGCGTGGCCACTCAATGATTTTAACTAGAGACAGTGACCATAAACAGGGCCATCTCAGGCGCAACTGTCAGCTCGAACCGCTGGAGCCCAACACAGCTCAAAGGGGTGCACCACCTCCCCTGAGCCCACAGAGCAGCCCTGGTAGCGCCTGACTGGCACCCAGCTCTGGAAAGCAAGCAGGAAGGCAGCAGTGGTGACAGCCACCATGTGCAGGGCCAATGCCAGCGCCAGATTCTTCCCCAGCAGCTGGAGCCCCACACAGCTGAGAAGAAAGCACACCCAGCTGGAGCCAAGCAGCTGCACAGGTGACAGCTAAAGATGCAGGGCTTCTGACGGCAGTCACCGTGAAGAGGGCCATCTCCAGCGCGAGGATCCTCCCGAGCAGCTGGTTGGGGACCTGCAGCTGCAGCATGAGGGTGCTGTAGATCCACAGCCCAGCGCTGCCCGCGCTGCGCAAGGCTGTTGCCACCAGAATCATCAGGATGTTGGGCGCGATGATCATGCTGCAGGCGGGGAGGGTGGCTGTGACTTGCACATGACGGAGCAGCAATCAGTGTGATGGCTGAATGGGGTGGCAAGATCTCTCTGGGAGCAGATGGGGGGGAGGAAAGAGCGGTGCCATGTATATCGGGTCAAGGCAACCTCTATATACGCTATTGCGCAGATTGATGGCTATATATACTGTTCTGCAGATTGATGGTGCCTCAGGGCAAGCAGGAAGACAGGGGCATGCGTTAATGATGTACTGCAGCACACAGGAGGGCTGGAGGCAATACTGCAGGAGGGCAGGCAGGCAGCCGCCAGCAATGCTTGTGCTGCAGGCAGGCAGGCGCAGTGCCAGCCTGACACGATGTTTCCAATGCTACTGCCCCGCTTGTGTCATGCACTGCCCTGGCTTTGCCATGGCACTGCGCGCCTCAAGATGGACGCAGCCGGCCTCACCAGGCGTAGCCAGCCACAAAACAGAGAAAGGAGATGGCCGTGCTCCTCAACAACTCTGGTTTCCTGCAGGGCTGCGATGTACAAAGTTGTTGGTACGCTGTTCACAGGCCGTGCAGTCACGCATACTGTTTGCGCGTGATTTGCTGTCCTGACAACACAGCTGCAATGGGCCTTGTCAGCCCAAATGTAGTGGCAGGTAGTGTACTACAAGCCCGCCGCATAAGCACAGCTGCAATGGCACCTCTCCGCCTGCACATGAGTCACCTGTCACGAGGGGACTTGCCGCAATGATGCTTGCATCAGTGCAACGCACCACAATGCAGTAGGGTGCTCCCAATGTCTCAGGGTCCTTGCGCGCAAAGGGTCCCTGCCATCTCTCAGCCCCCATCTGGAGCAGCAAGCACCAGCCCCAAGAAAGCCACAGCAGCACCTGGGCGGCACCTCGGGCTGTCTGCAGTCGTTTGGCCCAACAGGGATGGCTTTCAGCTTTACAGGTCGCACCTGGGTGGCGTGAATTTGTTCATCAGGATGGGGCCCCCCAGGCATCCGACACCCACGGAGGCAAATATGAAGCCAAGTGTCTGGCTGCTGTCCCCTAGCGACTGCATCTCGGGGAGCTCGCTGAAGCGCACCTGCAGAGGCAAGGGGATCACCTCTCAGGACTGTCTCGACACCTGCAGCCCCTGTCCCGAAAGCTGCATCTGGGAACGCCGCCAGAGTGCACCTGCAGGGCACTCCTTATCACAACAGAGGACCTGCAGGGCAACCCTTAGCATCTGCATTGCAAAGAAGGTGACGCATGCTGGAGCGCACCTGCAGCAGTTGGGTGCATCACTGCCATAACTGACCACCATCTGCAAGTTTGGATGC
The DNA here is from genome assembly GCA_019693375.1 of Asterochloris erici. Taxonomy (NCBI): domain Eukaryota; kingdom Viridiplantae; phylum Chlorophyta; class Trebouxiophyceae; order Trebouxiales; family Trebouxiaceae; genus Asterochloris; species Asterochloris erici. The sequence continues at coordinate 16,460 of JAAMXJ010000139.1, read as the reverse complement.
CAAAATCAGCTGCGGGACACCTTCAATCTCAGCAAGGGCCTGCAAGGCGAGCCTGGGCTTCTCCATCTCTGGCAGCTAGCGCACGCGCACTCACAGCCCTGGGAAGCACCAGTGGACACGACACCAGCTCAAAGAGCGATCTGCAGCAGCCTTGGCTTCCTTCAATCAATAGCGGCAGATTTGAAGTTGTATGTTCCCTCAAGCAGTTGAGACGCCGCTGACTGGTGCTCAAAACGCTTTTGTTGCTGGGCTGCTGCCAGCATGCGTGTAGCTTCTTTGCAAGAGTTGTGCATGCTGCAGTGCTCTAGGATCTGAGCCTGTTGCTGCAACGACTGCACAGCAGTTGGGCTCACTTGTAGAACATCTGCCGCCCCCCAACAGAATGCGCCGCTGGCCTTCACCAGGCACAGCCAGGCGACATCCCTGCAGGCAGTGGAGTCTTGATCTGAGCACAGGACCTACAGCAAGGGGTTGCAGACACAAAATGTCAGGCACCCCTCCTGCAGTCAGGTGGTTGTCACTCTGGGCAAAACCCCTTTGACAGAGATCTTGGCCTCCCCAGCCAGGCCACGCTCCTGCAGGCATAAGCTTGCTGGTCCAAGCAAAGGTTGTTTGGCAGAGCTTGCAGGCATCTCCAGGTGGGCACTGTCCCGCAGGCAGAGGGGTGTCGCTCTGAGCAAAGCCCCTGGGTCGGAAGGTGCAGGCAGGTCCCACCAGGCTTAGCGTGCTCACTCAAGTGCCAGCCAGGACCAAGCCCCAGTCAAGCCGGGCGGACGTCGAATTCAGTGGAGTTTCCATCTGAGCAGGGCGTGCTGCCGTAGATGCCTGGACTGGTGAAGAGGCACCTCTGCCCAGGCTGGCCACATGCACAAGACTGCACTTTCATCTACATGAACATCTCCAGCTAAATCAGTGCCATCAGGTGCAGATCAGGGCAGGGGCTTTCGGTGTTGGTGTGCAAGCTGGTGTGACAGCAGTAAGCAACCAGCTGGCAACTGCTTGCCTGTCCCCCTTCTTGATGATGTAGGCCAGCCCCTCCTTGATGCTGATCACTGCCTCTGCCACAGCAAGCGCGAGCTCCCTTCTAGCGCTGCGGGGCTCTGGGGTCTCAGCCCCAGAGTCTGCCCTGCTGCCAGCCAGTCCAGGGTTCTGCCTGCATCAGGAGGCCTTGCAGTGGTAGCCTGAGACTGCTGAATGAGCCATGTAGCAAAGTTGTTGTGCTGCAAGTTTGAGCATCACAAAGGAAGGTAGCTCTCAGCCTAGCTCACCTGTGTATGGAATTGTCCACAGGACTGCCAGGCTGCTCGTCAGTCGAAGGTGGACGGCTGCTGCTATCCCGCCAGGGAGGGCTGCCTTGGTGCAGCTGCTCCTTGCTGCTGCTGCCTTGCTCTCTGTGGGTGCTGGTGTGCTGCGCCTCGGGAGATGCCTCAACCTGCAGCCCAGAGGCTGCGACCTGAGGTGCCAACCTCAAGCGGTTGATGGGGTCAGATCACCAGGCGCTCCCACTGCAGCCTGCTGCCACACACGGAGCCTCAAAGCTCAGTGTGACTGGTGCAGGCACCAGTGAGGCATCGATGCAGCTTGTGCACCTGCAGTGCAGCCGCCCGCATGTGAGGGAGCTTCGCCCTGTCTGCACCAGGGGCAAATACAGCAATCGGCAACAGCAGAGCCGACTCTGTCTGTGTCTGTTCTGGATGCAAGGTGTCACAACCAGCAGCCTCAAAATTGTCATCAATCATCTTCACGCACCAGAAAGCTCATCAATTTCAAGTGGGGAACCCACACTGCCCACCTGAAAGGCTGCTTTCATCTGTCCCAGGCGAACCTCTGCATCCACAGGGTTGGGCGCCAAAACCTGGGACGTGTCGAGCAGCGCCTCAGGCATGTGGCTCAAGGTCTCCTGAGGCACGCCTGGCCCCTGTGCAGCAGGTGGCTTCGGGCCACTGCTAGGGCCACTGCCAGGGCCACTGCTAGTGCCTGCCTGCTGGCTGCGCTGGCTGCCACTGCCCAGCCCAACCTGCTTTGAGCCCTCCAACCCATTGCCAACACTACTCTGCTGTCCAGATTGGGGGATGCTGCCTTGCTCAGCGCCTTCTGATGGGGACACCGACTCAGGCGCCAGCAGGTGAGTCCCCTCCTGGTCTGTGTCCTCGTCTTCATCTTCTGTGCCCCTGAGGGCTTGATAGGCGCCCGGACGCTTCAGGATGGTCTGCAGGCACCATTCGCTGGGGATAAGCAACTTGCACAGCAGCTTGGGCTTGGCACGGGCCAAGCAGGCGGCATCAGAGCCTTTCTGCACGCCAGCAACCTCACAAGAGCCCTCTTCTTGTACCCCATGGGCCTTGGCAGTCATCACAAACAGTGGGCACTGCAGCATGCTCGCAGGCTGCAAGGGCGACTCTCAGCACCGCAGCAGCTCTCCATGCTGCAGCCCTGTGTGCAGCCTCTTGCAGAGGAGGCTGCACACCAGAGCACCCAACCAGAGGGGCAGCAGCAACCACTTGCTGGCAGCTGCAAGAAGAATGAACAGCGATGTATTGAGTTGTGTGGTTGAGTAGACAGCAGGTGGTGGTGCGCCAGCGCCTCACACATGAAGGTCAGCCCACCTGAAGCCGCCAGGCGCACAGGGCAGCCACGACGTAGGTCGCACTGTCGATCAGAAAGCAGGCGGTGGTCCCCAGCTTGGAGACCGCTGCCCCTCCCAGGCTGGCACCAAAGGCCAGCGTGACTGACCAGGCGAGAGTGTCTAGAGTTGTGGCCAGATGTAGCTCCTGCATGGCAGAGGTCAGAGATCTATAAGAGAGCCTGCAGGGTCCCTTGCAACCTTACATGTACGCTGACAGCGTTCAAACTTCCCAGTATTGACAGTTGTTAATGGTGTCACATCAATTGTAGACGTGAGCCGCATTGACAGCAAACAGCAACAGGTGCGGCTGTGAACCAGGAGCAAGTGCATTTGTACAGCAACCCACAGCGTGAGGACTGCCTGTCGATGAAGAGCGGCAGGTCAGGAAGTGCATGCCCACTTCTGCTGAGGGTTGGCAGACCTTGCAAACACACCTGGTGGCTGATGGGGCAATGAGCCATTTTATACCCAGGATGCCCAGAGGCCGATGGGGCCATGAGCTGTTGTACAACCAGGGCTGCCTTTGTTGTAAGGAGAGACAGTGTGTAAAGGGCCAAGCACATGGAGACCCACCTTTTTGGGCACAATCTGAGGCTCCAGAGCGCGGCGGGCAGGATCGTAGAAGCTGATAGCCGAGAATTGCAGGAAGAGCAGTATGTACATCAGCCTGCAGAGGGGAGCAGCTCCTGAGGCCTGGAAGTATTTGGGCCCTCTGCAGCAGCCCCTGACGAGCTCCAGCATGACAGGTGTGGCGCAAAAAGACGTCCCGGCAACAGGCAGAGTTCAACAAGGCAACCTGGTGGGCCCGGTCAAGGCCACGAGGCAACCTGGTAATCCTGCCTGCAAGGGCTGTGAGGCAATGATGCAAGCCAATCGAGGCTTTGATTCAACCTGGCATTTTGATTGAGTCCAGCATCAAGGTGACCCAGCAGATGCCATACCAACACCCAAGGGATCACATTCCAACCCACCATAAGTCTGCTTTGGTTCTCACAAGGGCCAAGCCCGCCACCAGCACAGCATCAACAACACATGTTACCAGAAGGACTGTGGGGCGGTTCACCCTGCAGCATTAGAGGTGCAGGGGTTGGGATACATGAGTGAGTGAGACTGGCTGCACATATTACATGGCTGATGAGGTTTCTGAGTGTCAATGCTGCTCAGAACCTTTACAGCCATGTATTCAAAGGCCTGCAATGATTGAGCGGGTGAGGGATGCCACACCACAGTTGCCCCAGCTCGAGGATTGCATGTGGTGTTGAGGCCTGCGGTGCTCAAAACAGTCAGAGCTGCAGGCCACCCAGGTAGGCCCCTGGCTCAAAGCCCAAGCGCGAAGGCAGCAACATCTGACCGGAGCAAGCAAGATATGGCCATGCAGACAGCATGAGCCTCAGCACTGCTGAAAGCTCAGCAAAGGTCCTGAAATCAATTTGAGACCGAGCATTGCTCACAGCATAGCCGAACAGCATGGCCTGCAGGGCCTATGTCACCTGTCAGCCACCACTCCACAGATGGGGAAGAGGAAGAAGCCAGGAAGCAACCTGACAATCAGCACTCCAGCAAGCAAAACTCCACTGCCACCGCCCTGAGTTTGCACTAGGACCAGACATGAGACATAGTTGAACCAGCCACCAATCTGCAGGCATGTGGTGGGCTCGTCAGTGCAGGCTGTTCTTCAGCACAGGCTGTAAGGCAGCTTGACCCCCATCACTGCTTGCAGCAGTAAAGTTGGCAGGCACACTCATGCCATGTGTGTGGAGTTGGTGCTGCCTGCATGCCGTACGCAAATCACAGCAGCATATATAGATCCCATCAGGAAGATCACTGGCCACTCACATTGTCAATCAGCTCCCCAAGAAACAGGGTGCCAAATGCTGGGTTATGGGTGACGAGTCTGAGATAGGAGCTGAGGTGGGTGTCATGTTCATCCTCCTTCTCTTTCATGGCTCAAAATGTCGCAACTCGCTTCGACTTTAAAAGCTCCGATGGGGAGCCTGACACAATCACCATAGGGGTGGGCAGTGTGGAAAATATACATGCCTAGGTTACATGGTGGAATCCATCAGATTGATAAATTACAATGGGTTGGTCACACATCCTACTTGTAACACACCCCACTTGTCCGCGGCAGCGAGGGTTCTGATGCCGCTGCTGTGCCTGCCACTGTGCACCCAACGGCCAGTACTGAGTCCAAGCAACCTGACATTGCAATGTCTGACTTCACGCCGAGCCAACATACTCCTACGGCATCAAGCTGCTCTCAACCAAGGGGTCGCACACCAAGGCCTGAAACCCCCAGGCTCCCAAGCTGTCAGACATCTGCGTGGCAGGGATTCAAGAGAGGGCTGTCTAGAGTCTGAGGCAGCTTCTCCGTCTTGCCAGACCTCTCCTGTCGCCAGACATAGCCGGCATAACAGCACCATACCGCTGCAATGCCGCTGACCAGGACAGTCATCACCGTGCAAACTATGCGGACGCTGAGGTGACCTACATCAAAGGCCAGACCACCTCCAATGGCACTGATGGAGTCAGCAACCTGCACAGCAGCCAAAGCCTGATGTCTTTGTGTGCCCCACAATTGCTGCTGCTTGTGGCAGGTGGGCTACGTCGCCGCTGATGGCATTTGACTATAGTCACTAGCTAGCGACAGTCGCCTTCTTGGGGCATCTCCCAGCGCCAGGCAGCCCCCAAGCAGCTGGAGCTGAGAAGAGTGCACACCCAGCTGGACCTAAGCAGTTGCACTGGTGACAGCTTGTGGTGCAAGACGTTTGGCGACAGTCACCATGTGCAGGGCCATCTCCAGCGCCAGATTCTTCTGCAGCAGGTGGAGCCCCACGCAGCTGAAAAGACAGCACACCCAGCTGGAGCCAAGCAGCTGCACTGGTGACAGCTGGAGATGCAAGGCTCTTGAAGACAGTCACCGTGAAGAGGGCCATCTCCAGCGCGAGGATCCTCCCGAGCAGCTGGTTGGGGACCTGCAGCTGCAGCATGAGGGTGCTGTAGATCCACAGCCCAGCGCTGCCCGCGCTGCGCAAGGCTGTCGCCACCAGAATCATCAGGATGTTGGGCGCGACGATGATGCTGCAGGCGGGGGAGGTGGCTTTTACTTGCACATAACGGAGCAGATGTTTGAGCGGGGTGGCAAGGTTTCTGTGGGATCAGATGGGGAGAGGTGTGCATGTGTGTGTGGGGAGGGGAAGGGGGTTGCCATGTACACCAAGTAGAGGCCCCCTGTCTAGTCAGATATATGTATATGCGTACTCATAGAGTCAAGTCTTGCACACACACACGATATTTGCATGTTGGTGCCACAGGACAAGCAGGAAGACAGGAGAGCGAAGTGACGATCCATCAGACAGGAGGATTGACGACGGTGCTGCAGACAGGCAGGCAGGCAGAAGCCAGCAAGGCTTGTGCTGCACGCAAGTACAATCCTGCGGTTCTGCGTGATACAACTCTCTAATGGCTCCTGCACCAGCCTTGCTATGCACTGCGTGACTCAACATGGACACAGCCCGCCTCACCAGGCGTAGCCAGCCACAAGGCAGAGGAAGGAGACGGCCGTGCTCCTCAACAACTCTGGTTTCCTGCAGGGCTGCAGCGCTTGGGCATGCTGTGATGTACAAAGTTATTGGTACGCTGTTCACAGGCCAGGCAGTCACGCATAGTGTTTGCATGTGATTTGCTGTCCTGACAGCACAGCTGCAATGGGTCCTGTCAGCCCAATCTAGCGGCAGGTAGTGTACTGACCAAGCCAGCCACGTGTGTACAGCTGCAATGGCACCTCTCCGCCCGCACATGGCTTACCTGGCCCTTGGGAAATTGCCACAATGATGCTCGCATCAGTGCGATGCACCACAGTGCAGCTGGGTGCTCCCTGCCATCCCTCAGCCCCCTTCTGAAGCAGGGAGCACTGGCCCCAAGAAAACCACAGCAGCACCTGGGCGGCACCTTAGGCTGTCTGCAGTCACTCGGCCAAGCAGAGATGTCTTCCAAATTTTTTCAGGTCGCACCTGGGTGGCGTGAACTTGTTCATCAGGATGGGACCCCCCAGGCAGCCGACGCCCACAGAGGCAAATATGAAGCCCAGTGTCTGGCTGCTGTCCCCCAGCGACTGCATCTCGGGGAGCTCGGCGATGCGCACCTGCAGAGGCAAGGAGTTCACCTCTCAGGTTATTCCCGACACCTGCAGCCCCCTTTCCTCAAAGCTGGGTCTCAAAAGGACGACGAAGTGCACCTGGTGTGCACCTGCAGACCACCTCTCAGCCATCAACAGAGGGCGTGCAGAACGACCCTCACCATCTGCATTGCAATCGAGCTACACGCTGGCTGAAGTGCACCTGCAGAAGGTGAGTGCATCACTCTCATGGCTAACCAGCATCGGCATACTGGGTGATTGCCGGTCAGCTGCTAGTCCGCCTGAACTACGTGAGGGCCTGCAGGGCAAGCGTCAGCTTCTCCATCTCTGGCAACCCACGTAAGCGCACGCACAGCACTGGGACACATTCGTCGAGACCACACCGGCCCAAGAGGTGCTCTGCAGCATCCTTTGTTTCACAACCATCAGGATCGGCAGACAAAGCGTGGTCTGTCGCCATTGAGCAGTGAGAGATGCCGCTCACTGGTGCTCACAATGCTCTTGGTGCTGGGCTGCTGCCAAGTCTTGCATGCCTGCCGTCGGCAGCATGCGCACAGCCCGTTCCTAGAATGTGTCCATGCTGTAGTGGCTCTTGGGTCTGAGCTTCTAGCTGCAAAGACTGCACAGCAGTTGAGCTTACTTGAAAGACGTCCGCCGCCCCGATACAGAACAGGCCACTGGCCTTCACCAGGCACAGCCAAGCGACATCCCTGCAGGCAATGGAGTACTGATATGAGCACAGGACCTGTAGTAGATGTTACAGGCATGAACTGTCAGGCGACACCCCCGCAGGCAGAGGCGTGTCAGGCTAAGCACAGGACCTTAAGCAGATATTGTAGGCATGTAGCGTCCGGCGACGTGCCTGCAGGCAGTGGGGGGCCGATATGAGCAAACGTTATGCAGCAGAAGTTGCAGGCTTCTCCAGCCAGGCGGTTCCCTGCAGGCAGAGAAGTTTTGATGTGAGCAAAGGACCCTGTGGCACAGGTTGCAGGCAAGTCCCATTAGGCAAGCTGTGCTGACTCAGGCAGGTCCGCAATTCCAGCCTGGGTCAAGCCCCAGTCAAGGCCAGTCAGGCACGCCTGAAGCACGGCAGACACCAGGTGCAGTGGAATTGATGTCTGAGCAGGGCTGCCAGGGAACCAAGCCTTGTGGAGCAGGCACATCTGCTCAGGCTGTAGATCTCTGCCCAAGGACGCACATCCAGGCCAATGCAACACCTCAAGCAGAACAATGCGAGCAGGTGCGGATGAGGGCAGAGGCTGCAGCTGCTGTGCTTTCGCAGATTGGTGAGATGGCAGAAGCGACCAGCTGGCAAGTGCTTGCCTGTTCCCCTTCTTGATGATGTAGGCCAGCCCCTCCTTGATGCTGATCACTGCCTCTGCCACAGCAAGCGCGAGCTCCCTTCTAGCGCTACGGGGCTCCGAGGTCTCAGCCTCAGAGTCCGCCCGGCTGCTGCCCTGAAGATCAGGGTTTGGCCTGCATCAGGAGGCAGTACAGTGGTAGCCTGGGGCCGCTGAATGAGCCCATCTGCAGAGCTGTTGTGTGCAAGCTCAGGCATCCCAGCGGGAGGCAGCTCTCAGCTTTGCCCACTTGTGTATACAGTTGTCCACAGGGCTGGCTGGGTGCTCATTAGTTGTCAGTGGACGGCTGCTGGTACCCCGCCAGGGAGGGCTGCCTTGGTGCGGTTGCTCCTCGCTGCTGTTGCCTGGCTTTCTTTGTGTGCTGGTGTACCGCAATTGCGTCGATGCCCCATCCTGCAGCCCAAAAGCGTGGACCTGTTTTGTAGGTCTTCAAGCAGGAAGGCGCAGCAGGGTTATGCGCTGGAGGAAGCACATCACCAGGTACTCCCACTGCAGCCTGCTGCTGGACACGGAGCCTCACGCCTCAGCTGTGGCTGGTGCAAGCAGCAGTGAGGTATTGATGCAGGGCTGCTGGTTGCGGTGAGTTGCACTGGAAAGGGGCACAGACAGTGTCGGCTCCGCAGGTGCATGGTCGCTGCACCAGCCGCTGTTGCCAACAGGGTGCAGCTCCGTTACGTGCGGGCAACTTGCGACCAACCAATGCAAGTCACCAGGCAATCAACCAACACATTGAAAAAGACATACAGGCAGCCCACCTGGAAGGCTGCTGCCATCTGTCCCATGCGCAGCTCTGCATCCACAGGGTTGGGCGCCACAACCTGCGACACCTCAGGCAGCGCCTCAGGCGAGGGTCTCGGCGTCTCCTGAGGCACCCCCGGCCCACGCGCAGCAGCTGCAGGTGGCTTCAGCCCATTGCTAGGGTCACTGCCAGGGCCACTGCTAGGGCCTGCCCGCTGGCTGCGCTGGCTGCCACTGCCCAGCCCAGGCTGACTCGCGCCCTCCAAGCCATTGTCAGAACCGTTCTGCTGCTCAACAAGGGGTTGCTCAGAGCCTTCTTGGTCAGACAGTGGTTCAGGCACCAGCAGGTGGGCCGCCTCCTGGTCTGTGTCCTCGTCCTCGTCTTCTGTGCCTCTGAGGGCCTCGTAGGCGCCCGGACGCTTCAGGATGGTCTGCAGGCAACACAAGGCGGAATCTGGCAGTATCACGCAACTTGCACAGCAGGGTCTGCTAAGCACGGGCCTGGTAGGCAGCAGCAGATCCCTTCTGCAGGACAGCAACCTCAAGAGAGCCCTCGTCTGTGCCCCTTAGGACTCTGGCAGGGCCAGAGCGCGGCAGCATGCCCTGCACCTCGCAGAGCTCTCAGCACCCTCATGGACAGAAAGGCTCAACCCTGAACAGACACTCAGGCTTTATAATCTGTGACAGGCCAGCAGACACCAGCAGCAGCTCAGTGCGGTTCGAACCGAATTCGTCAGCAGAAGCGGGCATCGCAGCATGAGCAGATATATAGGGGACTGCTGCATGCCTGCAGGCACCAGAACCTTAGTGCGCAACATCAGCGGAAGTGGGCAGTGCAGCGCTGCAAGGGCGCCCCTCACCACTGCAGCAGCACTGCATGCTGCAGCCCTGTTTGCGGCCCTGTTTGCAAGAGGCTGCAGGGCAGAACAGCTGAAGACCAGAGGGAGCAGCAGCACCTGCTTTGCTTGCAGCTGCTAGACGCACAGTCAGCCACCTGTTGGCGCCCAGACCCTGCACATCTGCTCAGCATTGGGCCTTTGTGCCCATGTGGGTGCGCAATATGGGAGTAATGTGGCAGTGCCCACTTCTGGTGATGAACTCAATTTGTTGCGCAGTCAATCACTTGAACAGTGGGTGGTGGTGCTCCAGCGCCTCACACACGCAGGTCGGCCCACCTGGAGCCGCCAGGCACACAGGGCGGCCACAACGTAGGTCGCGCTGTCAATCAGGAAGCAGGTGGTGGTCCCCAGCTTGGAGACCGCCGCCCCTCCCAGGCTGGCGCCAAAGGCCAGCGTCACTGACCAAGCGAGCGTGTCCAAAGTTGTGGCCAGGTGCAGCTCCTGCACCGCAGAGAGAAAACCTTCGCGAGACAAAGATTGCGCAGCCCTTGCAGGGAGCTGATGGGTCAGACAGAGATGCCAGCGCGCCCAGAGATGCCAGCATTTCAAAAGTCCTGGCCAAGACCTTCCTGTCGAGGGATTGCACCTCATCTGTGCGCTGCCAGCGTTCCAATCTTCCAGTATTGACGTTGGTTTTGGTTCAACAGCAGACAGCGATGGGTGCAGCGTTGGACACGCAGCAAGTGCATCTGTACAGCACCCACAGCCTGCAGACTGCCTGTCAATAAAGAGCAGCAGGTCAGCAAGCTTGCCCTTAAGGGCATGCCCGCGTCTGCTGAGGGGTGACAGACCCTGCAAGCACACCTGGTGACTGTTGGGGCCAAGAGCTGTTGTATGTTCAGGGCTACCATTGTTGCGAGGACAGACTGTGTGTCATGGGCTAAGCAGATAGAACTCCCACCTTCTTGGACACAATCTGAGGCTCCAGAGCGCGGCGCGCAGGATCGTAGAAGCTTGTAGCCGTGAATTGCAGGAATAGTAGCACATACATCAGCCTGCAGAAGGGAGCAGCTCCTGAGGCCTGAAAAATATTGGGGTCCTCTGCAGCAGCCCCTGACAAGCTCCAGCGTGACAGGTGTGGCGCAGTAAGACGTCCTGGCAACAGGCAGAGTACAACAAGGCAACCTGGTGGGCCCCTTGAGGCCATGAGGCCGGCTGAGAAGGGCTGTCCGCATATGTTTCTTAGTTAAAATGCACGTGCCAGCTCCTGAGCATATTCATAGCCCCACACCTACGGTGACACCACCTCCCAAGTGTCTGATGTGGCACTCACCAAGGTCTGACCAAAAGAGCTGGTCCTGCCCGCAAGGGCTGTAAGGCACTGATGCAAAGTGACTGAGCTTTGACTCAACGTGGCATTCAGGTTGAGTCCAGTGTTGCAGTGATCTGCGGATGCCACACCAGCACCCGGACGGACCACATGGCAACCCACCAGAGGTCTGCCTTGGTTCTCACAAGTGCCAAGCCCGCTACCAGCACAGCATCAATGACGCATGTGACCAGAAGGACTGTGGGGCGGTTCACCCTGCAGCGTCAAGCTTTAGGCTTTAGACCTTATGGTTTTGGGTTCTTGAGCATTTACAGTAGCTGCACATCGTACATGGTGCTCAGAGACCTTTTCAGCTACACAGTTTGAGGCCTGCAGTTCTTGAGCAGGTGAGGGATGCCAGACCACCATTGCCTCAGCTTGCATGTGGTGTTGAGGCCTGCTGTGCTTCAAAGCATCAGAGCTGCAGACCACCCAGACAGGCCCCTGGCTCAAAGCACAAGCGCAGCACTTAGTGGGAGGAAGTAAGATATGGACATGCAGACAGCATGAGCCTCAGCGCTGCTGAAAGCTTGGCAAAGGTCCTGATTGAACTTTGAGCCCCAGCACTGCTCACAGCATCGCTGAGCTGCAGTCGCAGCTGGGAGCCACTTCGCTACAGCATGGCCTGCAGGGCCTATGTCACCTGTCAGCCACCACTCCACAGATGGGGAAGAAGAAGAAGCCAGGCAGCCCCCTTATGATGAGCACTCCAGCAAGTAACACTCCGCTGTTGCCGCCCTGAGTTTGCACCAGAACCAGACACGAGACATAGTTGAACCAGCTACCAATCTGCAGGCAGCATGAGCTTGCTGGACTTTTGCATGGCCTGGTCAGGGCATCCTTGTCTGCAGCACACACTGTAAGACAGCTTGACCCCCAGCATTGCTCACAGCACCAGTTGCCAGGCACAGCAATACCATGCTGCTTGCATTGCAGTACGCAAAACACCCGCCGCAGATGCAGATCCACTGAGGAAGACTGCTGACAACTCACATTGTCAATCAGCTCCCCTACGAACAGAGTGCCAAATGCTGGGTTATGTGTGACGAGTCTTAGATAGGAGCTGAGGTGGGTGTCATGTTCCTCGTCCTTCTCTTTCATGGCTCAGAGTCTCACGATCCGCTGGCGAGTTCTCAGCATGACCAAATCACGGGGGCGGGCAGTGTGGAAACTTCAAGGTTCAAGTCCATGAAAGGTCAAAATGCTGAGATGCCAGGGACTTCTCCAAGCAGGCCGTCACGTGGGGGGCCATGGTCTGAGCCGCATGAGTGCCTCCTGCCACAGCAGAACTGTGATTGGATGGAGCACGATCTGCAGCAGCGCACCCTCTGAGACCCTCAACAGCATGCTGCCCAACGCCCCAGGGCACAGCAGGTCAGCAGAAACATTTCAATTCGCCACAGCAAGTCAGTGTACTCTTTCATGTGGCTAGATGGCGCCAACACCTCAGCTGTCAACCTCACCACCTTGCATCCACCACCCTGTGGGATGCTGAATGCAGCAGGCAGCAGGCAGCAGCTGCAGGCTCATCCAGGCAGTGGCATGGATGGCAAGGTGCCCACCGTACTCCCACCATGCAGGAACGCTGAGGATAAGGGGGAGCTGCTTCAAGAAATCATAGGGCCCGGGCTGCAGCTCATGCATCAAGTCGTGAGGGTGGGCCAGCTAAGCCTGACGCTGGTTGTCCCAGCCGATGTTGATGCAGTCATGGACATGTACATTGAGCGAGGTGAGGGGTCATGCCTCACAGCACAGCATGGCAACATCGTGGGTGCAAGGTGCTGACTGATTGGTCAATCATACAATCACAGACATGTGAGCAGCAAGGGCCATTCTTCAAGGGCAGCAGGCTGTACTCCTGAATGCACGGGAAAGACCACATGCAGTGGCAGCCGGCATGGCGGTCACGAACATGGACAGTAAGCGAGGTAAGAGTATTTTATGTTTGCACCTAAATCTTACTGGAACTTGAGCCTCAGGCATGCCAAACTTCTGTGAGCCATCAATAAACTGAGTGGGACTGCACCTCTGATGCACTCACTGGTGGCTCTGGCACTGCCATTGGCTGCTCTGCAGCTGCACGTCACCAGCTTGCCTCACACGTCCAACCGTACTCTGGCCACATGCTGTTGCAGTGTCATGCTGTGCCTGCCGCTGCCTGTTGCTGGTCTGCCCTGTTGGACCCGAAGACTGCTGCTGACAGCTGCATGAATGCTGCGCCTTGCACAGGCTTTGTGCCTGAGCATGCAATCTGTTGCACAGGGGCTGCTGCTGGCAGCTGTTGAGGTGCTATGCTATGCACAGCTCACAAAGCTGTTCATCAGCACCACAAGCCGCCCGGCCAGTGTTGCATGCAGGGAGCCGCCACCCCTGATTAGCATCTGTTTTCTGACCCTTGTCACAAACACGAGGTACACTGTTTCTGACCAGGGGGCCATGCAGGTGCAGGACAGAAGGACCAACGACCTTGCAGGCAAGCCCTCCTTTGACCAAACCCCTGTGCAGGACAGGAGGAGCGAGACCCCTACTGGTGCCGCCCATGGCCAGCGGCAGTTGCCCTGGCAAAGTGGCTGCAGCAGCGCCCTGAGCTCGTCAGGGGCAAGCGTGTGGCAGACCTGGGGGCGGGGCTGGGGGTTGCTGGGATTGCGGCAGCATTGGCAGGTGTGGCTGGGAAGCATATGTTGTCTTGCCGCTGAGTCTCTCCTTGATGACGCTTCTGGAATGTGCTTGGCAGGGCAGGGCAGCCGCTGCTGTTGCTTGGTAAGGATAGTGCAGGTTGCCGCACAGATTGCGTTTGCCACCCAGCGCCGGCAGCGCTGGGCATATTGCAGAGACTTGATGGCATTGCTGTGTATACCTTGGCCGCGTCTGCGGTGGGTTTTGCTACATTATTCAGCCTAGATAGTTTAGCTGGGGTATTGCAAGGCCCCCGGGCCAACTACTCTCTTGGCTGCCACTTATGCTGGCGACAAAAGATCCCTTTGCAATCAATGCAGCGCTACCGTATGCGGTTCAGGCAGTTTCAAGACCCGAACAGCTGCACCAATTGCTGGCAATGCTGGCACATGCATCATTTTGGTGGGTTTGCTTGAATGCATTGCTGAGCATACGTTGCAGCAGGGTGGCTTTCTGGGAGTGCCCCAAGCAGTATCACCTGTGATTCCAGCCTTGGCACATGCACAGGGGCGGTATGCTGTGCCTAAAGTGCCATCAACATTGCTGCAGCGTGCATGCATGGGGTGCCATGTGCTCTGTGCGGACAGCTGCAGGTGTCGCAGCAGCACAGGCAAGTGTGTCAGAGCCATGCGCTGCAAAGAGTGCACTGCAGGAACTGCTCCAAAAAACAACAGTGAGGGCAAATGCCTTGCCAGAGGATCTGCAGGCGCTGCAATGGCGCTGACAGGTGCAAGGGCTCAGCGCTTTGTGGAGTTCCTGAACATGCGTTGTAAGACGGGCACTGCAGGCAGGCTGCACCAGCCAGGCACAGTGAGGGCCTCTTTTCCAGCTGCTCTGCTGGCTTGAACGCTGATATGCCTCTGTTGTGCCGGTGCCTTGCCGGGGAGGCCTGCCCCATGCTGCATTCTTTGCTGCAGCATCTGCAGCTGAAGCCCCTGCAGCACTTTTGTCAGGCTTTTTGACAGACCCCTGTCTGCCTTCTGTTGTGCAGGTGCCTCTCAGGTGGTCATGCTGGATCGCGAGTCCCTGGCCCTGGAGTGCTCTATACAAAGTGCCCGGGCCTGTGGCTTGACAGCAGAAGTCAATGTGCCACCGAGCAACCCTCAGCCACAGGTGAGGTCCTCAATCCAGCCTGCCATGCAGCACCATTCCCTCTGGACAACCATTCAGGGTTTGCACAGGCCCTCAGGCCAACCGCGCCATGCAGCTGCTTGCCTTCTGGGACACCTTTGCATGCTGCTGAATGCTCTGCCAAGCAATTTGTGCGGGCCTGTGCTGCCCAATGCACAGCACCTGCAGGACGCCCTTTGTTCTTATGTCTGGTGGGAGCAGGTGTTGCCCTTGGCATGATTGCGGGTCCCCCTTTTGTCTCATGCTTGATGGGAACAGGTGTGGATGGGACAGCCCCGGGGTTTGAGCTGCTGCAAGCATGAGCACATGCACAGCAACATCGTCTGGGCCTCTCAAGCTGCTGCACAATTTTGACCTGCACTCCTGTCTCCAATCAAGCCCCGCGCCTGACACGCATGGGCTGACCTGTTGCACTGCTCAGCTAACAGAAGCTCTCAGGTCAGGCATGTCAGCCAGCCCATCAGTAGCACACGCTCTGACTTCTGGACCTGCCATAGGCGCCCTCTTCCACCCTGATCTGCTCTGAGTGCCACCTCCATTGCTGTGCAGGTGACTGCAGCCCTGTTTGACTGGTCTCAGCCTTGCAGCGGCACGCACTTTGATGTGGTGCTCAGCAGTGATGTACTGTACGAGAAGTTCTCAGTGGAGCCTGTGGCCACAGTGGTGCCCAAGCTGCTATTCAGCAATGGTGGCAAGCTCATCTTGGCCGACCCTGCCACCCGCACTGAGGAGAATCGGCATCGCTTCCTTGACCTGGTGCAAAACGCAAAGAGACAGCGATTGCAACTGGCGCTTCAAGAAACCATGAGTGTGGACATGGACGGATGGCATGACATTGAAGTCATGGTAATGGACACAAGCAGCTTTCAAGACACGATAAGGACGCCATGTTGACTACTATGCCTGCAAATCTCACTCATGTTACAGTGATCCTGCCCGAGGCTTCATGGTTTTGATTTAACTTGCAATCGATAGTACAGGCTAAGTAGCTGCAGATGCAGAACCTGTCTTGCGTGGGTCAAGCCATGCACAGCATGCACTTCTCAAGCAGCATTTGCACACACTCAGAGAACAGGGTCCTTCTCCAATGATCTCCAATGATCTGCCAGGAACATCTTCTCCTAGCTTCACTTTAGTTCCACACCTTTCTCCTTCATTGCGGAAGACACAAAAAGTAGAACGAGGGTGTCAGGAGGCATTCTACCGTGATAGAGAATCCTGGAGAATACTGGGTGAACAGTAGAGAACTTTTGGCCGAAGGATGGAGAACAGAGGGTCAGGCTGAGTTCTACCATGACAGAGAATCCTGGAGAAGACTGGGGGAACATTAGAGAGAAACTTTTGGCTGAAGGATGGAGAAAGCCTGAACTGTGTTACAGGAGAAAGATGTAGAACAGCTCACAGCATTCCATTTCATTCAGCATGGTTCATTCTCGTCCTTGTGACCTGCAGCTGGCTGCTGCATATTGACTGGCCTCTCTGCAGCTGCTGGTACCATCAATGATCCCTGAAACATGGCTAGCAGCGCTGCAGCTGTACAGCTACATGTAGCCACAGCTGCAGCTGGCTGACTGGCCACACG